>OZ005648.1:18636238-19201238 GCA_963930645.1 Salticus scenicus | reverse complement strand
TTATGCGTGTAACTAAATAAAATAAAACTTCGAAATTTAGAATTAAACCTTTTTAAAGTATAATGCATATAAGTTAAAGCTAGGAGAGATTGCGCACATAGGGGATCGGCAGGAAGGAGTACAATGGGCGCTCTGAAACTCCAGGTAGTTCTGCAATATCGATAACGGAGCGCCCAATTAAATGTGCATGTGTATTGCTTGAACAGTCTCAGATTAAACGCGGTTTTTTTGTCACGTTTTCAAAAATGTTTGCTTAAATTTTCAAAACCCTTTCTAGGAATTTTTATAGAAGGGTAGTATTACAAAATATTTTTTAATTAAAGGATTTTCCATGGACTCGTTTATAAATTTTACTAGCGGCAAGTGGTTGCATGAAAGTAGCCTTATTTATAACAACGAGTGCAACGATTATACACAACGACAGATTAGGTCAACAAACAAGAAACCATTCAAACAGAAAAGGAATTTTATTAATTTTACGTTAAATATATTATCTAGTACCTAAAGGTTACTTTTTATCATCTAGTCTTGTTTTTTTATATGCTTCTTTAATTTATTTTCATTAAATAAATATTTTTAATCCTTTTTATTTATTTATTTATTTATTTATTTTCATTTTTCATTTTTCATTTTTCATTTTTTTTTTTTTTTTTTTTTTTTTTTTTCAATTATTATAAAATTGAAATACTTACATGTAAATAGAAAAATATTTGTTCACAAAAACCTTATACCAATGTCATTTAAGTGCAATTATCATTGTTAACAATTTAATTCTAGTTAAAATTAATCGCAATCTCTCCTACACATTTGCGCAATCTCTCCTACCCTATAAGGAGAGCAAAACAACTCTGTTGGTTTTATTACAGCTGTTGCTTTAAATCACGGTATAACAACAAAATAGTAATGGAAATGCGTAGAAGAAGGATGACTTCAAAGCTATGCACCAACAGTTTATCAAATAATTAAAATTTAGATTTTTTATAACGTTTTGTTGAATTGTGCGCAAATTCACCTAGCTTTACTTTATATTTTCTCTTTCGATCCGTACGTTAAAGGGTGGATATTCTGAAGATAATCCGAAAATTGAATTATTTAACGAAGCTATTTTTTCTCTATCGCTTTTCATTTTAAAGAAATATTTAAAGAAAAATTCGTTTATCAATTGTATTCTTCGAAATTATTTTAGGCGTTTTTTATGTGATTAAATGTGAAAGTTTCATCCCGTATAGTTCACTTATTTTTATCCTTTTTTTTTTTTTGTGTGTGTGTGTGTGTGTGTTTCTGTATTCAACTGAAAATAAGTATATAACATTAAATCGTAAATTATTTTTTTACTAATATTTTATAACTTGAGTCTTATCAACTCATATTTCGCAAACGGCGTTTGAACAGCGAAATATCTTTCATTTCATCAGCTGAAAGTACATAATTTCATTTATATTCTCACAATAGATTTTCTTAAAGCGTTATTTCATGTAAAATTACAAAAGAGATAGAAATAGTTGTTTGTTTGATAACGCCCGGAAGATTTTATACTTTAAATAAAACCTGCATTCTAATTTTCGGTGTTATACTCACTTTACGAAAAGTTTTTATGCAAACGCATAATAACTCTTTATCAACCGAATTATGAAACAGACAAAGATTTATTTAAAACATATATATACATATATATTTAAGATATATGTAATAAAAATCAAGCATATCATTTCATCATAGTAATTAATGAGAATTTTGTGAGGCAGTACGTTTTAGTCTACCATTAATACATAGAGGTTACAAAAAAGATATTTGGACTTTGAAAATATGTAAAAAGCCATTTAGTTTCTATATTCCTTTTATTTTTATAAGATTGAAGGCAGATTCTTCAAGTAATATAAGAATTAATTATAACACACGTGAAGAACATTCTCGCTCAACTCTGAAAAGATTAGCATCGTACTTCGGAAAAACGTATATATACGCCCGGGGTAGTTAAGGGGTTAACTAAAGTAAACGAAAAGAGTGGTCTGTTTATCTCAATATCTACAATATCTACTGTTGTGTGAGTAATATTGTGAATAAACAAAATTTTACTTGAAACGGTATTTTTTTTTTTTTTTTAAACATAATATGGGGTGTAATACAAAACTTTGAATAAGTTTTGTAAGCGAGTACTTACATTTTATAGTGTTTATTCAAAGATTTGTACTTATTAAAATCATACACTGTTCATTATTTTATTTTAACAGAATTAAATTTTTCCATTGAATTTTAATATTCGAATGTTCTAAATGTCATATTCAGCTTTCATTTAGAAATTATGTGTGTATTTATCGAACACCTGTATTTATCGAACCTGTGTATTTATCGAAATTTCATTTTCATAAACTTTAGTATGTACCATAATTTTTTTTCCTTTTATTTGTTTTACATGCATTTCTATTATTAATTTTAAATGAATACTCTTAAAATAAAACATCTTCAATTTATACAATAAACATGGAAATTTCTGCAAAAATCTCTAACATTTTAAGTTTGGATATCTAGTAAAACATTCTAATGATCGAACGAATTAATTGAAAAATAAATTTAACCTTATTTTTAAGTCTTTTCTTTTGTCTCTTACAATGGAATAAATTTATATTCATTAGAACATTTAAAAATTGTATAATTTTTCTGAGAAAAATTTTGTCTGTTTATTCTTTTACTTAAAAAAAAAAAAAAAAAGAAAGAAAGAAATTATTGCATCTCTTAAATTTGTCCATTCATTTAATATTTTTATTTGTATTTTCCATTAGAGAAGATTAAAATATCGCACTACAAGCAATTCATTACAGATTTTTCTGTGAATTCTACCAATTTCTCTCAAGTTTGTATACGTGCTTGAGTATCCTATATAATTTCAACCCTATTATTATGTCTGTATATTTATTTCTAAAAAGAAATTTTATTGGATTATAAAAATATTGTGAAGACAAATATTTTTGGGACAAAATTTAAGCTATTCATACTTTTATTTTAAAAATATAACTTTCTGTTATAATCTAGTATTCACATACACTTTTAGTTACAGGATTATATTCCATTTAACAGTTATAAAACTTTGTTTATAACAATAATTTTCTTTTGTAAATATACCAATAAACGAAATATGATGTACGCTTTTTCAAACTGAGATTTTTCTTTATAAATCATGACACACAGGATTTTTTTATTTATTTTTTTTAATTTTAATCTGAAAAAATAAATTCTGACTGTGAACACACATAATCATAAACATGTTTACCTTTAACTTGCAAACGTTTTGCTTTAGCTGCAAAAGCTTATTTTTGGCGACTTTTATTAAAATTAATGTTAAACAATACACACTTAAATTCGCCTCCTGGTAACAAAAATATCTCTTTCGAAACGGGAAATTCTTTGCAAATTCAAAGTAATTCTTCCTTTTGGCGAGTTTCGCCATAATTGCATTTATGTTTTCGATAATGAAAACGAATGCTTTTCGCCACAAGGTTTCAAAGTTACAGGCGGTTAATACAATTAGTGGGTGGTAAAACTGCATTAGTCTTAATACAATTATGAAAGTAAAATGCTATTTTACTTATTTTCCTCGTTCCATTTCTGTATATAAGTAGAAGAATCGTCTATTCAAGATGTGTTCTTTTAAAATTGAATGAATCATAACTATGTTTAAAATATGAGTTATAAAATCTTCATTATTATTATTATTATTATTATTATTATTATTTATGGAGTAAACAGTGGAGTTGTTTAAATATTTTATGCTACTTTTTTGCTACAGAAAATTTAGAAATAATAAAAATTTTAACATGTTGTGCATTAATTTCTCTTTGCTAACAGAACGTACATAAATGTTTGTTTTTAAAAAATTTTCCCCTCACATAGTTATGTTATTGAGCAACACTAGTGCGAGTAAAATCCAACCAACCAACCCCATATTTATGTACTCAAAATTGAACGAACCATAACTATGTTTAAAATATGAGTTGTAAAAGCTTTATTATTATTATTATCATTATTATTATTATTATTATTATTTATGGAGTAAACAGTGGAATTATTTAAATATTTTATGCTACTTTTTTTGCTACAGAAAATTTAGAAATAATAAAAATTTTAACAGGTTGTGCATTAATATCTCTTTGCTAGCAGAACATACATAAATGTTTGTTTTTAAACTTCCCCCCCCCCCTCACATATTTATGTTATTGTGCAGCATTAGTGCGACGTAAAACCCAGCCAACTAACCCCATATTTATGTATTCAAAATTGAATGAACCATAACTATTTATAAAATATGAGTTGTAAAATCTTTATTATTATTATTATTATTATTATTATTATTTATGGAGTAAACTGTGGAAATATTTAAATAGTTTATGTTACTTTATTTATAACAGAAAACTTAGAGATAATAAAATTTTTTACATATTGTGCATAAAATTTCTCTTTGCTGACAGGACGTACATAAATGTTTGTTTACAAACTTTTTTTATCGCACATTTATGTACTCTTCACTCTAAATTTTTATACGTTTTTTTTTTTTTTTTCGAGTAATTTTCAAGTAATAGTTTTTTTTTTTTTTTTTTGAATGAATTTGTTGTCCTATAACTGAACTCTGAGATTTTTTTCTCCAGGTGTGCAAATTACAAAATTGCATTATGTTAGTAATCTATAGGATAAATAATTCAAGAAGCCATGATGCAAATAAATATAAATATAATAAAATTTTTCGTTCTTGTATGAGAAGAAGAGATGAAAAAACTAGATTTAATTCCGTCTCAAAGTTAATGCAGTTGCATTTTATGAAAATTATACTAGAAAAAATGTTACTAACATATAGAATAAATATTTTATCTATATAAAATATTTTTTTTTTTTTTCGATTTTAAATATTTTTTTTAATTTATACAGTCTTTCACAACATATTTCAAGTAATAGCTAAATTTCATTTATATTAATTTATTCTCCTCTAAATGAACTCTTGTCAACGAATTTTCTCCTCGCGTGCAACTTCTGAATATGTTAGTAACCTAAGGCGAAAAATGATGATTCAAGAAATCATGATTCTAATAAATACAAATGTGACAAAATTTTTCATTCACACAAGAAGGGAAAAGATAAGAAAATGTAGAGTAAATTCTGTCACGAAGTAGAAGTCTTATCAACTTCAGTGACGCTGTTTCATGAACGGTTTCATTTTGTTCCCCTCCCATGATATAGAGAGTTTTAAAGCATTCTCATTTCTCTCTAACGCTTCTGTACGTTCCTAAGAAAGGATAATAAATTTTTAGCTGTTTACCGGATATGGAAAAAGGAGGAGGAGGAAGGAAAAAATGAGAATCTGGCATTAAATTTATGTACCCTTACAAAATTATATTTTATTGAAAACAAAAGGCTACTTAGACATGGTGGCTGCGTGAAAAAATTGCAGAAGGAAATTTATTACGCCCTGTCTAAACAGCTCAGAAAATTCAATACGTGATTCTTTTGTAACAGATGGTTTTTTAGGCGGAAAGTGAGTGATAGTGTTTAAAATTTGTGATTTTTCAAAATGAGTATTTTTAAAACTAATGAAGAATAATCTTTGATGTCGCAATATTTGATAAGTAAAAGGATACATAAGAATATGTTATATTTTTTTTATCGTAAATGTTAAAAATATCCAAGGAAATATTAAAACAAATTGACTTTGAAAAATTACGAAATATTTAGGATTAAATAATATTTCTATAATCATTTAAACTTATGCTTAACATATGTTTTTTACTATTTGCAGTTTGTATCTTTAATAAAATTATAAGTAGTGCCTAACCTTTATAATAACATCAGCTTATATTTCCCTTTTATTTATTTCTATCAAAATGTTTCAACCTTCTTTTAAATTATCACTGAAACATAAAAACAAAATGGGTTTTATACCATAGCCTCCTAAACTAGATGCCTGACGCGAAGCTCAGAAACTTGGCAACAGTTGAAGCGGTAGACAGCGCCACCTGGTACAGATTACGCGACTTTTTTTATTCAGCAGCTACCAAAATTTTTAAAAAGTGGAATATGATATTCGTAAAAGGCGAATCGAATCAAAGAAGTGTCTACTATATATATCATATATCACTTATTAAAATTATTGGTGACAGTTGAATATAAAAATCGCGCAATCTGTACCAGGTGGCGCTGTCTACCGCTCCAACTGTTAACAAGTTTCCGAGCCACGCGACAGGCATCTAGTTTAGGAGACTATGTTTATACACACATTTTATACACTGAAGTGCTGAAAAATAAGTAAGAAATATATAAATAAGCAGTGCATTGTTAGGTATTCATATATTCTCAAATTATTCACATCAAGTGATTAAAAAATTATCGCCTCACGACTGAAATCAACAGAGCTTGAATGCAGATTTCTAATTGGAATTTGTATTTCGTTTCGGAAATGGTTAAATAATTAAAAATTTGCCGACCTATAGTATTAAAACTGAGCCCAGAATTAATATGTTTTATGCATTAATTTATTATCTTTAATAACGTTTCTTGGTAAGATGAATCACAGATTAGTTCATAAGAGCACACTGTAAAACAAAATGTACACTAGATGGCCAGCAAAATAAATTCCAGTCGCTGACCGTAAAAATAAAATGATGCCTATCAAAATTATAGACTTTTTTTTCCTCAAATAAACTAAGTAATCCTTTAATAAAAGGGTTTGTATAGTTTGAATTTTACACTAATTAGTTACAAATACGGGTACTGGATATTTTTCTCGAAGAAAGGAGCTGGTCATATAATTTAATGATCAACTCTCCGAATTTTACTAACATTTCTTGGAGTCAATGATAAGGTTCGAGTATAGCGCATAGCTCAAAAGAACAGAGACCCGAAATGCAAGCTGATAATAATTCCTTAAGGGCCCTCTTCACTCACCGCCGCCGGAAGCTGAAACTAATGTTAATCTATGGGAAATTTTTCTTTACAAATAACTTATTAAGTAATACATATTTTTAAATTCTGTTTTCACATTCTGAAAATTCCCAGCTGTTCAATGGACGGACCTTTTAAAAAAAATTTTTTTTTTAATTTTTTATATTTTATTTTGAAGCTTCAAAATACGAATTTTCAATATGTGAAATTTTTTCATCTTGCAATTTCAAAATAAAATATTAAAAATTAAAAAAATACATTTTTAAAAAAAGTCCGTCCATTTAACAGTTGGGAATTTTCTGAATGTGAAAACAGAAATTAAAAATATGTATTAGTTAATAAGTTATTTGTAAAGAAAATTTCCCCATAGAATTACATTGGCTCGGGCTTCCGGCGACGGTAAGTGAAGAGGGCCGTTAACGAAATGGTCTGGTTTTACTTGGCATGGACTTGGTCTTCATGTGGCATGGACTTGGTAGCCAATCAGGGACTTCATGCATCCAAACAACAACGAAATGTTTTAGCCCAAAATCCTTCGCGATTAATTTATAGAGCATTTTAAACATTTGTAGTGAATGATTTTGCCATCAACGTCGCCGGACACATCATTCATATATTAAGCATGATTAAAAATTCAGTTCGTGCGTAGCATACATGCGTGTACATCCGCGCACTTTCTTAACGGCCCTCATCACTTACCGTCGCCGGAAGCCCGAACCAATGTTATTCTATGGGGAAATTTTCTTTACAAATAACTTATTCACTAATACATATTTTTAAATTCTGTTTTCACATTCAGAAAAGTCCCAACTGTTAAATGGACGGACCTTTTTAAAAATGTATTTTTTTAATTTTTAATATTTTATTTTGAAATTGCAAAAGGAAAAAAATTCACATATTGAAAATTCGTATTTTGAAGCTTCAAAATAAAATATAAAAAATTTAAAAAAGAAATTTTTAAAAAAGACCCGTCAATTGAACAGTTGGGAATTTTCAGAATGTGAAAATAGAATTTAAAAATATGGATTAGTTAATAAGTTATTTGTAAAGAAAAATTTCCCATAGAATATCATTAGCTTCGGCTTCCGGCGGCGGTGAGTGAAGAGGGCCCTTAACTATCGAAGCCTATAGAAGCAACATGTAGAGGCAAAATCACAGTCACTCTGAGTTGCTGCTGTTTGCCGGGCAAAAGGTGATCTCACGCGGTAATCAGAAATATCCCATGACTTTTGGCACTTCCGTGTACATAGTTCATGATTAAATACCCGTTTGTTTATTCCTCTATCTTATCTATTTTAATACATAAATAATTAACATATTTTTGTGGAATAAAACCTGAAAAATATATAAAATAATTTGTCTATCGTTTCTACATGAATCTGAAAACACCGTTCATTAAAAAAAAAAAAAAAAAAACTGTCAAGAGTAAAGCACTAATTTCACTGGCCACTTAATAAAAATGTCCTAAATATTTTAAACCCTTCATAGATTTTAATTCCACAGTAATTTAGAGATTACTTCAATACATTGTCTTAAATCATATATGAGCTTTACTCTTCTTAAAAAACTAAAATTCATAAAATAATTAGGAATATTTTAATCAGTTTTTATTAAAATTAGCTGACTATATATGTTTTTAATTATGTGAATTGAAATATTAGAATTATTTACAGTAAAATATACTAATAAACTAATATTAAATGACGAAATATGAAGGTACCCTAAATAATAATAATAATAATAACTAACAATTGTTTCGACTTGAAATAATTAAACACGATCCTTCACAAAGCATAGGCCCACCAGCGGCCGAGCGGTTCTGCGCTCAAAAAAGCTGGTAGATGGGAGGTGCCGGGTTCGATCCCAGGTCGCGCTCATCGACCTAGCCGTTCGGAGTTTTCCGTGGTTTCCTCCGAAACTTGCGTAAATACGGGCTAGGACCCCTTAGAAAGACCCCCACGGAGGGCATTCCCCCTCTAGGCCTAGGACACGTCAGGAGTCAATCGGCTTTAAAATCCTACAACCTTCACAAAGCATAAAGCAGGGGTCGATCCAGGCAAAATTTGGGTCCCTTTTGCGGCCCCTTCACAAAATTCCACATAGTAAAAAGGGATCCTTCATAAAATTCAAATTCATAAAAAGGGACCCTTCACAAAATTTAAATTCATAAAAAGGGACCCTTCACAAAATTCAAATCCATACAAAGGGACCTTTCACAAAATTCAAATTTATAAAATGAGTCCCTTCTCAAGATTTTGTTTTATAAAAATGATCCTTTTATTAAATGTTTTCATATTTTCAGTATTATTTTTAATTTATGTCTTAATCTGTCTGAACAAAACTCTATTAATTTGATATTAAACATTACATAAAGTGATTGTAAAAACTGATGATTTTACACAATATTTTACTTTTTCACAAAAATATTTTATATTTCACAATTTTTTTTTTTTATATTTCACAAAAATAAATAAAAATTTCACAAAAAAGGGACCCAAAAATTAAAACCTGGATCGACCCCTGCATAAAGAAAAGCGGGTGTAAATGCAGTGTTTTTTCACGCTGTTTAAAAATACAAGATCACACATGTTTAAAAGTTTTTAATTTATATATCGTATCTAATATACGCCTAATTAACTTAAGGCTTTAATTCATATTCTTATATTTATTTATTTATTTATTTATTTATTATTATTTTTTTTTTCATTTGTAAGTCATTTAAATTTACTTTTTAAAAAGCATATTTTATTCTTTCACTGAATGACTATTTGAATTATAGTATGCCGCTATATTCTATGCATTAATATTATTCCGCATTAAAGTTTGTAAGTATAATATACCTCCAACCTCCTTGCTTCGTAATGAGCATTGTAAAACTATTACTTTAACCCTATAAGGCACTCAGTTCCATATGTGGAACACCGACTTTAATCGTTCCTATATCTATAAAACTATTAGTAGCGACATCTCTTGACATCTTGTTAGAAGCCACTGACATTTAGCAATGTAGTCATACGAATCTTTACCTAAAGATGTCGTTCCTGTTTTTGTTAGAGTGCACTCAGTGTGAAATTTGAATGAAAGTGAAATGTTAGTCGTTTGTCTGAATTCAAAAATAAAAAAAAGAATAGTTATTGAACAGTTTTGACTCGAAAGAAAAAATATACTGTGTGTTATAACGAAGTGTATATTTTGCAGAGGTAAGTTTTTTTTTTTATATTACAATAGTAAACGTATTAGTAAATCCTATTTTTATGTATGTTCCACATACGGTACGTTGAGCTAAAAAGTTGATTTTTCCGTAAAACATGGTTTTATTTTTATTTTTATAAGTTTTCCCTATCTTCTGATCACTCATTACAACCTATATATTTTTGTCGTGCACTAAAAAAAAAAAATTAAGCCTTGTAGGGTTAAGTCATTTTTTCATTTTTCTTTTTCTCAAAAATGAAATTTTTTGAAAGCATTCGTATTTTTTTTTTTTTTTTTAATTTAACTTTGATATAAATATTATGTCCAGATTTATGTTACTATTATCTTATAATTATTTCTCCGTATGTACAATCTTGCATTAATTTTGTATATATATTCCATTTATGTTATTTAATGTCGATTCCGGAAATGCTAAAAAAGAAAGAAAAAAAAGGAAAGAAAAAACATCAACCTATGTTTTAAAGAAGAAAAACATATCATTATAAACTTTGATTCACAGTCATACATCTATGTCTGATCATTAATGACTCTCTTACTTTTCGAAACTTATGGATGCATTTTGACATTGAACTCACAAAAACCTGTGTTTAACAAGTTTCTCTAGCCACGATAAATATTCCATCTATTACACGGAAGTTCATTTTTCAAATAATATATGCAGAACGACGAATAAAAAAGAAACTCTTTTTCTAAAATGTCAAAGTTACTTCTCTAAACCCTAATGGAAGTTTTAGTGCATTTGTAAAAGTTTAAAAATGAATATATGGTGTCATACAGGGAGGTAAGTTGTTTTTTCTTGTTTCAACGGAATTGTCTATGGTAATGTTAAAATAGAAATTTTTTACTGTGTATTATAAAAGGTGAAGCTTATAGCGAATTTATGAAAATTTTTAAAGTAAAGGAAAAAATTAAGTTATTTTCTTCAAATTCCTGTAGATTTATCCATATTTACTAATGCATTTCCCCTTCCTCGTTTTTATTTATTTATTTATTTATTTTTTTTTTCGTAACAAAATTCATTTTAAAAATATATGCTTACATAATATGTAAACGCTTTCTTTTAATAACCTATTCTTAACCATCAATTATATTTATCAAAAACTAGCAGGCTACGCCCGCTTCGCTGGTCACTATTTTTAAATGAATCACTGAATTAATGAATTCTCAAAATTGCATTAATTTTTATCATGTGAAAAAAAAAAAAAAAAAAAGATATATGCGATAGTGAATATGTGATAATCGACATCACATATTTTGATTATCACATATTCTAAAAAATATATTATCATTAAAAAAAAAATCATTTTAAAGTAACAAACACATTTTTATGACCTCTAAATTGAAACTTAAATTCACATACAATATGTTCTTTACATTTTTACATCCTCCCTCTTCCCATATATGTATCTTTTGCTAATTGCAACTCTACCGAAACCTATGATCATGTATTCTTCATTCTTTAACGTAATGCAGATCTACAATAGCATGTTATGACTTTTTCTAATTCGGTTTCCTTTCATCTTGGAAATAAATGCAGTTTGTCGTCATGTATGCATTCTTGTCTCACAATATGGTACATTAAATTTGCTTAAAAACTTCTACCTTCCCATGGCGAGAGTTGACTGTTATTGAGGACCGTTTGAATTATAATTATCTGGTAACCTTTTCAAAAATTGTATGTGTTTATACGTAACACAATTACAACCATGTTTTCCCTACTATTTTGAATTTGGCTTTGATTAGAGCTCTGGAGAAATGAATGAAGAAATCGGAGCGTCATCACCATGAGTTGACGGGGGAATTCGGCGTTTTGGGCTCCTACTCCAATGTTATTAAAATCCCTTCAATTATAATCATACAATAATAATAACTTTATAAAATGGTCACCTATATAAGAGTAATATATCAAATAAAATGTTTAATATTTCTTTTTTTCGTGATTATTTACAAAAATGCCTAGATTAACGATCATTGGTTCTTGACGATTCATATCGCAAGAATTCTAAAGCTGTTTTCAAATTTAAACTTCAATAACCAACAGCCATCCACGATCTTCGTTACAAGTATAGATAGCAGTAATCGATTTGTAATACTTTAACATGTTATTAATGGCATAATATATACGAAATACTGTTTTTTATAATACGTTTTGATGCTAAATCTTTTAACAACAACAACAAAAAAAAAAAAAAAAAAAAAAAGGAAATGGTGTTCTTTACCTCTGGTTTACAGATATAACACCTAACAAAATTAGAATCTATAAAGCTACTCATTTAAATTATCATATAATAAGTATTTTCTACTTAAGTGCAGTTTTTCTTTTCTATTTTACAATAAAAATGAAGAAAAGAAAGACTGAATTAAATAATTACTGTAATAGCCATTCGCATTAAAGAAAATTTGTCATTAAACTCATGTTCAGTTAAATGTATTCTTACAACATTATTCATCTTATATAAACATGTAATATAATATCAGTATGTTTTCATATTACTTATATGTCAAAAAAATAATCTGATGTGTCACTCACGCGACTTTCTCTTACCCTGAAATTTAATACTATAAATACAGGTTGCACATTAAAAGGTAAGATAACGAGTACTGTTATGTAAACCTGTGTTAAACAATTCAAATTAGGCTTCTGAAGAGTTTTATATGATAATTAGTTATGTGTGAGGGGGGATATCGCCCCCCTCAAACCCCCGTTTCATTAATGCACATACATTTATATAGAATTTAATTCGGTTATTGAAAAATAATTCATTTTTTAAAAAATAATTTATTAAAATTATTATTTAAAAAAATTATCTTTTATGATAATGCAGACGATTTCCATATTACATAAATAGTATAACACCAAATATCCAAAAAAAAAAAAAAAAAAAAAAAAAAAAAAAATCCAATTTATTCTCAATATTTAAAAATAAATACGATTTTTTTGTTAAAATTAAAAAAAATCGATAACTTTGTTTTAAATTATCGCAGATCGATGGTTCAACCATTCGTTTTAAAGGTATTGGCGAGCTCTTTTGAAACATACCCATTATGAAAATTTACTCCCCTCGAGGGGGGACTCCCCCCCCCAGGGGGGGCAGGCAAAGCTCCTACATACACAAAAATTTTTTCCCAGTTAACTATCTCTATTACAAAAAATATATTTTCGTTTCATTTGGTTTAGTGCAGTCTATAGACGTTAAACTCTACTTACCGGCAATTTCCCCCATAGACGTAATGTATTTGAATACTCTTGATTGTCCCTGTACACGAACCATTTGCTTGATCTTAACGAAAAGCTTACTGTAGCATCCGTATATGATACACATTTAGAATACCAAGTTTGAATTTCTGCCATAATTTGTTTTTGAGATATGCTGATAACAGACAGACACACAGACACACGGACACACAGATACACAGGCACACACACAGACCATTTGCTAAAAACATGATTTTCGTATTCAGGGGACCTCAAAGCATGTAAATATAACAAAATCTCGCGTTTGAAAATTTGACCCAAAAACAATACTTTCTGTACCTTATGGGTAAGAGAAAGTAATGTAAAAATATATGAAATATATATATATATATATATAAGTTTTAGATTTAACATAATCATACACACATTCGTATATAACATAAATAAATGAATAAGCTCTGAAAGTGAAGTAAATATAAATTCTTTCTATTATTTCTCTAACAATAAACATTCATAAATTCGAGACACTGTGAATCGCATAATGTAAAGAGACACGACACACACAAACTTTGACAAATGAGATCTCCGGAGTTGAATTTATGATAATATTCCATTGGCGAAACGTACTCCGAAAATGAAACAAGCTGCCTTCTGAAATTCCTCGTATCTGTCATGGGAAAAGAAAATGTCGAAAACGCTCGCCAACTAAAAGTGCCAGTCATGCCCGTTAGAATGATTTGCCCTGGAAGTTTTACAACTTTTTCATCCCATCACGATTCACATAATATATGATACCGGGGGAAAATAAATTTTTCACCTGGAATTTAGTACCAGCGAATGAAGGTGGTTTTAGTTTATGAAAAATGTATAAGGGCAAAAGGAGATTTTTTTTTGAGACAGGATGTAGACTAAACATTGTGGTTCAGAAGACAGATGGGACAGGGACATTTGAAGACAGAATATTTGTTTGAATTCAAAATTTATTTCATTTTATTTAAGAATTTTTGCATTAAAAAAATGAGTTTGGTTTCATTTAACACAAGGGACAAATTTTTTACTTTCTAAGCTCTGTGAATAAGAAATGTGTTGATTAAATGTGATGTTTGACTTTTTTAGTTGTTAGATTAAAAATTTAGGTGTTAGATTGATATGCAGAAAATGGTATTACAGGATCTATAACGTTCTAGGTTACTTTCCACCATTTCTCTTTTTTTTTTTTTTTTTTTAGTACGGAGGACTATCAGTCTCAATCTATGGATAAAACTTTGTCGCCAGTTTTACGGGGGTTGGAAATTTATCGAAAATATAATTGAAAAATTTGAAAGCAATGTTATAATTTAGAAAAAAAAAAAAAAAAAAAAAAAAAAAAACTAACAGTCCTCCGTACTAAACTAAATTCTGCTTGTGCTAGAATTTCATCAAAATCTTTTTTTTTTTTTTTTTTTTTTGAAAGAAAGAGAAAAAGAAAATTAATAATAATCAGTTTCGAAAAAGATGAAGAAACCCTTTTTTAGACAAAAAAACATAATTTATTTTAAATTTTGATTGTTATCAAAAAAGTTTACGAGTTGATTTTAATTTTTTTTTTCACAATAGCTTAAATTTTGTAACGTGTTATTAATGTGTGTGTATTTGAATATTTTACAAAATTATAACTACTCATTTAAATTTTAAATTATTATTATTATTATAATTATTATTTTTAATTTAGTGACAGAATAATGATGGTAATAAAACAATATCAAAATTTTTGGAAATGTTAAAACGTATTCAGAAAAAGTGCCGTTAGTTGCAAAATCAGCGACCTCAAAAAATTAAAAATAATGGAAGGAGTTGTATAATATTTTTTTCTTTTAAATAAACACCAAACTTTCTAAAGAGTTACACTATCTTATGGCTTCACGTACTGTAGTTACAAGTTTTTGATCAATCAAGCCTTAGAAAGTTTTACTATCTTATGATTTCAGCTACAGTAGAATCAAGTTTTGTTTCAACCTAACATAAATTTTTTTAATGTGATACTAAACGTTGAAATTTGATTTGTCCCCAATGAAATACACCAATAAGGTTGTTAAAAATTATTTCAAACAATTCATAACGATTCACATTATGTATGATAAAAAATAAAAATTATTTTTCATGCAGAATAAAGTTGAGTAAACGAACGTATCTTGTTTGTATGAAAAATATACAATAACAAAAAGAAAGAAAAAAGAAATATTCGAATCTTTAGGTCGTTGAGGATAGAGAGTGAGAAACTGTTTAATATATATATATATATATATATATATATATATATATATATTTCATGTATTTGACATATTTTCATATATTTAATATATTATCTAAAATACACATAAATTTTAACAAAATCATCAGTTTAAATTCTTAAGTCTATATACGTCAAAAATATCTTAAATAAATATATATTTTTTATATCCAGAATCCAGAAGTTTTTTACGTTTTAAACGATATTTTAATAAAATTATACTTATTTTTTTCTTAATTCCCATCAGCTAAAAGTTTCATTAAGTATTTTTAAAGTTTTTATATCCAGTGCCTATTCATATCTTAAATTGTTGAAACTGGAATTTAACTATAATTTTTTTTTCTTATTAGTCAATAACTAAACATATAAAGATGTTTTTAGCTTATGAAAAATGTATGAGGGCAAAGCAGATTGCCAATATAGAAAGTAGACTAAATATTGCAGCTCAAAAAGCAGATGGGACTGAAAACTTTGAAGTTAGAATATCTTTTGAATTTGAAACTTATTTCATTGTATTTCAATATTTTTGCATTTTAGGGAGAAAAAAAAAAAAAAAGAATTTAGTTTCATTCATCACCTGGGACAAGTTTTTCATCCTCTGAGCTTTTCGTGAATAAGAAATGAGTTGATACAATCTGATGTTTGACTTTTTTCGTTGTTATGTATGCTTAACATAGAAATCTTCTTGTAAGGCGGTTAAAAAAAAAAAAAAAAAAAATTACAATTTTTCAACTTGTCATGATTTTTCTTCTAGATTTAAGTTGAAATTTGGATAAATAAAAATATCTTCTTTTTATGAAATATTTATAACAGCAATAAGGAGAATGCTGAATCTGAAAGTAAGAGTTTGAGGCATACTTGCCAACATACTAATTAATATTCCGTAGTATTGTTGGCCCCGCCTTCTTTTTCACACCAGTATCTTTTTAGAGTATTTTTCATCTTATTTAATCGTAATTGCATTTGGAGAATATTACTTTAAAAATTTACTGGTATGAGAAAAAAGGAGGGAATAACAACACTACGGAATATTAATTAGGATATTGGCAAGTATGGTTTGAGGACAGACCTTATACGTTTTCAAAAATTTTCTCATTAAATTCAACATATTATTAAAACATTTATAGGTTTTTTTTATAAAAGTGTGCAGGTTAAGGCCGATTGTTTATTAGATGGACATGGACATAGACCATATGGAATGTAGACCATAAGAATCCAGTAAGCCATTAGAATCCCCTTTCTTTTATGAAGAAAGTATTGGATTCGTTAACATAGAAAAAAGTAAAAAAGATTTTTTTTTTTTTTTTAAATAAAAATTGCTGTTATTTGAACAAGGCACTTATTATATTCTAACCATCACTGATTTTTATAAACTTTTTAAGCTGTTAGGTATTCGTATATACTTTTTAAGTCATCACTTCATTTAATGGCACCTATTTCTAAAGCGCAATTATTTAAACAATACCTTTTTTAAAGCATAATAAGTAAATGTAAATTTAATGAAATGTTGTTTTATAATTTATTTGCGCATCTTGCACCTTTATTATAAAAAGGATCTGTTCTACTAAAAATAAACCTGTTCTTAAAAGAAAAACTTTAAATATTTCAGATAATGTAAGAGATTTAAAGTTTTCCTCTGCTCTCGATTACTGTAATTTATCTAGGTTGGCGAATATCGGTTGATGTTTGGTTTTCTCTCTCTGAAATTTAGCCCATCGTACATTTTCTGTGATGGATGAGGCCGAGCCATTTCCCCCCAGAGTGAACACGATGCCGTAACTCAGCACCTTCTCATAGCATTGTCAAAGTTGCTATGCGATACAAGACAAAGAGGAATGCATTATGCATGAAGCATTTTCTTTCTTCCAACTTTTATCCTCTTTTATTCCAATCCTTATACTACCTTCCGAATCATATCCATCATTTTAAGGGGAAAGTGATGCTGGGCCACTTCCTGGGATATTCGAAATTTCATTAATATTTTCAAATTCTATATTTCTGGGCTTCATGTGAGAAATGTAATTGTTGTTAAAATAAACAATATGATAGGACGTTTTATCTAAGCATTAATAACACCCATTCCTAATAAAAAATAATCACATCATGTTTTCAATTTATAAGGCCTATTTTACTAATAGATTTAAGGTTGAGTAAGATTCGAAATTAGAAGATCTACTTTGTGATTTCCAATTTGTTTGATCTATTTCATGTTTTCAAAATTGAAAAATGCGTCTGATATTGCTCTGCCTGATTTTAAAACTTTATATATAATATAGGATATCCAAATCAAATGTTGCTTATTTAGAGAGGCCGTTGTATTTAGTAGAAAGTTTAAAAGTATACGAAAAGTTTAAAATCAGAAAATGGTATTCTCGAAGTTTCTAGGGGAGAAAAAATTCAGTGCATTTTCTGTACACTTCTAGGACATTTTCGATTTAAATCCAACTTCGAGAAATAATTTGAAGGATTGTTCAAGTTTTTGGTCGTTTTTTTATGCTAAAAGCATAAGGTGAATTTTTTTTATAAATTGTTCGAAATATTCTTTACACTGGATTTGTGTTCTACATACCACAGAATAACTTTTCCCTTCTGCGATAACACCATGTTTTCGTTTACCAGCTCAGTGTATGTGTACACAATTACGGATAAAATGAGAATTTTAGTCAAAACCTAAACATCTAGCAGTCAATTTTGCCGATTATCACCAGCATATATTTATATTATCTTTTTTTTTTTTTTTTTACTTCATGCACTGCTTTTCTTACACATTATAATTCGTAAAAATTAAGTTTTTATAGATTTCAAGATTTTTTTTTTTGTTATTAGCTTTTTTTTTTTTTTTTTTTTTTTTTTTTGTAGTAGTAGTTGTTGTTGTAGTAGTTGTTGTTGTTGTTGTAGTAGTTGTTGTTGTTGTTGTTTCTCATATTTTTTCTGATTTTCAAATTTGCTTTTAAAAATATTAATATTATTTGCAGGTTTTAAAAACGAAGCTGTTTTTCAAAATAAATTATACAAATAAAATGAACGGTCGATAAAAATGTATTTTTTGTATTATTTTCAAGGATTTTTTTTTTTAGATATTTCAATTTAGTTGCCTAAAAATAAAATTTGTGACCACGAAAACTGTTTTTTCTTCCACCAAATAAATCGCAATTCATGTGAAAGAAAGAAAATATATATATATATATATATATATATATATATTTTTTTTTTTCCCAGCAGAAAAAATGTTCTAATAAGTTTTGAGAGCATTAACTCTATATTTCGTTTCTATTTTATTTTATTTATTGCCTTGGCAGAAAGATTATTTTGTGTGATTGTAACAAAAATTTATAGCAATTACAATAACGATGCAATTTCGCTACCCAACAACAAATTCCTCTTTTATATTTGACAGTGGGACATAAACGATTGTCACTTTTTTTCCCCCTTATTACGAATCTATAAATAACAATTTCTGAAAAAAAAAAAGATGGCATACTTTTTCCTAGATAAAGAATATTTGTGATTATTTTCTCGATATTCTTGGCCTGAAATTGCTTATTTCTATTGACTAATGTAAGGCTATATATGCTGTTATAATACGTAGCAAAAATCAAGACATCAGAGAAATATTTTCCTTTTGTATTTTGTACTGTTTCAGAAATTTCTCGTTATTAAAAATTAGTAAGACATATCGTCTTGATAACTGTTTAGCAGCAAATATATCATAATTCTTCTGGAAGGTAATAGTTTTCGATTTATTTTATTTATTTATTTTTTTTTTTTTCTGCAAAGTTTTAGTTAAAAAAAGTCTTTTGTGAAAGAGAATGATTTTTGTTTTTGACATAAAGAGTAATTACTTAGTAAACATTATTAATCTTCACTTATTTATTTATATTAAATAGTAGATTGATTTCTCTGAATTTATAATAACGTAGTGAAAATAAGCACAAGAGAAATTTTTCTTTACTGTCTAATAGAAGTTCTTCATTATTAAAAGTTAATAAAACTTCTGTATTATTTTTTAATAAATAATAAATCGCAATTTTTCTCGGTGATTGTTTTTGATTGCTAATTCTACCGTAGAGAGAGCTTTAGAGAAGATAATTTAAATTAGATATATAATTTTAATAACGGTAATATTTATCTTTCACCTTATTATAGCATTTTGTGTAATTTTATTGGTGTCAGTTTCTCTACTTTTCAGTCTCTACCTCCATTCTAAAGTAGTTTATAATAAGATTGGTAGGAATAAAATTGTTTATATATATATATATATATATATATATATATATAAAGTACTTATGTACATTTGTTAAGTCGTTTAAAATTAATTGTTAAAGTAAAAATTTAGTAGTATATTTTCATATATATGTAAATAAAAGAATAATTCAAAAAGTAAAAGAAATTTAAACCACTGTGAAAACAATATGTCTTATCGACAGTTGAATTGCATACTACGATTTTATCAACATATTTAGAATTTTTTTTAAATTTTATTCAGAAATAATTACAAGCAAAAAAAACTTTTTATATATCACGTTTTTAAATTTTCTGTTGAATCATATAAACTTACACATTACCCGAATAATTAAAAATACATTGTCATCGTGTTCTGAGCTATTCTAAAAGTTTCACATTTCTAGCTAGTCGGGAAGTTAACTAAAATTCGATTGCAAGATTTGTACTGAACAGACAAGAAAGCGAGTTGAAAGCGATATAAAAAAAAACCGTTGGTTTTAAAAAGAAAATATTAATCCTTTTAGAACAACATATATTAGCATCATAAACTACATTTGCGCTTTATCAATGTGTAGAAAATTTTTAAAGTGATAATGACGTTTTTTGTGAGATGCCTGATTTAACTTTTTATAATTTTTTAATATTCATGTTTAATTAAACGTATTTATTTTTATGTCGAAAGGAAATGATCTTTTTTTTTTTTTTTTTTCAACAATTAAATTATAGCTAATGTTTAAATGGGTAATTTTAAAGCTATTAGGAGGTTATTATTTTCATATTTTAATTAATTAAAAGAAAACTAATCAAAAATTTTAAAATCGGGCTCAGAGGTGTTGCGTTGTCATCGTGTTTTGAGCTATTCTAAAATTTTCAAATGTGTAGCTTGTCGGGAAGTTAGTTAGAATTCGACTGCAAGATTTATACTGGACAAACAAGCAAACATGAAAGCGAGTTAATAAAAACATGGTAAAATGATTTATTATGCATTAAAATTTTATAAATCATTATGTCTCTCTAATTAATTAAAATGACATTTTATAATAAAATCACATAAACACATATAAAAGATTAAACTTAAAGTAATGACAGACGTTTATAACTTCGTCAGTATCAATAACATCAAATTCAGTGTGTCGAACCGTGTAGGAGGACTGTTATTATAAAATAACATAAGCATACATATTTTTATGTATTGTATGAATGTATTGCAAGCATTTATCGAAATTATTAATTATTATTTTATGTCTATATATTTTGTCATAATTTCTTTAAATGTTTATTTCCATTGGGATTTAGTTAAAGAAGAAGCATATATTTTCTTCCAATTAATGTAAAGTATTTATTTTTCTTAAGAGAGGCCATATTATACTACATAATAATGATCGATACTTTGAGTTTAAGATATCCAATCGATAATCTGGAACGATTGTTTAAAAGATAAAAAAATGATTTTTTTTTTTTTTTTTTTTTTTTTTAAATGTGTATCATGTATGCACATTTGATTGAAATAAGCTAAAGATACATAAAATTCTTTTAACTGATTTAATAATTCCATAGTTTAAATTTAAAAAAGTATATTTTTATTATTATAAGGCAACATTTTATTTTCATTCAGTAAAAAGCTTAAAATATTATTTAAAAAATAAAATCATTTACAAAAGGAACAACATCGAAAGTCTATTTAACCCTTTATTTGACACGATTGCTCACAAGTGTTTTCATTGTCTTTCATGCGATATCTACAACTCCAAAGAAATGTTATTTGGCGGTTTTCCTGCAGTTCAAGTTATAAAGCAGCCAACAGACGTCGTCTGAAAAGTGGGCTTAAAAAAAAAAAAAAAAAAAAAAAAAAAATGTTAACCCAAATAAAATTGCTCTATTATTATTTTTTTTATTTATTTTTTATTTTTTAATTTTGTGCATGTACACATACGTTACAGTTAATGAAAAATAATATAAACCAAACTGCATCTGATAATTTTTTGAAATAGTATTATTTTTATTAATTAGAAAAAATGAGGGAATGATTGTGAGGGAATGACAAATTTCTTCTAGAAACTACTTTATAAAAATATGATTAGGTTTAGTTGTATTTTCAAACACTAAATATTTATTAAAACATATTTTTATTACTATAATAACATAAAAAAGCAAATTTGATTTCTTTTAGTTAACTTTATAATGAATGAGGGAATGACGTATAATAAAAATACTGTATTTCAATCTAACGTTTGAGAGCCTTATGCAACTCATCGTAAAAAGTTTCGAACAGAACACTAAATGGCTTTTTACTTTGCTGCTATACAAATTAAGTTTGACTTATATAAAACACGTGCTGCCATTAATGGAGTAAGTAGGAGTGTAATTATAGTTTGATGAGGGAATGATATCTAATAACAGGGACAACAATAAAGTGTTTTCTAATTTCTTTCATTGAATAATATATAAATGTAGTATAATGGATAAATATTTATTAAAGTATGTTTAATAAATTTTGAATTAAAATAATCTAAATATACGTGCTTTAATACCATAGAAACCATTTTATTTACTTACATGTGTGAATGGGGACACAGTGAGGGAATGATATTTTGCATTTCAAAAAATATTTTTAAATTATATTTAAATTCCAGTAACCAAAGAATTACAGTTTATATGCATAACTAATTAATATTGATAGTTCTGACAGCTTTTTGTTTTTGTGATTTTAAAAATATGCCCTCAAGATTACTGGGACATGAAATGACCACTTTTCAGAGAATTACTCACATGTAGATGGCAATATACGTGTAATTCTACCAGGCAACTTTTCATTATTTGCCAATAAAAGGAATAAAGTAAAACTATTTACAGTACAAATTACTTGAAAATGATGGTTTTAAATAAAATAATAACAAATTCGTAAAAATAGTTATAATTTCTTCTCTATTTTTTTAAGCGAGGAATGTATGAACATGATGTCAGGCCTAAAATGAAATACAAGAGTTAAAAGTGAATATTTAAATAGAACAAAACTTATCTTGGGAAAATAACGCCCTTTTAAAAAATAAATACCAAATGTGAAACTGAAACTTTTGAATAAAATGTAAATTGTATCATTTGAAATAAAATATTTTGATATATATATACACACAATCGAAAAATCTCAGGGAAGAATCATTTTATTCATCGTTGTAAAATGACTAAATTCCATGTAAATAGTTTTCTGAATTGTCTGGAGAGACATTGACATTTCAAATGACACTTTGTTTTATATTACTTGCTGATACTGAGAAATATAAACCTATAACGTATCCCAAGCTGCATATAAGAATCTTTTTTCCCTTTTTTTTTTTTTTTTTAATGCTAAATTATTTTAAATGTCTGTGTGATTAAGAACTAAACCTGTGATGCCAGATGGTCGAAAATTATTTCCCCAAACAGGTCTTAAAATTTCCCCAAATCAAAGGGTTTTTTCGAAAAAATCCCCAACTTGATTTCTACTAAAAAGGGAAAAGAAATTAAAACAAAAAAAACAAAACAAAAAAAAAAAAATCTTTATTTATCAAGCAGATTTAAGCTCAGATTTTTCCCCAAATGAAGGCAATTTTTGAAAAAAAAAATCCCCAAATAACAATAAAGCTATTGAAAGTCCCTAGTCGAAGGGATAAATCATTACGTTGCCAACATTGACAGAAAGTTGAAGAACTCCCCAGATTTGTCCCCAACAATTTTAGAATTCCCCAAAAAAGTCCCCACAAACATTTGGTCCCCAAAATTGTCCCCAGAAGCCTCAAAAATCCCCAAAATGGGGACAAAATCCCCAATCTGGCATCACTGAACTAACGTAAAAAACACTCAATTATAACATAATTATCTAAAAAAAAAATAATTATAAAAAATAATGAAAATAATAATTATAAAATATTTATTTTTATATTTATTACAATAATTATAAAAATTATATGGAACTAAAAAAAAAAAAAAAAAATAACATATCTTTAAATATATAATATGATCGTTTTATAATTGGACATGCAATCTTTGCGTGTAGGATTTAAAAAATAAAATAAAAATAAAAAATCGGTTCCTATCAGAGAAAAGCAACAAAGAAAGATTCTGGATGGAATAAAATGTTGCCGACGCCTTCTCTTCTCTTGTTCAGCAGATGGAACGTTATCTGAGGCCTCCCAGAGCAATTTCTGCACCACAAAAGATGGTTAATGAAGCTGGGACAACGCTTCCATTTTTTATTCCGCCTCTCTTCCCACTGTCATTTGAGGGGGGTCGGTTGATAAAAAAGTGTCCCATAAGTAATAGCCCTTCTATGTAATTGAACAAAATACTGGTCGACAAAAATGTGGAAGGATCGTCGATATTTATTTACAAAATCTTTAATGAAAACATATTGGTTATTTTTATTTTATTTTAACTTTAAAAAAAAAATGAAAGTTACTAGAATTTAAATCAGAAACCTATTTTGAAAAACTAGTTAGAATATTTAAGAAAACAATTTAATACACCTATTTATTAATGTGTGTTCGTTATTGTTAAATGAAAAAAAAAAAAAAAAAAATCATTTAATACCTTTTACGTCTAAATTTACATGACTTAAGCAGCATTTTCTTCGTCCGAATATTAGACATTTTTCAAAACCATTTTTACTTCCATTACCCTACTACCGTAGGTAATGGAAGTATTGTATTCGGTCCAAAAATTAGATATCGAGTTTTCACCTGATTTACACGTTTTAAGTCCTCCTGAGTCCAAAAAAGTAGTTTTTGGCAATTGGTCAGAGTGTGTGTGTGTGTGTGTGTGTGTGTGTGTGTGTGTGTGTGTGTGTGTGTATATGTGTGTGTTCCCGTAAGGTGGAAACCGTGGACTTGAATGCCTATACACACCTTCTAACCGCGGACGCTCAGAAAGCGAGGACGTCCTCGTTTTGAAAACATGCGAAATTCGTATTGTACTGTGATATATAAGTATTATTTAGTACATTGACGACTTCTCAGGTGATTTATTTTCGAGTCCTCAGTTTCCATAAAAGGAGCACATTTTTGTGTGTGAAGTGTGTAAACATTTTGAAAGGGCTTACACACCCAGGTCCTCGGTTGTGCGGTGAAAAACAGTATCCATTATTTTACTACGATAGGAGGGGCGAATTTACTACGAGAGGCGGGGCAAAATTACTACAAGGTCAAAGGTTTACTACAAGTTTACGATTGGTTGAAGTTGAAAAATAGTAGTGTAGTATTATAATAGCATAACTAACTTGCGTTGCGATGTAATTTAAATCGAAGGATAATCATTCAACAAATGAAAAGGAAGTTGATTTGTATTATTCACGTACATATGTAAATTCATGAAATAACGAATTTATGCATTATCGTTTAGAATTTAGATATTATAAGAATATTATTATTATTGTTGAATGAATACAGGAATGAAAAGTTGTGAATGAAAGTTATTTTTGAAGGCATAATTAGATACGTCTATATATATAAAAGAGCAGAGTCTGTGTGTCTGTGTGTCCGCTATAGAACCCTAGGCCGTTTCACCGAGCGGTACCAAATTTGGCTCGGTTAATGTTTACGACCCGTGAAAGACAACGCCACAAGCGATTTTACAAAATTCGCCCCCAAGGGGGGGAGGGGGGCAAAACGTAATTTCACAAAATCCTTCATATCTCAAACAAAAAAACAGGTATCCGTAAAATTTTTGCTTTAAAATATAGCTAATACAAATGTCTAAAAATCGGTTTCTGGAGTTTTTGAAATTTGCTCCCCAAGGGGGGCGGGGGGAGGGGGGCAAAACGTGATTTCACATGCGTAAAACGTGATTTCGCATAATCCCACATATCTCAAACAAAAAAAAAAATAGATATACGTGAAATTTTTGCTCTAAAATATAGCTAATGCAACTATCAAAAAACCAATTTCTGGAATTTTAGAAATTCAGCCCCCAGGTGGGGCAGCAAGGGGGGGGGCTATGGAGCAAAAACAAATAGAAATACAGTTAGGCCGTTCAAAATTGGTACAGATAGGTTTTAAAGGCCTGCAAGTCGAATGGGGATTTTTCGATTGTGTAAAGTTATTAGGAGGGGCAAGAAGGGGGGGAGGGTGGGCAAAAAATAAAAATAGTGTCAGATCGTTCAAAATTGGTACATAGAGGTTTTCGATACTTACAAATCGATTGCGGATATTTTTGAATTTGTAAAATTATTAGGAGGCGCGGGTAGGGGGGTGGGGTGGTAAGGGGGGCTATGGGGCAAAAATAAATAGAAATACAGTTAGGCCGTTCAAAATTGGTACAGATAGGTTTATGAGGCCTGCAAGTCGAATGGGGATATTTTCGATTGTGTAAAGTTATTAGGAGGGGCGAGAAGGGGGAGGGGGAGGGGGGGGGAAGAATAAAAATAGTGTCAGATCGTTCAAAATTGGTACATAGCGGTTTTCGATACTTACAAATCGATTGCGGATATTTTCGAATTTGTAAAATTATTGGGAGGGGCGAGAAGGGGGGTGGGGCGGAAAGGGGGGGCTATGGGCAAAAACAAATAGAAATACAGTTAGGCCGTTCAAAATTCGTACAGACAGGTTTTAAAGGCCTGCAAGTCGAATGGAGATATTTTCAAAAGTGTAAAGTTATTAGGAGGGGCGAGAAGGGGGAGGGGAGAGGGGGGGGCAAAAAAATAAATATACAGTTAGATCGTTCAAAATTGGTATATAGAGGTTTTCGATGCTTACAAATCGATTGCGGATATTTTCGAATTTGTAAAATTATTAGGAGGGGCGGTAAGGAGGTGGGGCGGTAAGGGAGCTATGGGCAAAAACAAATAGAAATACAGTTAGGACGTCCAAAATTGGTACAGATAGGTTTTAGAGGCCTGCAAATCGAATGGGGATATTTTCAAAAGTGTAAAGTTATTAGAAGGGCCGGGAAGAGGGGGGACAGAGGGGCAAAAAAAATTGAGTTAGATCATTCAAAATTGGTACATCGAGGTTTTCGATACCTACAAATCGACTGCGGATATTTTTGAATTTTTAAAATTATTGGGAGGGGCGGGAAGGGGGGAGGGAGCCGAAGGTAAAAAAAATAAAGATAGAGATAGATCGAAATTTATATGAAATGTAATTCAGAAGTAAAACCTGTTTCTTGAAATTATCACACAGATTTAGATGTGCTGGAGATACTTAAATTAGTTTGATAAAAATATTTTAAAGAAATCTGAGACATTATGTAATCTAAATAGATTTTAAAACATATTTCAGCATTTATAAGAAAAAAAAAAAATCAATTGTAGTGAGAATCAGTTTTATTTATTTATTTTTTCAGAGTATTAGGTTTTTACATAAAATATTTAAATTTATTTTAAAAAGAAATTGAATCTTTAAAAAACATATTTTAAACAATTTTTCTTTCATTACAATTTCCATATACTTATGAGCGAAAATGGATGCAGGAATGTGTTAGGAATGAATTAATTTGCATTTGACTACAATTAAAAAATAATAATAATAATAAATAAATGAAATTTTATTTTGCGTCCTTCTCTTCTTCTATTGTATATTTCTAAAACTTTTTTCCTTTCATGTTTCTTTTCGGAAATACCTATTCTATCCCACATAAAGATTTAAATTTTATTTTAAATTTAAACTTCAGAAATTATTTAAAAACGATATTAATATTAAGCTTTTTTGCAAGCATAATATTTAAAATAAAAAATAATTGCACTAAAATATGATATTCTAATAAGTGCAATTTTAATAATTATTCATACTCCTCGATTATTTATTATTATTATTATTTATTTATTTATTTATTTATTTTATTGCAGACTTTCTTTTTTGAAATTTTTCCCGCAGGAGACGCCTAGAATCTTGAATTTTCCCACACAATATTTTATGCCATGCTTAAAATAATAATAGTAATAATAATGAAGGATATTGTGTAGTTAAAATGTACAGAACTGTGAGCAACTTTTAATATCGTCCCATTGTATTGTGAATAATGCATTACGAATATTCCTATACAGTACATGTTCAGTGGAAAAAAAAAAAAAAAATTGCCATTAAACAGTGATAGTAAAAGATGTGGTGTGACCTTGTA
Organism: Salticus scenicus; assembly: GCA_963930645.1. Taxonomy (NCBI): domain Eukaryota; kingdom Metazoa; phylum Arthropoda; class Arachnida; order Araneae; family Salticidae; genus Salticus; species Salticus scenicus. The sequence continues at coordinate 19,173,324 of OZ005648.1, read as the reverse complement.
AAAACTAGGTTTACGCATCGATATCATAGGCTGTTTGTATTAGATCTAAAATCATACTTTAATGCAAAAGCTTTAAAATACCATAATATCATAAAACTATGTCAGTTCTTACTACTTTGTAAAGAGCGAAATTTTGAAACTGTAAAATATTTTGCGATGTGAGGTGTGTGTCTTTGTCCGAGATTAAAATTCAAAATTTAATCATTAAAATGCGAATCTTTCCAAAAATTATTTTTTTTATCTCAAGAAAACTCAAGCAGTAATTGGTATTTATATAAATTTTTATTTTAATCGATAATAGAGTGGTTTAAAAAAAATATTTTACCTCTATCTACTTTCTTCCTGGTCCTCTCTTCCAGATGTATATAATGCTTATTGTGGTTTGCATAAAGTGTAAGTGATAGTCATAGAATATACAATGAAAATCTATAAAATGGTGATATAAAAAAAGCATTTTATTTTCCTCTACCCCCTTAGCTCCGTAATTATATGTAATTCTGTTGTGAAATACTAATTGTAAGTAATTATACAAGGTTTCTTTAAAATCGGTAAGAAAGTGATATAAAACAATTATTTTCTTTCAATCCCCCCCCCCCCCATTTTCCCCAAGCATATTTAATCCTTACTTCTTATCTTTCTTTAGTACTAAAGTAGTGCAGTACCAATTTAATTGAGATTACTGAAAATGTAATACAAAAGTCATTTTTTAAATTCATTATTTGATATTTATTGTTTTTGCGATTTGCAAAGTGCAAAAGTGCCCTTTTCTCCAGCGTTTTTTTTTTTTTTTTTTTTTTTTTTCCTGAGATCCTTTTTATGCACTCATTAACTAATATTTTTTCTTTTTCACTTTTAAGAAATTTTATTCGTTTATTTTGTACTTTTTTCCAAAAAAGTTTTTTAAAAATATTTTAATATTTCGCTTTACAGTTTAATTGTGGAAAAAGTGCTTATTCATTTTCCGTATTTTTAAGCACAAAAATATAATATTACAAAATCCATTCTTAGGAAATTGGTACCAATTTAACTTTTGCGAATTTTCTGAATGTGAAAATGGGATTTAGAAAAATACATACTAATGATAAATTCTGGAAACTAATTCCCCCATAGAATAAATAAGGATCCCGGAAAAAAGGGCACCGGAAAAAAGGGCACGGAAGAAAGGGCACCGGAAAAAAGGGCACCCGGAAAAAAGGGCACCGGTAAAAAGGGCACCGGAAAAAAGGGCACCCGGAAAAAAGGGCACCGGAAAAAAGGGCACTTTTCCAATTCGCAAATCGCAAAATAATAAATATCAAATAATAAATTTAAAAAATGACTTTCAAACTACATTTTTAGAAATTTCAATTGATTTGGTACAACATTCATTTAATATATATCTCGGGGAAGAGGGGGGAGGGGGGGGCAGGAGCAGATCGAAAGAAAATAATTGTTTTTACAAAAACTCTTACCGATTTTAATGAAACTTTGTATAATCATGTACAACTTGTGAAAAAAATGACAGTAAGTGGCAGGCAAACTTGGGGAGGGGAGGTAAAGAGGGGGGGGGGGGCAGAGGAAAATAAAATTATCTTTTCTTTTTATAGCACCGTTTTACCGATTTAATGATATATTCTATAATTATCACTTACTTTTTATGAAGATCACAATGAGTGCATTATATACTGGGGGGAGCAAGGGGGGATATGCAAACTACTCTTTTATCGATTTTATCTTTAAACTACCCTTTTATCGATTCAAAAAACCGTATAATTTGTGAAAAAATTACAGTAAGTGACAGACATATTTTTTTTTTTTTTTTGGGGGGGGGGGCATGGGTTAAAGAGGGGGAGGGGCAGAGGAAAACAAAATGATTTTTTTATATCACCATTTTACCGAATTAATGATACATTTTATGACTATCACTTAATTTTTATGAAGATAACAGTGAGTGATTTATATATCTAGGGGGGGGGGACAAGGGGGAGCAGATAAAAGTAAAATATATTCTTCTTTAAACTATCCAATTATAGATTTAAAAAAAAAATTGTATAATCACGCATAATTTATGAAAAAATTACAATAAGTGTCAAACATACTTGGAGGGGGGGGGGGGTTAGGAAGGGGGCAGAGGAAAATAAATTGAATTTTTACATTACCATTTTAGCGATTTTAATAATATATTCTATAATTACCACTTAATTTTTATTAAGATTACAATGAGTCTATTATATACTTGGGGGGGGGGGGGGGGGGCAAGAGTGTTAGATGGAAATAAGATATATTTTCCTTTAAACTACCCAATTATAGATTTAAACAAAAACTTTGTATAATAACATACAATTTGTGAAAAAATCACTCTAAGTGTCAGACGTACTTCGGGGGGGGGGGGAGGGTTAAAGAGGGAGGGGGGCAGAGGAAAGTAAAATTATTTTTTATATCACCATTTTATCGATTTATTGATATATTCTATAACTATCACTTACTTTTTATGAAGATCACAATGAGTGTATTACACATCTGGGGGGGGGGGGCGCAGATAAAAGTAAAATTTATTATTCTTTAAACTACCGTATAATCGATTAAAAATAAAAACTTTGTATATATAAAACTTCCTGCTTATGAAATATTACAGTGAGTCTACACATATCTGGACGAATTGCTGCGGGGGGGGAGGGGGCAGAGTGAAGAAAATGTTTGTTTTTATATCACCATGCTACATATTTATATTAAACTTTGTACGAGTATCACTTGCATTTTATTAAAATTATAGTGAAAGTTACCTATAATTGATAAGGGGGGAGGGGGGGAGGGGGGGCAAATGAAAAATAAAATAATCTTTTTAAAAAACACTTATTACCGTTTGTTTTATTGTTTTATTTACATTTTGTGTAAATATCAGTTAGTATTAATGAAAATTTACAGGGAGGTATTCAAAAATTCAATGATTTAAATCTGTAAAAAAGTTGCTCAAAAATGAAATTTCTTCTTTTAATCTATCTCTTTTGTCCACCCTCCCCCCCCCCCTCACGTAGAAATAAAAAACTTACGCTTTCGTTGATGATTAGCATGAGTTTTACAAGGAGAAATTTAAAAAGTGCCCTTTTTCCGGTGCCCTTTTTTCCGGATTGCGGAAAAAAGGGCACCGGAAAAAAGGGCACTTTTCTTAATTGTTACTTGTAAAATACTTGTTAAACGTGGACGATAGCAAAAATTTTTTGTTTCTACGAGGGGAGGGGGAGAGACAGATCAAAGAAAAATATTCTGTTTTAGAATAATCTTTTACCAATGTTTGATATTAACTTTTAATTAATGCCTGATATTACCAATGTATTGAATTTTTGGATTGCGGAAAAAAGGGCACCGGAAAAAAGGGCACTTTTTTAAATTTCTCCTTGTAAAACTGATGCTAAACATCAACGAGAGTGTAAGTGTCTTTTATCTACATCGGGGGAAGGACAAAAGAGACAGATTAAAAGTAGAAAATTCATTTTTGAATAATTTTTTTACAGATTTAAATCATACATTGAATTTTTGCATACCTCAGTATAATTTTTCATAAATAGTAATTGATACTTACACAAAATGCAAATAAAACAATAAAACAAACGATAATAAGTGTTGTTTAAAAAGATTATTTTATTTTCCATCTGTCCCCCCTACCCCCCCCCTTATCAACTTTAGTTAACTTTCACTATAATTTTAATAAAATGAAAGTGATAGTGGTACAAAGTTTTATATAATTAGATAGCATGGTTATATAAAAACAAACATTTTCTTCAGTCTGCCCCCCTCTTAGCAAATCGTCCAGATATGTGTACACTCACTGTAATTTTTCATAAGCAGAAAATTGCGTAGATACAAAGTTTTTTTAAATCGACAATGCGGTAGTTTAAAGAATAATATATTTTATTTCTATCTGCGTCCCCCTTGCCCCCTCCCCAAATGTATAATACCCTCATTTTGATCTTCATAAAAGTAAGTGATAGTTATAGAATATGTCATTAAAATCGGTAAAATGGTGATATAAAAAAATATTTTATTTTCCTCTGCCCCCCCCCCCCTCAAGTATGTCTGACCTTACTGTGATTTTTTTCACAAATTGTATTCTATTATACAAAGTTTTTGTTTAAATCGATAATAGTGTAGCTTAAAGAAGAATATATTTTATTTCCATCGGTCCCCCCCCTTGCCTCCCCCCAGGTATATAATGCACTCATTGTAATCTTCATGAAAATTAAGTGGTAGTTATAGAATATATCATTAAAATCGCTAAAATGGTGATATAAAGAATCACTTAATTTTTCCTCCCCCCCCCCCCTTGTTTACCCCCCCCACACACACACACGCACACTAAGTATGTCTGACACTTACTGTAAATTTTTAATAAATTATACGTGATTATACAAAAAAAAAAAAAAATTAATCAATAATAGAATAATTTAAAGAAGAATATATTTTATTTTTATCTGCCCCCCTTGCTCCCCCCAGGTATATAATACACTCACTGTGATCTTCATAAAAAGTTAGTGATAGTTATAGAATATATCATTAAAGTAGATAAAACTGTGATATAAAAGATAATTTTATTTTCCTCTGCACCCCCCTCTTTAACCCCCCTCCCCTAAAGTTTGCCTGACACTTACAGTAATTTTTTCACAAATTGTACGTGATTATACAAATTTTCATTAAAATCGGTAAGATTTTATGTAAAAACAATTGTTTTCTTTCGATCTGCTCCTGCCCCCCCTCCCCCCTCCCCCACCCCCCATCTTCCCCGAGGTATATACTAAATTAATGTTGTACCAAATCAATTGTAATTTCTAAATGTGTAATTTGAAAGCCATTTTTATACATCATTATTTGATATTTATTATTTTGCGATTTGCGAATTGAAAAAGTGCCCTTTTTTCCGGTGCCCTTTTTTCCGGGTGCCCTTTTTTCCGGTGCCCTTTTTTCCAGTGCCCTTTTTTCCGGGTGCCCTTTTTTCCGGTGCCCTTTTTTCCGTGCCCTTTTTTCCGGTGCCCTTTTTTCCGGGATCCAATAAATAACACGGGTTTTGTCTGTTGATAGAATTTGAATTCTCCCTTTGTTCCTTTTTTTTTCAATATAAGACATAAGTTGGAACACAATTAATAATAATAATAATAATGATAATAATAATAAAATGCTTTTGTTGATGTCCTGCCACTTGCATCAGAATTTTCAGTCCTCACCCTCAGGCCACCAAATTCTTCAAAACATGTGGTCAACACATTTCTATTATATACGGAAAGACGTTTAAAATTGAGAGGATTCTTGTTCTTTCCGAAAAGTGATTAGCGTTCCGATAAGTGATTTGACATACCAGGTTTTCCTTCTTTCATCTTCTAAGCAAACCTATCAGTTAATCACCTTACCAAAATTCTACAGGAATCCAAAAATAGTTAAAAGTAAAGTGAAAGGAAATTGCATTTGTGTTACTAACATAGCATGTACAGTGATTGAAAAAGTATCTATACCAAGAGAAGTTTCTGTAACACTTTAGCGAAATGCACATAATTAATGAATTAGAAAATATTTTCCCCTAATTATTGTAATTATTATTATTATAGATTTTATTTATTTATTTACTTGCCGAAGATTCCTTGAAGTAAAAGCAAAAAGCTATTTAACAAAATAAATAAATAAGTAAAAAAATAAAATTAAATTAAAATTAAAATAAAATAAAAAGATAAAAATAAAAGTGAGAAACACTGAAATCTTTTTAAATTTTAAATTTCTTTTTTTAATTTTTCTATGTTTTACTATGTTGAGCCCTGAGTTCTACATACGTATGCCTTTACATTACTAGCTTTCGAAATTATCACCTGCAAAAACCAAACCTTTTTGTAGTCTATTATGCAAACGTTCTTATTTAAATACCATAGAATAAATTTTACGTAATTATTATTACTTCGGTTCTAAAGAGAATAAGAAATTTTAGTCAATGTACCACGCAAACATTATATCACAATAAGTTTAATCATAAACTAAATGATACTATTTGCAACTTTTAATTTGTAAAATCTGAAAAAAAAAAAAAAAAAGTTTTATATTTATATTCAATATACATACATACATACATATCTCTATATATACATATATATGAAAAAAAAAAATCGATTTAAAAAAGAATAATAATTTACAAATGTTTAATGCTATTTAAAATAATAAAAGCATTTGCAAATTCATTTTCAATGATTTGCAATATAAAATAAAATTAATAAAAAATAATGCAAGATATATTTTCACGACGTTTTTAGACATTCATAGTTATACGGACAATATATATATATATATATATATAATTTAACTTACGAATGAATAAATTACAGCTGATATACGGATTTGTTAGCTACTGGTCCGTATATCAACTGTAAAAAAAGCTTATATATAGTTTGATTCATATATAAGCTTTTTTTTTTTTTTTTTTTTTTCCCTCGAACACACAATACTGTCAATTCTTCGAGAAAAAGAATGTTCATGTAGTGAAATGTGATAAATTTATTTTTTAATTTCAGTTTGCCCTATAGTTAATGGAATTTGAATATCTAATACTGCTAAAGCAAATGCAATCACACATGTAACTGCTGGCTCGATAGAAGCGTAGAATAGAGATCTGGTGCCAAATCACAGTTATTTGATAAGATCGAAGAATCATAATCTATCTTACTACTCTACCAAAAATACCTGCTGTTGAATTTGCACGTAATTTTGATGGAATGGCTTGAAATCAACATTTATGCGTATTCAAATTAATATTATATTTAAAGTAATAATAATAATAATAATAATAATAATAATAATAACCTGTAAACATGTAAAGGGTTCCCGGTTAAAAGGGCGCCGGAAAAAAGGGCACGTTGAGAAATGGGCACCGGAAAAAAAGGGCTCTTTTCCAATTCGCAAATAGCAAAATAATAAATATCAAATAAGGAATTTAAAGAAAGACTTTCAAATTATATTTTTAGACATTTCAATTGATTTGGTACATCATTCACTTAGTATATACTCGGGCTAAAAGGAAGGGGGTGGACCAGATCGAAAGAAAATAATTGTTTTTGTATCACTCACTTACCGATTTTAATGAAACTTTGTATAATCACGTACAATTTGTGAAAACATTACAACAAGTGTCAGATATATTTGGGTAGATGTAATAGGGGTGGGGCAGGGTAAAATAACATGATTTTTTTATATCACTATTTTACTGATATATTGTATAACTATCACTTACTTTTTATGAAAATCACAAATAATGCATTATATACCTGGGGGGTGGGGAAGCGAGGGGGGCGCAGATGGAAATAAAATATATTCTTCTTTAAACTAACCTAATATCTATTTTAAAAAACTTTGTATATTATACCACTTACTGTCTAAAAAAAATTACTGTGAGTGTTACACATATCTGGGGGCGGGGGGGAGGGTAGTTGCTAAGGGAGGGGGATAAAAAAAGTGGTTGTTTTTTCCTCCCCATGCTACCTTTTTATATGAAATTTTGTATGAATTTTGTTTTGTTTATCGAATATTTTTACGAGTCCTATATTTTTTTTTATGTGTATTGAAAAAATTAAAAGTAAATAAAAATAAAAATATTCATTTGTTTGTGACAAAAATTTTGTGTCAGTTCTATCTCAAAAACTAATACACATAGTTTCTTTAAATTTATATTTGAATATATCTTGACTAAAATTAGAGCCTATCATATTTTTAACACGCATTTATTAGCTTCACCTGTTATGTAAGTTTGTATGTATGTTTGTTTGTATGTATGTTTGCATGTTTGTAACCGCTCTGGGAACAAACCAAAAATCTATATTCATTGTAAAAAAAAGACTTTCCCTACGTGAACACCGTGGCGTTGAGGTATAGTTCCGCGCTACGAACCTAAAGGTCTAGCGTTCGATCCCAGTCAGGGTAGATTTTTTAAAAATGGTTTTTGTTTAATTCTAAATTATTTTAATTAAAGATTTAAATGAATGTAAATATTATGGTGTGTCACTCACACGATTTTCTCTTACCCTGCATTTTAATACTAAGATAGATATTTTGTGTTTTTTAGTTCACATTTCTATAAAGGCGTGTTCTTTAATTTTTTTAAACTATAATATTATATTAGCTTCACCTGTATGTATGTTTGTATGTATGTTTGTAACCGCGCTGGGAGCAAACAAAAAATCTATATTGTAACAAAAAGGCTTTCCTTATCTGAACACCGTGGCTGTGAGGTAAAGTGCCGCGCTACGAAGCTGAAGGTCTAGCGTTCGAGCACAGTCAGGGGAGATTTTTAAAGATGATTTTTGTTTAATTCTAAATTATTTTAATTAAATATTTAAATGTATGTAAATATTACGTTGTGTCACACACACGATTTTCTCTTACCCTGCATTTTAATACTAAGATAGATATTTTGTGCTTCTTAGTTCACATTTCCATAAAAGCGTGTTCTTTATTTTTTTAAAACTGTAATATTTTTTAGAAGGGTATATCTCTCATGTTACATACATTGTTTATAATTAGCCGAAACCTGATACGTCAACGGATGATTATATATCATTATACTGATTCAATCTGTGTGCATATATCGCCCGAATGATATCAATATTGTACTGTAACTCCGTTTACGGGAAAGTTATTTATCAGGTCCTATAGAGTATAAATTCCTAATCTTGATATGTAAAATAGTCATTATATATATATATATATTAGGGTGATCCTTAAAAATTAACATTTAAATTTTTTTATGGGGCACCCCTTATTTTGTTCTATGTGTAAAATAATGACTTCCACAAAAATTTCAGAATTTTAAAACAAGTTTTAAGGGTGGATACCGAGGTTTAAAAATTAAAAAATTGACAAATTTGACAGATTTTGTAATCTTATTATAAATTATTATATTTTAATTACATTAAAATCGAGACAGTGTGCATTAAAATATTCAATTTAAAATATTAAAATACACATAACATAAATTTTAATGTTTCGAGCCTTATTTTATGCTCCTCATCAGTAAAACACATCAAAAGTAAAAGTAAACGCTGAGAAGAACAATAGATTTCCTTTACGAAAGTACAGCATATTCAGCAGGGACTGCCCATGCCTCATTAAGCGGTGAAAAATGCTGTTTCTGAAAATTCTAGAGTGATAATTTGTACAGTTAGATATGATTACTTTAGTATTATTAAAATCAAGTAGATAGTCGGTTTCCATGGCATGCTGCACTATTTTAGAATGAATATCGCGGTTTTTGAAATTTATTTTACGTTCGAGAATTCAAGTATGAAGGGAACGGCCACTTTCACTAATATAGAGCTGCAATATTTACAAGGGATATTATAAATAACTCCTGTACGGGAAAAGGTGGGGGTATAAAAGTTTTAAAATTAGAAAAGAAATTACGAATCAGAAATTGAGGTTTATATGATGCAGATATATTAACAGTGCGTAAAACTGTAGCTATATATTCAAAGATTTTTCACGTCTGCGCCTCTTAGCAACTGCTGTTACGATGTTTAATTTTTATTTATTTGATTAATTATTTGGCAACCAAATTCTTTTTTTATTTTATTTTATTATATTTATTAAAATCAAATAGTAATGCGGTAGAAAAAATAAGTATATTAAACTTTAAATAAAAAAACTCATTTAAAACAGTTATGTTTATGCATAATATGTAATTTTTATAGTATAACAACTTTTTATTTTTTAATTTTTTAATTCCTTTGAAAGGTATTTATTATTGTTATTATTATTATTATTATTATTATCTATAGTACTTATTGAAAAAAATGATAGAACATAGCAGAAAAGATTAAACTAATCTTTTTTTTATTATTATCATTATTTAATTCCTTTTTTTAATGTAAACTTTTATTTATTATTCTGTAGGAATCATTTGATAATACAGTGTAAAGCGCGAGATTTATAAAATACATGCTTCAGAACTAAAATGTTTAATAGATGCTGAGATACAGTCATCTTTAAAATCTTAGTTCTTAAATAATAGTAGACCCACCTGTCATCGATAAATACACAAATTCAAGTGCCCTGGAAAAATCTTTCTTTAAGTAGTGGGAACTTGGATCCGATGTAGTGCGGGCGGCAAAGGGCTGTAGGGACCGAAGTGTAACCGAAGTGATGATATTTTACTGATTTATTATACTGTTCGGAATAATACGTTAATATGGCATAAGGAACGAGGGCTATAAAATACATGATTTTAATCTAAAATATTTAATAGATGATGAGATACAGTCATCTTGAAAATTGTAGTTCTAAAATAATAGCAGATCCACCTGTCATCGATACCCAGGTTGAAGTGCCCGGGAAGGGAAAGACCTTTCTGTAAGCCGTGACAACCTGAACTTGAAGTAGTGCTGAGGGGAAAGAAGATGCTCTGAAACGAGGATTAGAGCAGCTTCAATGTTAAGTTTTTAAAGTTTTATTTATAATGTGATATAAAAAATAAATACAGATTCAATTATTTTTAAAATTCATTTAAAAATAGTCACCAGCAAAGCGAGCGTAGCCTGCTGGTAATTAATATAAAGGGATATAATGATTCTTGTGTGAATTTATATATACATATTTATATATACATATAAATGCAATCGAAAGCCAAAATAACCAAAAAGAATTAATATGCTTAATTGAATATCCTATGAATACTATACTAATAATAACAGCTCCTTGAATAATAATAATTAAAGCAAATAATTTTATTAATTAAGCTATGTTAAATTAATTCATAATAAACTTAACGCAACTTCATTCCTCTTTTATTTTCTTTTAATTATTATGATATATATAGTGTGTAAATGAAGTGAACCAAGATAAAAAGTAAAAAAAATGCAATGAGAAAAATAATAAAAGGACAAATTAAAAATATACTGGCTGAATAGTCATAAGAAAAACCAACTCTTGCGTTCGGTACATACAGACTTACGGGTGTCTTTTTAGATCAAAATCCAGTTACTATGATAGTTTTTTTTTTTTTTTTTTTCTTTTTTAAAAAGTTACTATATATTTTTGTCTTCTATACTGAATTTATTCTTACGCTGATAAATTTAAAATCGACAACATGTAACTAGTTAAAAAAATATTTCTTTTCATAAAGATTTTAAAGTTATTCCTCTTTAAAATGTAACATATGAAAAATGAAGTATATTTTTCGAATTACTGTTCTCCTTCATAAACGTATTAATTTTCAAGATTTCAAAATGGCTAAATCCTTCAAAAACCAAAAGTCTAAAATTTTTTGCGAAGCCCATATTTTCTTCTATTGAATATGAAAGAAAGTAACAAGATTTTAATAAAATTACTTTTAACATTTGAAAAAAATGCAAAGAACGTACTCTATTTGATTGTGTATAAAAAATTACCATTCGTAACACCCGAAACCAAACTGTTTCTGCTCGAATCAAAGTATATGAAGAATTATAATGTCATTTAACCACATGAGCTTAATAATATATATATACATAATCAATTTCAGCTTTTATCAATCCACTGCAGGATGAAGCCCTCTCCTAGGGGCTCCAAACTGCCAATTGCCCTGTTGGATATTATAGTATTGGCTCTTATAGGGCAATTGGATATTATAGCTTTGGTGCATATATACATATAGACACTCACACATATATGGATATGGTTGTATGGCTCAATGACGACTGGCTGCTCTAAGGTTCTAGGCCAATAAGGGGAATTCCCTCTGTAAGATTCTCTCTAATGTGTCCCAGCCCCATTTACGTCAGTTTCGGAGAAAACTCAGGAAAACTCCTAACAGTAGGTCGATGACCGTGTCCTGGGATCAAACCTGCCACTTCCCATCTACCAGCTTTGATCGCAGAACCGCTCGGACATAGGGAGTTGAAGAAAAAGAGATTGTTTTTACATCCCTTCCTTTTGTACCTCTGTTATGTCTAAGCTTCGGGTGTTTCTCCACATAACTAGATGATAATTATATAAAACTCTATCTAATTCAGTCAACAAATTATATAAAGCTCCTTTCTTTTTCCCGAAGCGCCAACCCCTCTTTATATATCGAACAACCTCTTATTTTATATATTTATTTATTTCACAATATTTCATTTAAGCAGGATTTAAATAAATATATATATATATATGGCAAAATGTATTTTTTATTTTCCTTGTCAGCCCCACCTCTTAAAACCTCACTTTGCAGCGATTTTTCTTATTTCTTTAACCAGTAAAACTTAATATAAAATAAAAATCATTATCCCCCCCCCACGTCCCTCTAGCCCTATCCCCCGACATACATTTACAAATAGTGTACTTTTTCTTTCTGAATCAGTAAATAATAATTGTACGAACAGTTACATGGAACTCAGAAAATAAAAAAGTAAAAAATAAAAAGACTTTTTATTTGCTATCTACCTCTCCCCAAAACCATTGCTTATAAATTTAGTCGTCACAATATAAGTTACTATGTAAAAATCATACAAAATTTTATTGAAATTTAAAAAGAAAAAGATTAAATTTTCTTTGCGCACCCCATCCCCCTTCATACTTCAAGTACATTATAATTCTACTGTGCTTTCTGTCAAGTAATAATTATATAACAGACACACATATATATATGTATATTTAAACCAGTAGTAAATCCTATAAAAGTCAACCCCCCCCCCCCTTTTTTTTTTACCTGTATGCCCTCTCGAAATCTAGGTATATAAAACTGATACTTTACTCTTTTATTAGTTTGAAATAATTTAAGAGAGTTTTTCAGAAATCGGGAAGCGATATTGAAATCTGGGAAATACTTGTATCTTTCAATATTTAGGGATTAATCATATCAAACTCAAACATTTAAACAAATCCGTAGTGTGCATTGTATGATAAGGAAAGAAACTATGACAACAAATGCAGTTGAAAAAAATATAGTTTAAAATAATGTTTGCTATTTTTTTTTCCTCTCTAAAATAGTATTTTAACACAAATAAAGAAAAACAACAACATCAACAACAACAACAATAATAATAATAAAAGGGTTTTTTTTTTTTTTTTTTTTTTTTTTATGTAAATAAATTAATAAAAAAATATTAAAAGACAAATATGAAAGTTTTGCCTTCTAAAATAATTTATTTTAAAATAAATATTATTTTTTTTCATATTGTTTTACTTGTATGGAAAATACATGCTTTTAAAGACTTTCGCATTTCTTGAAAATCGAATAAGAAAAGCGATAATTTAACTGTGAATGTTAACATGAATTCTTTTTCTCTGTCAGTCAAAAGTTATTTATGTTTGAGAACAAATTGTTACGATTGTTTTAAATATTAAGTACGTTTCAGACATGCTAAATATCTTATTATTACACCTGTTACCATTTTTACCGCTTATCATTTTTTCCGTCTATTGTTATTATAAAAGGCAACATTTTCTCACTATTCCAAGAAAGTTTAGTTTAAAGTAATAAACTATCTGCGTTTTCTGTTATTTTAATACCTTTATTTTTTTTCAATATTTTGGCTTGGTTTAATTGATATCACACAAGAACAAATATAATTATTGATTGCTGGTAGGTTGGTTGTGTTGCATGTTGCATTTGTACTGCGCTATTGGTAAATAGCGACTATTGATTGCAAAAAATAATTTAGGCGTAATACTTAATATTAAAATTAACTTTTGTAGCTATTACGTATTCAGAATCTTAAAACAATATATATATATATATATTTTTTTTTTCGTTTTAAAGTAATAATAATAATGGTATATAATATATATATATATATATGTGCTATTTTGCTGAAATGCTTACCAAATACAGAAAACCTACAATTCTTTACTCAATGATATGAGGATAGCATTTAAAAACGTCTTATAACATTTTGAGGTTTTTGCTCTTCTCAAAATAAAAAGTTTCTTTTCATTAACGAAAGCTCTATTATTTCCCCTTATAATACTATCGTAATATTCCTTCTTTTCTTTTGCATCAAATTACACGGTCCTATATTATATTTCAATAGGTATTGTCTATATATATATATAAGAGCAGAGTCTGTGTGTCTGTCTGTCTGTCTGTCCGTTATAGAATCCTAGGCCGTTTCACCGAGCGGGACCAAATTTGGCACGGTTAAGGTTTACGACCCGAGAAAGACAACGACGCAAGCAATTTTACAAAATTCGCCCCCCAAGGGGGGGAGGGGGCAAAACATAATTTCACAAAATCCTTCATATCTCAAACAAAAAAACAGATATCCGTAAAATTTTTGTTTTAAAATATAGTTAATACAAATGTCTAAAAATCGGTTTCTGGAATTTTTGAAATTCGGTCCCCGGGGGCAGCAAAACGTGATTTCACATGCGTAAAACGTGATTTCGCATAATCCTATATATCTCAAACAAAAAAAATAAATATATACGTGAAATTTTTGCTCTAAAATATAGCTAATGCAACTATCTAAAAACCAATTTCTGGAATTTTAGAAATTCAGCCCCCAGGTGCGGCAGCAAGTGTGTGTGTGTGGGGGGGGGAGCTATGGAGCGAAAACAAATAGAAATGCAGTTAGGCCGTTCAAAATTGGTACAGATAGGTTTTAAAGGCCTGCAAGTCGAATGGGGATATTTTAGATTGTGTAAAATTATTAGGAGGGGGAAGGGGAGGGGGGGGTGGCAAAAAAATAAAAATAGTGTCAGATCGCTCAAAATTGATACATAGAGGTTTTCGATACTTACAAATCGATTGCGGATATTTTTGAATTTGTAAAATTATTAGGAGGGGCGGGTAGGGGGGTGGGGCGGTAAGGGGGTGCTATGGGGCAAAAACAAATAGAAATACAGTTAGGCCGTTCAAAATTGGTACAGACAGGTTTTAAAGGCCTTCAAGTCGAATGGGGATATTTTCGAAAGTGTAAAGTTATTAGGAGGGGCGAGAAGGGGGGAGGAGAGAGAGGGGGACAAAAAAATAAAAATACAGTTAGATCGTTCAAAATTGGTATATAGAGGTTCTCGATACTTACAAATCGATTGCGGATATTTTCGAATTTGTAAAATTATTAGGAGGGGCGTTAAGGGGGGTGGGGCTATGGGCAAAAACAAATAGAAATACAGTTAGGCCATTCAAAAGGCCTGCAAATCGAATGGGGATATTTTCGAGTGTAAAGTTATTAGAAGGGCCGGGAAGGGGGGGACAGAGGGGCAAAAAAAAAAAAGAGTTAGATCATTCAAAATTGGTACATCGAGGTTTTCGATACCTACAAATCGATTGCGGATATTTTTGAATTTTTAAAATTATTGGGAGGGGCGGGAAGGGGGGAGGGAGCGGAGGGGCAAAAAAATAAAAATAGAGATAGATCGTTCAAAACTGGTGCATAGAGGCTTTTGATATTTACAAATCGATTGCGGATATTTTCGAATTTGTAAAATTATTAGGGCGCTCATATATATGCATTCGCGCGTGCGCATCGCGCACGGGGCTACGCTGCCGAAGGCAGTGGGACCCGGTGCGACATTTTTCCCAATCACAGTTTTATTTTATTTATTTATTTTTTTTTTTGCCCCCAAGATATCAGCGTAAATTTTCCTAACTATTCAGTGATATGTGTAATAAATTTTATTAAAATGCAAAATATAGTGGAATAAACATTTATTTTCTTTCCTTCTGTGCTGCCCCCCCCCCCCCCCCCCCGACATACGTAACCGTACTATAATTTTTCATTAATAGTAAGTAATATTTGCACGAAATGTCAATAAAAAAATCGATAATAAGTGTTGTTTAAAAATATTATTTAATTGTTTATCGGATCCCGGAAAAAAGCGCATTGGGCGATAGCGTAGATAAAGAACATTGAAAATTATATGATACAACAAGGACGTACATTTAAAAATGTTAATAGTCAATGGGTACCGTATGATTTTTCGTTCTTGCTTTAGTTAGATTAAATTTAATAATTTACAAAACGAAAAGAAAAAAAATTTCAATATTTATTATTTTAGAGCTTTGCAAAGGGCAATTAAAAATTTCTAAATTCTTTTCTAGATCTCCTTCTTTAATAATTTTACATTATCAAATGCACACGTAATCGGTCCCTCACTCCCCCACTCACCAAATTATGCCATTTTAGCAGCTTTTATGTTTCGAACACACTGTTAAAAATTTCTGTAAATTTAATGTAAATATTTATCCAGAGTTACTATAAATTTACAGTAATTCTTAGTTAAAGTGAATAATCGAGATTCTCAATCTTTAGTCTGTATTTTTACGTAATTTTAATATTTAATTTTTTAATTAAAATTAAAAATGACTGTTTCTACTTTAGAAAAAGCATTCCAAGTCCGAAATATATTTTCACCAATAATTAATTAAATTAATATTAGCTATTAAAATGTTTACACATTCATTTTAATAGCTAATATTAATTAATCATTTTAATTAATCATTTTAATAGCTAATATTAATAGCTAATATTAATATTAATACGTTTTTTAGCGTCTCCGTTAATTTTTCTCTGTAGTTTTACGTAAGACTTAAGATACTAGATTACATAGAGTTTTCTGTTGATATTTTTAACAGTGGGGTGCTTTTTCTAATTCTTTTTCTTTTGAGCTGCACATAGCTGCACATCTCTTCATTATATGTGAGTTTTATAGTTGACGCATATAGCGCGAAAAAAAAGTATAATAACAATAAAGTACAACATAATTATTAATAAAAAATTTCTATTAGAAGCACGGAAAAAAATGAAATTAAAGTATACTTGAATTAAAAATAACGTCATTATAATCAATTACAAATTAATATTGATATATTTTTCTCAGAAAACTGGTGTATTTTTTAGCTTTAGCCTACCCTTTTCCCCGGAGTGAATGGGGGAATAAACGAAAACTGGATGGGGATTAATTAACAAAAGGGCGCCTGTTTCCGCAACCGCAAAGATGGTCAGTTGTCCTGTGTAAACTTGAATTTTTACTTCCGAAACATCTATATGTGCCAGTAAAGCTAAACAAACGCGATTAAGTGAACCCCTTGTCAAGGTCAGTCCCTGTCTCTATAGAGAAAAGATAGGATGGCATTTGTTATCCATAGCACAAAAGAATTCATGTTCAATGATTTTTTTAATCGTTTACTGAGGAGAAAAGTACTAATATTTAAAAGGAAACAAGCTAAAAATGATGTTAAAAATACAGACTTATTTTTATATTTCTATTTAATTTAAATGTATTTATATTTGTATTAGTCTGTCTATTTCTTTTAAATCCTTGTTTATTACTGTCACAACAGTAAATTCAATCTTGCACGACGTTGACCGTTAGCAGTAAGGATTAAGGTCAATTGACTACACTATGGACTATAGGCCTATAGATGGAACAGCCTCCATGGAAGGTCTTTCAAAGGGGTGTTAGCCCGCATATACACAAGATTCGGAAAAACACGGAAAACTCCGAACAGGTCTAAGAGCGAGACCTCCAATCGAACCCCGCACTTCTTGTGTGTGAGCACAGAACCGATTGACCACTGGTGGGGCCGTCGAAAAGGAACAAGTTGTTAAAAATTATATTTAATAGGTAAAAAACCGTTGTTTTAGAGGACCAGATCTCATAATTAATATAATTTTAACGGACAAGTGCATACGACACATTTCTACAAGACGTCTTAGGTTACCAATCTATAACATTAATAAATACTCTAAGCGACAAAAAAAAAAAAAAAAAAAAAAAAAAAAAAAAAAATCCGCACTGCAGTTAATCAAGTTACAAATGAAATAAAATATTGGTAACAAACCAAAAAAATATCTATTTTAATTTATCTAAATAAAACTGAGTTCAATTTCGAAGATATTGAATTGTACATACACTGAAAATGAAATAAATAATAATAATACAAATGTGCTAATTTTTATTTACGGCATTTATACTAAAGTTATTCACACATTTTAACTGAATTTATTATCAATAATTGCCAATCCGCCGCGAAAATGTAAACACAGATGTAAATCTAGTTGAATCAAAAAAGAAAATGTATTAATAAGTATATATATTTCTAAATTCTAGAATAAAATATATGAGTATTTCATTTTTGATAAGCAACATTCTAAATTAACCATAATACAAACTTTAGCTTTAGAAAATATTTACTAGATAATTTATGTAACACAGTTTTTTATTTTTCAATAAAATCCGTAGCTTAAGTACAGACTATGCTAATCTAAGAAAAAAATTGTAAAAGAAATGTTACAACTTTGGCATTTATACAGGTTGAATATTCTTATTAAATACACATCACAATTCACAATATTGATAAATAAACATTTTCTTCTCTAATTTTAATATATTAATCAAATAATTTACCGGTACAACCGGTTTCGAAAGGACGTCGCCTTTCTTCATTAGGTTTAAAAAACACGTGCTACTGCCTTGGAGGCAAAAGCAAGACTTGCTTTTATCTGAGTATTTATTTGCTTTTATTTATTAGACAAGTTTTATTCGTGTAATATAAATATTTATTTAAACAAATGATATAATATAAATATTCTTTTTAATTACTCTTGTTTGAATTTATTGGAGCCTATTGGCGTTACCCAGGAGATACCACGAGAATAAGTGAAGAATTTTTTCCTTTTTAGAAATTATCATTCGTTATCTTACAGAATACGGGGGGGGGGGGGGGGGGGGTATGATAATGAACGTTAGCAGTAATTTTTCTCGCAAGCGCAATTGATGCATTTTTAACAATAGGGGGATTAATATAAGCGCAATTGATGTGTGCCCCAAATAATAAATGAATATAGATGTGTTTAAATGAAAACTTTCTGAATGATAAGATTTATAATTTTAAAACAGACTTCAAAGAGTAAATTTTAGAAATAACATTACATTAAAACAATGAAGAAAATTTTGTACGAAAATATCATGAATTCCAAAACCAAACAATGATTGTTTCGAATCGAAATAATTAGGCTTGATTCTTATTCAACGTTCTTAAAACATCAAAGAAAGCAGAAGCTTTGCTAATATCTAACTTTTCATCTGCTGGTGAAAGATCATACTAAATTATTTCGACCCGAAATAACTATTGCTGTTTTTCACATTTTTAATATTTTTATTTATGAAATTCGTCCATTTATCTATTTATCAGTAAATACAAGTATATTGTCGGTATGTTTTCTCTCTCTCTCTCTCTCTCTCTCTCTCTGTCTGTCTTTGTAATGCGTTTCTGCTTGCACTCTGCCTTGCTTTTATACCTTTTCGTTTGATAAATGGTCTTGTACAATTATTTCGATTCGAAATGATTGTTACGACTTCTTGAAACTTTATGGTGATCGCAAAGATTTTATTCATTTTATTTTTGAACAACATATCAGTGCATTTTACTGCTCTAGTTTGCATTTGTCCCTGGGATCTTTTAGAAGAAAAACAAAAATGAGTGAAGATATCGATTTAACATTTTTCTCACTAACAAAGTGCTTTGACATTTCCAGTATAAATGAGAAAAAAATTTTAATTTAAAATTTATTTGATCGTTATAGGTTTAGTAAATTTAAGTCCGTTTTCATCCACTGAGAAAAAATTCTGTAACTTACATCTAGAATCTAAATTGTGGTTGTAGAAAAAATAGTTCCGTATCATCCTTACAAATTCTAGTCCCCTTGGAAAGCGAGTTCTAGAAACCTCTATCAGTATTCTAGAGCGTTTGCCTATATTACCGAGCGCAAAGTTATTTAAAAATCTCTGCAAATAAATGAGACTACAAGAGGCGGGTTTCAACAACTATAATCTTGGTTTATGACCCAATTCTGAAAAATCAAGCGAGAATTTCTCGCAATACAAAAGATTCAGAATATTATTTCATCATTTAGAAATGTGTAAACTACAAAGTCTCGATCATTTCGTCTATTCAGTTTATTGGTGTGCCTTATGCGCATAGTTCAGAAATCTATATTTCCAGTTTAGGGATTTAGAAAATGGCCACTTATCCATTCTAGAAAAAGGCGGTATATTTTTTTCTCAGTGTCCTTGAATTTATAACGCACATTCTTATGGTTACAACAAAAATTTAGGAACAAAATGTAGAAAACTGTAGAAAAAAATTTAAAATTCTTGAAAAAAAAAATTCTTGAGGAATTCCTGTTTTTTCTGTAAAAATTACTGTGCTTATTAATAACAAAGAAAGATAAAAAAAAAAAAATAACGTTGAAAAGATGCTGCTAAAGTTTAATTATATTCACCTGATTTTTTTAAATTAGTGATTTTCTTTCAAACTATTAAAGCAGTTGTAAAAGAAAAAAATTAATTAATGACTATATAATTAACAATTTCACTATCCTTATTAATTAATTGATTTCTAGTAATGTGATATTATATTTAATAATTTTTTTTATGTATTTTTTCTTCTCCCCCCCCCCCCCCCCCTTAGAATTCAGTCGGTTGTATGTAATAAATTTTGTCCCCGTAGTGAAAATTAAAAGGCGGCGCCTATGCTTTCTTTTTTTTTGTACGTATTTGTAAGCTTTTGACTCTGACAAAAATAGCATGGTCGACCTGAGTGTCGGGCCTTTACGCATTATGCTAGAGCCTCTATTGCCATTGCTACTAAAAAAAAATATCCGTGCAATAAATAATAATAGCAATAAAATTTTATAATTTTCCATTAAGATGTACTCTAATTTGCAGAAAATGAAAGCTGACAATATAAAATTCAATTTTGAACGATGATATATGATCTGCATTTAACTGTCTATCCTATTTAACTAAAAATAAAAATTATTTTTATTCATCATTATATTTCTATTTCCATCAATGATTTTAGCATTATAATGATCAAATACCAGGAAGACTTGAATTATTCATTAAATGATCACATATGGAAGTGAAGCCTTACAAAAACAAAAAATTTTGAAAATACGTTGTTTGGGAGAGATTAATATAGGAGATAATTTCTAACAATTATGAATAAACTGTGACAGGAATAATAATAATAATAAATAATAATAACTAGGTTTTAATAACTAGAAATTTCAGAATTTGGACTTACAAATATATTTAAACAATTAACTTATCAATCAAACCTATTAATGCGCAAAAATCATTAGAATACATTGATAAACTAAAGCAATGTGAAATCAAGTGAAAAAATTAAAAAATCATTCACATGGAGCATTTAATTATTTTTTTCAAATTAAAATTTCGAGTTTTAGTAGTTTGAGTTTTAATAGTTTTCGATAAATTTTAATATATTTAATATTGATATATTTTAATGCACATGTATGCAAAATTTCCTAACTCTAGGACTCTAAATCTAAATATTTAATTCTGAAAACAAAGCGGCAACGTTTTATTTGCAGCACTCGTGCCTACTTTGTCCGCCTGACGAAAGATCATGTTTTCTTTCAGCCCTAAATATCTGTTGCGTGTTCTTACATTTTACAGTGTTTATTCAAAGTTTTGTACTTATCACACACATATGGCTAAGGACCGAACTATTACGTTTGGACATCTTTAAATAATACTAAAAACAGAAACAAAATGATAATATTTTTATGCACAAAAGCATGTCTTTTTACAGAACATGGTATGAATAGTATCCACCAACTGTTTACAAGCCACACTATTGAATTCGGATATATTACGGATTATGGTTGGAATTTCCTGGAAGTGGATATCGGATTTTGATATGCACATTTGAATTAGGATAAATATTAATAAACTATCATGTCTTTATATAATTTCTAAACATTATATATGGGTTTCAAAATGGGACGAATGCATTCTTTCTTTGAATTAAAATGTAGGGTATGAGAAATATTATACAAGAAAGCCAGGTTACAAAGTTTGTCATTAATTTTCGCTTTTTTTTTTTTTTTTTTTTTTTTTTTTTTTATGGTTTACTTTTGATATTGTTTAAAATTGTGACTGTAATGTCATAATTAACGTTGAGGCTTTTACTCTATGATAGTATGCTACAATTTTAACATCGCACTTTTTAACAATGTTATTTTTATCGTTACAACCCCCCCCCCCCAATCTCTCTGTCTCTCTCTCTCTCTCCCCCTATCTTTCTTTCTTTCTTTTTTTTTTTTTTTTTTTTTTTTTTTTGTTTGCCGTACATCTCTCGTCGAATACTGCCTGTTATGAAAAGTTATTAATTCTCTAAATTTTTTGGCCATTTTTACCGAGCCGATATTCTATGTTAGAAGCATTTTGTAGAGTGCGTATTTTTTTACCTCATAACGTTCTAAGATTCATAATTTGCAATTGAGTCTTGTGTTTCTTATAGCCCAAAGGGTTGCATATCTCCCATTGGTATTTCTAACATTTGCCATTCTGTTAAACTTCATCCTTAAGAAATTGTTAAATTATCAAACATATCACCCTTTCCGTTTCACGAGAAATAAGGATTAGTCACCTACCCTATACCTCTCTGTTTTTCGTTTGTAAGGTAAAACAGAATTAAAATTCATTACCTAAGGCCCATATAAATCTTGAGATACATTTTGTTCCTAGGGGAAGAGGCGTGTGTGCAGTGTACGCAATATATATAATGCGATTTTTTTCCTGTACGATTATTTCCGTGTTTTTTTTTTTTTTTTTTTTTTTTTTTTTTCCTGTGGGATTTTTCTTTAATTCGGAGGGTTGGGGAGGGGGGGGGGGAGGAGAGTACGGAATAAAAAAAAAAAAAAATCTGTGAAGCAAGGGATGATTTCATTAAAAGTGTATTGATATCAGAACACATAAATATTTTATAAAATTCTGAGAGATCGAGTGAAGCAAAATTTCAATATTCAGAACGTTATAGCTTTTTACTTATACTTTTATTCTTTACTTTACAATATGTGTAGGATCGAAGCTCCGCATTAAAATAAATAAATAAATCATTTATATTTGATATTATAGGAAGCATTCCTAAGAGCAAGCAGTTTCAAATTTTCATTAAATAAACCACTGAAAATAATCTCCATGAATTCAAATTCTATTTAGACTTCGAAGTTTTTGGTTGGATTAGAAAATGTCGACGCTGTAGAGTATTTATTTAACAATAGTATTTACTTTAAGTCTGTAGTAAAAAAAAAAAAAAAAAAAAAAGAAAAAGAAAAAACTATTTCATTGCACTATCTTGAGAATAATCAATGATAATTGAGTTTGTGTCATAAAAAAGAACTTTATTCAAGTGTTTACTGAATATTTGTTAAATAAAGTGCATTTATGGACTAGAACCGGCTTAATATCTTTAAGTATTACATTCTACATGCAAAAATATCGACAGCTTTTTCAACAATATCATCACGGACTCTATGGACTGAGTATTCATTAAAGTGAATTCGTTGACTAGAGCCTCATTATGTCTTTAAAAATTACATTTCTACATGCAAAAACGTCGACAAGTTCATGCAATATATTTACGGGCTCTGTCTACGAACTTAATATTCATTAAATAAAGTGCAATTCTCGACTAGAACCTGCTTATCTACTTTCTACCAGTAGCGGCTCGTGAGATTCCTTTACAGGGGGGCTGCATAGCTGCATGTCTATGTAAGATTTGAGAAAAAAGCGAAAATGATTTTCTAAATAATCTGTTCTAATCGGGGGCTTCGGGTTTTATATGCGTAGACTGAGCAAGAAGCAAAGTAATACAGGATACAGCATAGATTTAAAATTTTATATTATTGGACATTCATTACAAAAAAAAAAAAAAAAAAAAAAAAAAAAAAACTGGAGATTTTATTTTGTTAACTTTATTTATTTATGATAATCAATTTTCCCCCAACAAAATATTTTTCATCTGCATGCTATTATTTTCTCCAAGATGGTACGAAGTATACATACATGTTTGTAAATCAACTTTTGCTCATTAAAAAGATACGCACAATGATTTATATAAAAATAATAATAAATAGTTTGATTACATACTTATGTAGATCTGTACAGTTCTTGCGATAATAACTGCAAATAATTCGAATCTATAGTCCATAATGATAAAGAATTTCTTTTTGTGTCTCTGTAAAAAAATTTATAAGTCCTGTACTCATCAAAACTATACAAATTGCGTGACGATTACCTATAACCTACCTACCAATTTTTAGCTCAATTGGATAAAACATTTAGGCGCAATCGCATTTCATAAATTTAAGTCCGTTAATCAAAATGTAAGGAATTTTTCTTTGTGTCCTTGTAACAGAACTATAAGTCTCACCTCCAACTCCATCAAATTCTATACAGCTCGTTTGATGGTGACCTTTCACATACCTACCAGCTTTCAGTTCAATCGAACCAAGCATTTGGGTGTTATGATATTCACTCACATATATACACTTACTCACACCATACCCATTGTAAAAATAACAAAAATGAGCTCAGGAGACCTCAAAACATTATAGTAATGTAATGCTCGTATCTTAAAAGTGCAATTATAATGATGCGTTTCATTAATTTATTTAGAACATCTTTTGAAATATTAATTAAAAGAGTTAACATCGACGTAAAATCTTGCATATCACATAGATTATGAAATGCTTGTCTAACATTACGAACATTTTATTATTATTATTATTATTATTAATGCGAACTTTACACACATGGTACAGTAAACTAAAATTTCATGTAGATGTGAAACCTTAGTATAATTAAAAACGAATTTCCAAAATTTGCTGCACATAGTCAGTAACGTATCCGATATCTTCTGTATTGCCGTGCATAAAAAAAATATTAAAAAATATCGACAAATGTTAAAACACTATTTTCTTTAGATATATTTAAAAAGACTGGAATAGTATATATCAGTTTAATTTGGTTTGAAATATTACCCAAGCCAGCAGGGCATTCTGGATGTTTTGTGTGTCCTCATAAAAGAAGTATAAATGAAAAATACAACATTTTCTAAATGGATAAGTTTGTTATGCATTAGAATAATTTACATAAATTTCCTAGATTCTGCAACAGAATAACACTGCTAAAATATAATTAAATTAATTTCCTTATAAAATGTAATGTGTGAGAAATTTTTGTGCATTCCTCTAAATGAACTGTAAACGAAACATACCCCATTTTTAATAGGAAAAATTGTGTGGTCAATCTAAAGAACGGATATTAAAATGTTTAAATTTCCGAGCATATTTCTGAAAGTTCTCACTCAAATAGAAAGACAGATGAAACGAAGTTATAAATGCTTTCCAACTTCGTTGTACGAAAATGTCAGAAATTAAAAATTTAGTAATCTCGTGTTTTTAAGAAAGGTTCGACTGCTAATATTTCTCATCAAAATAGAAAAACATTAGTGACTAATATACAAGTGAAAAAAAAAATAATAATAATAATAAAAACCTTATCAACAAAGCGATTAAACACTTGATAAATTTTAAATATTATATTTAAGGCAAAATTTATATAAAAATTGTGATTCTGTCTATTCAACGTTTCTGCGATTGGCAAAGCAAGAAACCGAAAAACCGTGCGAAATTTCCATGTAATATAAAATAAAAATCTGTTTGAAAAATAAATAAAAATGACTTCTGTTTTCTCATATAATCGTTAATAACCGTCATGCTAAATTTTTTAACCTCTCATACATAAATAATCTTCAAACACAGCGACTACCGCATTAAAAAACAGTGAAGAAAAAACGTAGATTACAAAGGGAAATTGTTCTTTTCCAGCATTACCGAAATCCCTAATCAGATTGGAGCTGCACCGGATGCAGCTCCAACCAAATGGTCGAAACTGGTAGGGAAAACGAGTAGGGGCGGTTGTAAATGTTCTTTCCCTAAAGAAATCCCTTTTTTCGGGAGCTGCATGAATGAACAGCCCCTTTACGAATTTTCGAGGTGCTATTGCGTTTAAAAATGGTTAACTTTTCTCAGCTTTTTAATAATTTTTCATGATAACGAAGTAATCTGCTTTTCTATATGCATAATACTATACAATATAATAATATTTATTTTCAAAATATTTTGAAAGTTGATAAAATAATTTTTTCGAATATTTCTGGGGGGGCTGCAGCTCTGCAGCTCCTGCCACGAGCCGCCACTGCTTTCTACACGCAAAAATTTTCACAAGTTTCATAATAATATCATAACGGGAACTACCTACAAGCTGAATATTCATTCAATATAGTATTTATATATATGTCTTTAAATTGAACTAAGCAGCAATAATAATAAAACATATAGAGAAATTCATTTATTCTTCAAATAAAATCATATAAAATGTCAAAACTAATTAAAAATGCAATCAATCAGCCGACTACTTGTTTAAAGAACCAGAATTAATTCATTTCAAACTTTAATCGATTCCCCCTTTATGTATAATAAAATATTGCTTTCATTATTTTTAAGTTCCCCATAGTATGTGAAACTTGGTTAATCGTGAAATTTTTTGACCCCCCCCCTTTTTTTTAAACACATTTTCAGATAAGAGGAATTCGAAAATATCAAAATGTGTATGGTGTCCGTCTGTAGGATGTCTGTTAGTTTGTTAGTTCGGTATAGTGTGTTAGTATGTTAGACTGTGTACACGATATCTCAGGAACAAATGATCGCAGAAAGGTCAGACCAGTTTTAAAATATTATTTATGACAATGGTCAGAACCCTATTCCTTTGCAACATCCTAATTAAAAAACATCTGAATTTATTCGAAATTTACGATTTTCTTAACATGGGAAAATAGGGCTAAATTTCACTTAAACATGCATGAAAACAAGTATTTTTATAGAAAAGATGTAAGTACAGCTTTTAAATATCAGTTTTGATGCGGGGATAAACACCATTAACTATAAACACGCTACTTTGAAAACATCAGAAATTACACTGCTCGGCATGAAAATTGCCTCTGACACCATTTCAGCATATTCTTATGTAAAATGACCTCCTGAGATAAAAAAAAATCGAGGTAACTGTATCTCAAGAACTAACTGAACAAAATTGAATATAAATTTATTAGTATATGCACTTCGATCTAAATTATTGCCTAGCGACTTTTGGTGTCCATCGCTCAATAGGTGGCACTGCTTTAGAGCGATTTTTACAATTTGAGGAAAAGCCATTTTTCGTTAACTGCTGCTCAGAATTGCATATAATATGTAATTGCATCTTGACATTAGTTTTTATCAATATTTTGTTCCAATAGTTTAATAGGTTTCGCTGTTTTATAGCAATTTATGCATTTTTTGAGATGGCTATATATCAGGAACTACTGCAGAGAATTGCATATAAATTTATATGTAAATGAACTTCAACTTAAATTAATGCTTATAAACTTTCGGTCTCATCCGTGTAACTGATGTCGCTGCTATCGAGTGATTTCTGTAATTTAAGGGACGGTTATATCTAAGGTTACATTACGTATAATTAAACAGATGCTGATATATGAGACGGCTATTATGAGACATTATGCGGATTTAGTTTGGATTCATATCAACCAAAAAGTAACCTATTATACAGCAAACTTTCCAGAAAAATGGAAGGCTATATCTCAATTTCTGGGGCATAAAACTGTACAAAGCTTGATACGTGAGATAACCAGTGCAGTGTTGTGTAAACTCACGGGAAAAAAAAAAAAAAGAACTAATTTAAAGTGAAGTTCAATGTCTAAAGAAGGAGTTAGTTTAAGTTTGAGCTTAAATTCATATTTGAAAAAAGAAAAAAAAAAAAAAAAAAAAAAAAAAATCTGCTCGATTAAAATTCCTTTTCAAAAACAACGAAATTCTTTAAAGAATCATTTTTATGTCAATTTTTATATATTTTTTCTAACGATTTTCCCCCTCTCTACGAACACTTTCTTAAATAACTTATATTTTTGTTAAATGTTTCTTAATTAACAGAAAGATTTTTGTTAATTTAATTTGATAAATTAAGAAAATTACAGCAAAACTTTATATAGTGGACACCTCCGAATAGAGGACACCTCAATTTTGAGAATAGTTTTACAATGTCAAACTTCTTATTTGTTTTCTAGTTTTTACTCTTCAAAAACTGATTGAAAAGAATTGACCAGGAGACAAATTCCGTTATCAAGAGCCAGTGGCATAGCATATGTTTGAAGCGAAGCGACTGGGGCGATTCAAAATATGCAACCCTTTTCTTGACCTTGAGTAGCTAGCTATGCATATCCAAATGCTCAGATACAGTGCAACGTTAAGTCAACAAATCGATGTTATAAATTCATATTTTATTTACAAAACTGCATTACTTCTTTTGTCATATATATATATATATATATATATATATATATATATATATATATATAATAGCAACACCATTAAATCTCATCTGAAGTTTTTACAATTCCATCTCTTAAAATTTAATATAAAGTAGTCAAAGAAATCCATTAGTAAAACGCTTCGGCAGCTCACCTATGAGAAGATCTACTTCAAAAATATTAATATTCATTTCTTTATTATAACATTCTGTGTATATCAAATTTCGTGTGCTTTTATTTTTTAAGTACCAAAAGAAAACCGCAAAAATAATAGGTAAAAAAAAAAAAAAAAAAAAAAAAACATGGCACATAAGCGTTGTCTATCAAGTGATATACATCAAAATCTAATCAATATCATTTAATATTTATGTTTCAGCTCTACAAGAACTTCCGTGAAATTAGTAAATTATTTCTAATTAAAGAGACCATTTTATTTATACCATACACAGAAAGACGAAGCTTTCTTAGAAAAAGTAAAATTGTGTTTTGCATGTTCCAAATATGTTTAAATTTAATAAAAATATGGTTGCTGAAACTTTTTTCTAATTCAATTCGTTTTTTCTTGTAATATAGGAAAAAGTGGAAAAGAAATTTTTCTAAAATTTTACCTTTACATACATCTTTAACAACACCATTTAATTGAAACTTTGTCTTCAATATCACATCGTTTAGAAGTACAGGGATAAAATTTTAATTAATCTGTCAGCAAAAAACTTTAACATATTATTTTTGTCTCTCAAATGTAGCAAATCTGCTTTTAAAATATTAGAAATTAAAAGTTGCGTCTCAAAATTAAAAATATTTAGACTTGAATAGTATATATGGTCACTTGAAAAATTCAAATGAAAGCAATATTTTTGAAATGGTGAGGTAATTATTGCACTTTAAAAGAAGTATAAATTGTAATTAAAAGATTGCACATTGAAAAGTGCAGGGTTAGGTAAGATTTTGTATAAAAATTACCTTTCATGTTCATTTATATCGTATAGTTAATTACATTTAGATAAATACTGTAATTAAAAAATATATGAATTCATATATAATAATTATTCATTAAAATAAATTGTAATAATCTGTAAAAATATTGTAATGTTCAATTAATTTTAAATTTTATTAATTTGTCATATTATCATTAACTGCACTTATAAATTGTAAACTTAAAATTTTAAATGCTCTTCTAAAAAGTAAAATAAAACTGTTTCTGCTTTAACATTTCTCTCTCTCGTAGCTTTCAGTTTTAAAAACAATTAATACTAAACTAAATGATTGTATGTCTTTGTTACTGTCACTGCTGGAGTCAAGGTTTAGAATAACAACATAACAAGTCACTCACTACCTCCCATGCTGCAGGTAGGACCATAGAGAATGACCGAATTCCCGCCTTTTTTGAAAGAAAAATGGAGAATATCAGGGCCGCGCGAGAGAACAAATAGAACTGATATTGTGTTGTGTTGTGTGGCCCCCGGGAAATATAGCTGGGCAAAAGAGCTTGTCTAATGTCCAGGAAACATACAGAGTAATTTTCTTGGAAAATCTCATATCTAGAAGTAGAATCATTAAAAGTTACACGAGAGCAAAAAAACAAATTTACACAGTTCTGATATCTATCATTCTGTGTTCATAAAAAGAAAATATATGAAAATAAATCTTGAATGAAATTTCGGGTAGAAGACAATTCGTTTTTTATTTTTGTTACTAACAGTAATATCTAATCAATTATTTCCAACTGCTATGAATCAGTAATATATGTTAAATTTATCCGCCGTTTTGCGGGGGATAATTTTAACCATAATTTTTAAAGTTATCTTCATATTATTTACATTCTTCAGTGTACTTGAAATTAACTTTTAGGTACATTTAAAGATGCAATACTACAAGAAGTTTACAACTTAAAAAAAAAAAAAAGAAAGAAAGAAAGAAACATCATAAAAATTACATTAAAAAATAAATAAATAAATAAATAAATAAAGAAGAAAATAAAATAAAAACCAAAGGATAATACAAGACTAATTTTTCATGATTAGTAATAAAAAGGAAAAACAGAAGAGAGCCAACAACTAATTTTGGTTGGGGCACACACACACCACAATCACTACAAATTTATTGTTTGTTCATTTAAGACAAAAGTTTTCCATTTAAATAAGTATAGATGTAGATAAATACTATGTAAATATATATATATATTTAAAGCTCTAATTAGTTACGAATAATAGCCATGCCATTATTTAAACTCTGAATTTTCGTTACATATATATAAGTCAGCATTTAATGTTAAATAAAATTATATTGAAAGTGCGCTTTCGTCTAAATCCGTTACTAAGGGGACAGACTCGTAAAACAAAATACATATTTAAGTTATATTTTTAAGTGTGTGCGTGCTCCATTGTGTGCCTTAAGTTGGAGGACGATTGACAATGAAGGCCTCGGTGGAGTGCAATAGCTTCCGGGGAAGCCTTTCAAAGGAGCTTAGCCTGTATTTAAGCAAGTTTAGGAGAAAAGTTCCGAATGGCTAAGAGGATAGGCACAATTTGGAATCGAACCCCGCACTTCGCGTCTAACAGATTTGAGAGCAAGATCTCAGGGAAACTTTTTCGGAAAGTTTTATATTTTGAAAGGCTACAAGATTTAAGCATGGGCTTTCTAACGAAAATTTATTTATTTTACTGTGCAATGTAAACATTAAACACGTTATGTTACGTAAATACTTTAAACAGGTTGCACAAATTGGAATTAGCAAATTAAAATACCAATTCCTTATTTTGTAGGAAGCATACATACTATTTATTTAACGAAAAAAAAAAAAAAAAAAAAAAAAAAGAATCGTAAATGATAAGGAAATCAGAACTGGAAACAAAAATATCTATATTCAATAGAATTTTTTTATAAATTTAATGTTTAAAATGCTTGGAGGGGGAGGAAGGGCAAACGTCTCCTATTCCGGCCACGTTATGTAATTACTAAGATCGAAAAAAAAAAATTCACAAAAAATTGAGTTATTATGAGTTTGAGCTTGAAATATTTTTTTCGCTCAAATTCGCGAAAAAAAAAAAAAAAAAAAAAAAAGAAAAAAGAAAAAACGAACTTTGCTCAACTCAAGTTTATAATTTAAAAAACGAGCGAAGTTCAACTCAAAACTCAAAAAATTTGAGCTAAACTCATGAACGCGTTCAAAAGAACGCATTCGGGCACAACACTGCACTAAACCTGAAGCATATTTTTGCATACTTGAAGTAACGCATTACTCCATTGGTTCTCATAATTTTCAGACCATCAGTTTTTCTACTTTAACTGGATACTGATAATAACTATTATTGAGTTAAATACATTTTGTATTATTACTTACAAACTTTGAATAAACACCATAAAATGCAATAGCTTTGACTGCAGCACTCGTGCTTACTTTATTCGCCTGATGAAGGGTCGTGTGTTTTTTCGACCCGAAGCAATTGTTGCGAGTTTATTGCATTTTATGGTGTTTATTCAAAGTTTGTAAGTAATAATTTTTACAACGCCAGTTTTGTGGTGCTTCTTTATTACATTTTGTATTAATTTCAATTACATTATTAGAAGACATTCATAAAGTTTTATTTATTTATTTAATTTTATAATTTTATAATTTTATTTATTTATTTTATTTTTATTTATTTATTTAATTTAATTTTTATTTTATTTTTTGATCTGAAAAAAATCGAAAATAAGGTCTTTATTTATTTTTCCTTTATTATTAATAGTATTATTTTTATTATTATTTTCAGTTCACAGTTATAAGGGGACTTCTGTTCTTTTTCTTCTTATATATATATAAGTTCGTCATCTTTTTAGGTCAAGGTAAAGGTAAAAATGCGGAAACTTATTTCTTGAAACCATTTTTTACTGGTTTAGATGTAGAACAAAAGTTTCGGTCATGTTGAAACAATATTACCCCTTCTCTCTCTAAAATCTAACAAAAGTCATTAGAATTCCA
Source organism: Salticus scenicus (assembly GCA_963930645.1). Classification (NCBI taxonomy): domain Eukaryota; kingdom Metazoa; phylum Arthropoda; class Arachnida; order Araneae; family Salticidae; genus Salticus; species Salticus scenicus. The sequence goes on along the minus strand of OZ005648.1, from coordinate 19,141,213 downwards.
AATTCCAAATTTGTGGGTATTCTCTTGGTGTTTATAGTAATCTGCAAAACGTACTAAATTAATCCTACCTTTTACGTAAAACTACTCTCTCCAGATCATCGTATACTTGCCTTTAAAATGTCTGATCCATATCTGCTTTTAAAAGACCTCAGCTCTGTTTTTCATTTTTCTCATATCGTACCAATAACTGTTAAAGCCATTTGATTTATCAAGAATAAAGTATTTTTTAGCCGAAAATGCAACAATTTACCATTTTATATTCTTTTGTTACAAGTTAACACAGACGCTCTTTTCCCTGTATCCCGGAAAAAGGACACCGAAAGAAAGGGCACTGGAAAAAAGGGCACCGGAAAAAGGGCACTTTTACAATCCGCATATTGTAAAACAATAAATATCAAATAATGCATTTACAGAAGGACTTTCAAATTACATTTTTAGGGATTTAAATTGATTTGGTACAACATTTAATTTAGTATATACCTGGGGAAAGGGGTGGGGAGCTAGAACAAGATCGAAAGAAAATAATTGTTTTTATATCACCTTCTTACCGATTTTTATGAAACTTTGTATAATCACATACAATTTGTGAAAAAATTACAGCAAGTGTCAGACGTACTTTTGGGGGAGTGGGAGGCAGAGTAAAATAAAAATTATTTTTTTATATCACTATTTTACAGATTTTAATGATATACTAGCGAGCTTCGCCCGCTAGCGGGTCAGTATTTTTAAATGAATTACTATAATTAATGAATCACTAACAGTAACTTTTAGTCTTAAGAAAAGAAAAAAAAAAAATCATTTCTGATCCGATAAAAACTCGCATCAGGGGGTCGCATCAATTAACAATTAGTGAATACGTCGAGATGAAGAATTTCTGCGTCTAATGGCACCGGTATCATGACGCTGCGATCATTAGAGCCGGAGACAAACCCATTACAACGCGTTTTTCACAGAGACACACATAAACAGATGCGCACAATAATATAAGGAGATTCTATAACTATCACTTACTTTTAATGAAGATCACAGTGAATGTATTATACATTTGTGGGAGGTAAGGGGGGTTCAGATGGAAATAAAATATATTCTTCTTTAAACTACCTTAATATCGATTTAAAAAAAAAAAAAAAAAAAAAAAAAACAGTGAGTGTTACATATATTTTGGGAGTGGGGTAGTTGGTAATGGGGAAGTTAAAAAATGTGTTTTTTATATCATCATGCTACCTATTTATACGAAATTTTGCAAGGCTTATCACATACTTTTTACTAAAATAATAGTGAAAGTTATATATTCTAGAAAAAGGGGAAAAATGTGTGTGTGTGTGGGGGGGGATAAAAAAGGAAAGAATCCTTTTAAACAACACTTATAACCAATTTTTCATGGTCATTTTCAGCAAATATCACTTACGGTTCATGAAAATTTATAATGGGGTTAAATATTTCTTGGGGAGGGGGGCAGGAGTACTGAAGGAGAGAAAATGAATGTTTAATCCAATTTCTGCCATAGATGCGTAAACGCACCACTTCAATAAATATTTTTCTGTTATCACTGTCACGTATAAATTTTATTTTATTGTTATTTTTAAAGGTTCTGAAAACATCTACAAAATATTAGTAATTGAATTGGATTAAACACTTTCTGTTGAAAAATTTTCAATATACGCTAGTTTTCTAACTTTAAACGATTATTGACAAATTCAGCATTTTGAAAATCTATAATTATTCGATTTAAGATTAATCATGTATGTTTTTATAATGAATTAAATTTGTAAGTTCTGTAAATAAAATAAAAATAAAACAAATGCCATGGAAAAAACTTAAAATTTTGTTTAAATTTATTTTTTATTTAAATTTATTTCATTTAATATGCACCATTTTATTTCTTAAATAAAATAATTTTTTTCATGCATGAAATATTTTTTGTGTCTTAATGAATGTGATTTAAACATATTTCAATGAAAATAATACCACATTTTACAAAATTTCTGTGCTTGGCCGAAAATGGGTTAATATCCCTTTATTTTGCGTTTTAATAATTTTTTTTTATAAATATCGTTGAATGTTTAGGAAAATTTACATTGATTGTCATATATATCTTGAAGGGCTGGGGGGGGGGGGGGAAGGGGGAATGATTGCAAAAATATCTCAATGTTGCCAATTTTAACTAAAATTTCAGCAACTATCACCTACTTTTAATGAAAAATTTCAAAGAGTATTACATATACCTAGAAGGGGGAAGATGATGAGGGAAAATGATTGTTTTAATATCACTATGCTTTATATTTATATTAAATTGTATATAAATATCTCTTAATGTTTATCAAAAATTGCAGAGAGGGTTACACTATCTGGTGAGGGCTAGGGGACACATAGAAAGAATATATATTTTTACTACCCTGTTGTCGATCTAATGAAACTTTGCAGAAATATTGCTTACGTAATTCTTACTGTAATGTTTTATAAAAAGTATCAGTCTCTTTCTTTTCCTAAGTTTGTACCCAAAAATTCAATGTAAATCTGTATGAAAGTGATTCAAAAAAGAAATTCTTCTTTAATATGTCCATTTTGCCTCCTTCATCGCCCATGTAGAAATAAAAAACTAACGCTGTTGTTGATGTTTAGCATGACATGTGTTTTACAAGTAGAAATTAAGAAAAGTGCCTTTTTTTCGCATTTTTTACAATTGCTACTTGCAAAATACACGTATGCTTCGAAAAGATTTAGCGACTAGCTGACCCGTCCGGCTTCGCACTGATGAACAAATTTTAGTTAAAGATGGATTGATATGTAAAAAATCAAGAAATATATCAGTTTATATGTTATAGTCAGGCAATATTATTAACTGGAAAGTCAAAATATAATTTTACAATTATTTTTTTTAATTAGTTGTTAAATGTTGGCAATTTTTACTTAATGCTATTTATTTATTTATTTATTTATTTCATAAAAAGAAACATTTCTTTACTCATGAATAAAAAATATTGAAAAATAAACCTATGACATGAAAATGTTTTTGATAAAATTGACGTCATAATAGCTTTAATTATTATTTATTTTTTCATTTCGCAAATATATTTAATTTTTTCCATAATTGATTATTATTTTAATAATGTATATTAAAGGAGAAATCAATAATATGAAACAATATTCGTACAATATATACTATTACAGAATCTGGTGTGAAACAACCACACGACTTCCATTACCCACTATTACACGTAATATATACAATTTTTTGGAGATATTACTTGCATTTTTTGAGATTTTCGAGTAAGAGAAACTTGATACACGTATAAAGACACATACAACAGAGTTTGCATAGCGAGTTAAAAAATAAGGGGAAAAAAATAGATAGTTATTTTTTTAAACACGAATTTCCGAGATCTAAAACTGAACTACCTAATCAGGATGACCGTTAATATTCCTGTAATAAGCACGTAATACTTGAGAAAGGTTATCTAAATTGGATTAAAGAAAAAATTTTCAAGAATACGTTAGAGCCGTTTTTGAGATACCAACTTTTACCAAAACTTAACATAGTCAATTATTGACCTAAAAACAATAATTACATACAAAAGTATATTTAATAGGAAGTTAACATGGCGAGTTTGAAAAAAATCCGTACAGGCGTTTTTAAAGGAACGCACTTGCGAAGTCTGAAATTGAGCTGTTATAGAGGACGCCTATCAATTTTCCTGAACTAAGCAACTTTTCAATCGAACGGGCATCTAATATATTATTTATATAGCAACTTTGAAGAAAATCATTAGAGGTGTTTTTGAATATGGGCTTAGGGTCCCATTTCTGGTTTTCGATGACCCAATTCCGGTTTTTCAATTTTCACGAAAATTTGGAAAATTTATCTGTACACCAGACTTGAATCACTTGTGAAGTTTAGTAATTCTATTTTTATTAGTTTTGGAGATATGACAGCCAGAAGATTACACACACACGTGCACATATACACACACACTGACCAATTGCCAAAACCTATACAATACTTCCACTACCTACGGTAGTAGGGTAATTGAAGTAAACACATACATCTCGTATTTACTACGATAATATACAGATTTTCGTATTACGTTTTCGATCGCCAAATACAAAAATCGCCAATGACGATAGATATCAAATCCATGCTTTGTTTTCAATTAAAATATTGAAATTTTAATTAAAAATTTATTTTACCAAAATTTATTATAGCTTCTAGCACTTAGAGAGAGACAGTGTAACTTTTGATTATTGAAAGAAAAAAAAAAAAAAAGCAATCGGCTTTTTAGTTCTAGCGATCGTTCTCTACATATGCATATAAACCTTTCTTTTTTTTTATATTAGTATAGCTATAGAGCATAGGTATATTAAATAGGTTTCCAGTCAACATAATGTAACTCAAATAATTAAATGCTATTTACATTTCAGTAATGGCTGTATGCGCTATATATATATTGAGCTACTTGCCATAACTGTTAGTTGCTAAAAATAGTCGCCAAATAAATTTAAACATCTCAATACGCAAGCGAAGTATGACATCACTGACCGCCAGTGGATGCAAGAAAAAGATTTTCCATGTTAATCGCTCATTGGATTTTTTTTTTTTTTTTTTTTTTTATTTATTTATTTATTTATTAAAATTCTAGAAGAATTATTTCCCGATTTTAATCCTCATATTTGGGTATAGATATGTATTAGTTATTGTATGCATGCGTTAGATTGAGTTATTTTGCTGTCAAATTGACAAAATTTTAATTTTAAATTTCAAAACTGTCATCCTTGGCGTTTTTTGTATTTGGCGATCAAAAACGTAATACGAAAATATACATGCCAGATGTATATTTTCGTAATATGTATTGTACGAAATATTGTTTCATATTATTCGTTACACTCTTAATGTAAGTTTTTAAAATAACCATGATTTTTGAAAGGAATTAAATTATATTCGCCAGATAATTTGGTGATATTTTTTTTTCTGCCAAGGATGACGGATATCAAATCTATTCCGCTGCAACATATTAGTATATTATATCAGATACTTTATTTAGACATTTGAAAACAAATTTGACTTCAAATTATGATAGAATATTTATCCTTTCCCTTTTAATTAGTTTATTAGTTGAATGTTTATTGTGTAAATATCATCCTTTGAAATGAAATGTTTATGTTTTCAATCGAATATGGAAATTTGCCATTTTTTTTCTAGAGTTTTGAAATTTAAAATTCCAATTTTATCAATTTTACAACAAAAACAATTTAATCTAACGGATGCACATGATAACTAATACATATCTATATCCAAATATGGGGATTAAAATGGGGAAATAATTTTCCTCGATCTTTATTATTTTTTTACAAAAAATCCAGTTCACTTTTTATATTATTGTTCGCGTGAAAATATATTTTATTATATGTCTAAAAATAAATTAATTCGTAAATCTTTTTGGCAACAATTATAAATTAAAATAAATAATATTATAAAATAGAATTTCTTATTTTTTATTTATTTATTTATTTATTTATTTTTAAATTCCAATTTCGTTTACACACATCAGTTTAAACCACGGAGTAATAAAGACTCCGTGGTTTAAACATTGATGCTTAGATATTATATCATATCATATCAAATTAAATTATTAGAAAAATAAACACTTTTAATTCTATAATAACGTCAGATTTAACGTGTAAGTTTAACAATTAAAAAAGCTTTATATGAATTTCAATTTAATGCACGTGCAAATATATTTCTTTTCTTTCACGTCAAGATATTTTAAAAACGAAATGAATATGTAAATGTTTCTTTTATGTTGGCAGCAGCTAATTTTTTTAATATTTCATTATTTCCATTTCTATTACGGCTTCTAAGGGGATTTTAATTAAAATGCTCAGATTTTAAACTAAAATTTATTTTATCAAAATTAAATATAGCCTATAACAATATGGCATACTGTAGCTTTCGGTCAGTGAAAGAAGTTTTTAAATCGGTTCAGTAGTTTCAGAGATTACCCTCCACAAACAAACAATTTTTTGCGCTTTATATAATGATATAGATAAAGGTGCAGAGAAAAACGAAATAATGTTTTTCATATCATAACATCATTCTTCTTTTCTCTCCCCCTTAGAACCCCTTAAATAATTTTGAAAACATATCTTTTACAAGCAGCTATTGTGAAAAGTGGTTGGAGTTTTAAAATAGGTTGGAGTGTAAAGGTTGATTAAATTTTTCATAAACCAACTATGAGAAAAATGCCAGAGCCGGGAATCGAACCCGGGCCCTTCTGCTTAACGCGCGGATGCTCTTTCACTGAGACACACTGACTGACTAGGCATTTTTTCACATAGTTGATTTATGAAAATTTAAGCAACGTTTACACAACAAGCTATTTTAAATTAATGTTCACGGTTGATAAATTCGTGAACAAAAAATTTCTGAATTGAAATTTCGTGGTCTATGGAGTTGTACAACGACTAATTGTCTTACCTGTTACACCTGCTTTTGCAGAGACGGTGATCTTGCCAACGGTTGTTATGTGAGAAATGCTAGGTTGGTTAACAATGGCTCCGTGGAAGAGAATTCGCGCGTTAAGCGGAAGGGCCCGGGTTCGATTCCCGGCTCTCGCATTTTTCACAAAAATGGTTTACGAAAAATTTAAACAACCTTTACACTCCAACCAATTTTAAATAAATATTCACGGTTGATGGATTTTTGAACAAAAAATTTCTAAATTGAAATTTCGTGGTCTGTGGAGTTGTGCTACGATTAATACTGTCTCAATTTATTAAAATCACACAATTAACTGATTGGGAAGAAAATCATATTTTTTTAATTCATTTTTCCAACTGGGTGAAAATAATGCCTGGACCGGTAGTCGAACCTCGGATCTTTGACTTACAAGGTCAACGCTCTACCAACTGAGCTATCCAGCCGACAACCGATGGGCACTACTCACTCAGACAACCTTTAGGCAGAAACAGCTGGTCTATCATATGGATAGCTCGACAGAATAAGCTGCAGGTAATGGAAAACACCATTAAACAATGAGAGGAATAAATACAATTTATTAAAATCACACAATCAACTGATTGGGAAGAAAATCATATTTTTTTAATTCATTTTTCCAACTGAGTGAAAATAATGCCTGGACCGGTAGTCGAACCACGGATCTTTGACTTACAAGGTCAACGCTCTACCAACTGAGCTATCCAGCCGACAACCGATGGGCACTACTCACTCAGACAACCTTTAGGCAGAAACAGCTGGTCTATCATATGAATAGCTCGACAGAATAAGCTGCAGGTAATGGAAAACACCATTAAACAATGAGAGGAATAAATACAATTTATTAAAATCACACAATCAACTGATTGGGAAGAAAATCATATTTTTTTAATTCATTTTTCCAACTGAGTGAAAATAATGCCTGGACCGGTAGTCGAACCACGGATCTTTGACTTACAAGGTCAACGCTCTACCAACTGAGCTATCCAGCCGACAACCGATGGGCACTACTCACTCAGACAACCTTTAGTCAGAAACAGCTGGTCTATCATATGAATAGCTCGACAGAATAAGCTGCAGGTAATGGAAAACACCATTAAATAATGAGAGGAATAAATACAATTTATTAAAATCACACAATCAACTGATTGGGAAGAAAATCATATTTTTTTAATTCATTTTTCCAACTGAGTGAAAATAATGCCTGGACCGGTAGTCGAACCACGGATCTTTGACTTACAAGGTCAACGCTCTACCAACTGAGCTATCCAGCCGACAACCGATGGGCACTACTCACTCAGACAACCTTTAGTCAGAAACAGCTGGTCTATCATATGAATAGCTCGACAGAATAAGCTGCAGGTAATGGAAAACACCATTAAATAATGAGAGGAATAAATACAATTTATTAAAATCACACAATCAACTGATTGGGAAGAAAATCATATTTTTTTAATTCATTTTTCCAACTGAGTGAAAATAATGCCTGGACCGGTAGTCGAACCTCGGATTTTTGACTTACAAGGTCAACGCTCTACCAACTGAGCTATCCAGCCGACAACCGATGGGCACTACTCACTCAGACAACCTTTAGGCAGAAACAGCTGGTCTATCATATGAATAGCTCGACAGAATAAGCTGCAGGTAATGGAAAACACCATTAAACAATGAGAGGAATAAATACAATTTATTAAAATCACACAATCAACTGATTGGGAAGAAAATCATATTTTTTTAATTCATTTTTCCAACTGAGTGAAAATAATGCCTGGACCGGTAGTCGAACCACGGATCTTTGACTTACAAGGTCAACGCTCTACCAACTGAGCTATCCAGCCGACAACCGATGGGCACTACTCACTCAGACAACCTTTAGTCAGAAACAGCTGGTCTATCATATGGATAGCTCGACAGAATAAGCTGCAGGTAATGGAAAACACCATTAAACAATGAGAGGAATAAATACAATTTATTAAAATCACACAATCAACTGATTGGGAAGAAAATCATATTTTTTTAATTCATTTTTCCAACTGAGTGAAAATAATGCCTGGACCGGTAGTCGAACCACGGATCTTTGACTTACAAGGTCAACGCTCTACCAACTGAGCTATCCAGCCGACAACCGATGGGCACTACTCACTCAGACAACCTTTAGGCAGAAACAGCTGGTCTATCATATGAATAGCTCGACAGAATAAGCTGCAGGTAATGGAAAACACCATTAAACAATGAGAGGAATAAATACAATTTATTAAAATCACACAATCAACTGATTGGGAAGAAAATCATATTTTTTTAATTCATTTTTCCAACTGAGTGAAAATAATGCCTGGACCGGTAGTCGAACCACGGATCTTTGACTTACAAGGTCAACGCTCTACCAACTGAGCTATCCAGCCGACAACCGATGGGCACTACTCACTCAGACAACCTTTAGGCAGAAACAGCTGGTCTATCATATGAATAGCTCGACAGAATAAGCTGCAGGTAATGGAAAACACCATTAAACAATGAGAGGAATAAATACAATTTATTAAAATCACACAATCAACTGATTGGGAAGAAAATCATATTTTTTTAATTCATTTTTCCAACTGAGTGAAAATAATGCCTGGACCGGTAGTCGAACCACGGATCTTTGACTTACAAGGTCAACGCTCTACCAACTGAGCTATCCAGCCGACAACCGATGGGCACTACTCACTCAGACAACCTTTAGTCAGAAACAGCTGGTCTATCATATGAATAGCTCGACAGAATAAGCTGCAGGTAATGGAAAACACCATTAAATAATGAGAGGAATAAATACAATTTATTAAAATCACACAATCAACTGATTGGGAAGAAAATCATATTTTTTTAATTCATTTTTCCAACTGAGTGAAAATATTGCCTGGACCGGTAGTCGAACCTCGGATTTTTGACTTACAAGGTCAACGATCTACCAACTGAGCTATCCAGCCGACAACCGATGGGCACTACTCACTCAGACAACCTTTAGTCAGAAACAGCTGGTCTATCATATGGATAGCTCGACAGAATAAGCTGCAGGTAATGGAAAACACCATTAAATAATGAGAGGAATAAATACAATTTATTAAAATCACACAATCAACTGATTGGGAAGAAAATCATATTTTTTTAATTCATTTTTCCAACTGAGTGAAAATAATGCCTGGACCGGGAGTCGAACCACGGATCTTTGATTTATAAGGTCAGCGCTCTACCAACTGAGCTATCTCGGCCGACAATCATTGGCCATTACTCACTCAGACAACCTTTAGGCAGAAATATCTGATCTATCATGTAGATACCTCGACAGAATAAGCCGCAGGCATTGGAAAACACCATTAAACAATGGGAGGAAGAAGTACAATTTATTAAAATCACACTATCAACTGATAAAACACTTAAATATTTAAAAAAAAAAAAAAAGTTTAAGAAAGTGAGTTTTAAACGGAATTTGATTTAATAAATTTGATTTCATCAGTTTCATCTCTTTTAAACCACTGTGAAGTGGTAGCTTACGCAATGTATATGCTGTAATTAGTGTTGTGTTTTTCTTTCAAATTTTATCTTTTTTTTTTTTTTTTTTTTTTTTTTTACATGAACGAATTGGAGCAACACTTTTATCTTTATATATAATTTACATCATAGTATACTTCATAATATATTTCGATAAGAAAGCATTGCTCCTTTGCGCTCACATAAAAAAAAGTAGGTCAAGTCTCTGAAAATGGGGTAATTTTGGCCAAAAATGCAAAATTGTGAATCTTTGGGCCCTTAGGAACGAACAAATACTGGAATAATATATATATATATATAATAATATTGAAACTTAAAATGATCGTTTATTGATTTTGTTCAGTAAAAAAAAAAAAAAAAAAAAAAAAATCTGATATCGGCACATAGTTGATTCCTACTGAACATTTCATGTTATACTTCTCTGAGATGAAAATCGACCCCATTCATCATGGAATTTTAATAAATAATTTGCTCTGGGCCAATTTTTATGGGAAAATATAGAAGAAAGTTTTGTGGTAACGACAATGCACTTTTTTTTTTCCTTCAGCGAGAGAGAGAAATTATTTTTATTTATAAATTAATTTAAAACAGTAAATATCAGAAAACAACAAGCTTGATATACAGAGAAGTATCGGCATGGGGCATTATATAGTTGTATATTTACATGAACACACAGCAAATAATTGTTTTAAGCCGTTCATTTATTCTCTTTTAAGTTTTTATATCCATTTTGTACAAGTATAGTCGAAATTTTTTTCTATTCAATTTAATATAAAGATGCATGGATATACGATGTAAAAATTTGTTATAAATTATTTTGCAGTTTTCTAAAATTAACGAACTTTTTACTTCAGTCCTTATTTATTTGTTGTTCAATTTTTAATTATTTTAAATTTCATTAAAAAAATATTTTTCTTTTTATTTTCATCCTAATTATATGTATTTACATATATAAACTTAATTTAATTCATTATGCTACATTTAATGCTCACATACAAATTGAACTTGATATGATTATTAAATATATTTTGTAATTAATCCCTAACTCCTGTGTATGTTATAGAATCAGTAAGGATTATATTTGTATTCCTATCTAAGTTAAGCAAAGGTAAATGATACTAAAGATATGCAGCCAAATTGTGATTATTCTAATTTTTCTTTCGATGTTTTATTATAAAATTTATTTGTTATTTTCAATAAATGCGTAATAATTCATTAAATACTACTATTTAAAAAATAAAATTATTCAATCTATGTAATGTTTTAATTAATAATATTATGCGTATTCTTAATTTTTATTTTATGAAATAAATAATAATTAAGAGTGCATGTATATATATATATGTATATATTTACATGAAATTTCATTTGTATAATTCTGCTCTTGTAAGAATCAACATTGTTTATTAAATTTTGCTTATTCCTCTTCTCATTCAAATATCGTCCATGACTATCTTTTGAAAAAGGCATACCTTATCATACTAAAGAAATTATTCGTGCTATTCTTATACTTTATTTCTCTTCATTTTTTAAATTCCGACTTTTGATATGCATTCGAACATTCATGTGACGAGTTGAATGAAGAAGTAAGTACTCAGCTTCTTACCACCTGTAATGTAAAGAATGTAGATGGATTTTATATAATCGAAAAAGGTACTGGGACAAATTTTAGAATTCTTATCTCTGCAAAGACGCAGGCAAATAAGTATAGGCTGGACATCTGTTAAAGATCTGTAAAAAGATATTTCTTGTTCGGGATTCCGAGAGAAAATGGCGCTCCTCTTCTTTCATATGTGCTAGAAAACCATTAGCTCTAATTATCGAGGCATCCGTTTCAGCTTAACAACTGTCAACAAGCACAATTTATTACTCTTTCTCTTATTGTGTAACTTTGCAAACCTTTCTAACACCAGATGTGAAGAAGATTTGAATTCAAAGTCAGGAAGCTTTTAGATTTCTCTTTTTTCTGTTAAAAAAATAATGCCAACTACTCAGTTATTAATTATGAAATAATTAAAATGTTAAAATGAAAATAACAACACATATGATTCATATAAAAACAGACGAATTTATTCATTATAAAATGTCAATAAATAAATCTTGTTCCTTTTCTTCTTCTTCTTTTTTTTTTTTCCTCTTTCAATTTAAAATTTATAAAGTTAAAAAAAAAATATGTATGCGATTTACTTCTTTTCCACTGATTAATTTTTCACCTATACATGTAAAAATTATAAAGTTATGAAGCTTCAAAAGAAATTAATTTTAATAATGCATAAAATTAGCGTTTATTTTAGATAAGGAGAAAAATAGCAGTGCACAATAATTACACAAAGCAGCACATAATAATAATAATCTATATAATATTTCTCTAACGTGGACCAATTTCAATTAATTTTTGTCGAAACGATACGATAGCGGTGAAATTAATAAAATACGCGAGGATAAAAAATATTTAAAAATTAACAATATTTAAGCACGCGGATTCAGCTCAATGTTCTAATAAGAAAACATGACGACATTTGTATGATGACATTATTTTATGTAAAATGTATTTTTAAAAGTTATTTTTTCAGAATCTTTGCATTGTTTCTTATTTTAAAGATATATACAGAATATAAATCATCATCATAAATTGACGCAATCATAAAACGTATAATCAAATTAGGATTTTTTTTTTTTTTTTTAAACACAAAATTACGCCAAAGTAAATAAAATGGCATTGCACTCCTGGCGATAAAAAGTTAAAAGGCGTCATGGGGGTCCTTTACTAAAACTGTACTGCCTGTGGATGTATGAAAACTGTGTCGTCTACCATGAATTTTATTTTGAAAATTTTCTTTGAATGATTCTGGTTTCATTATTGTACAATATTTATTCGGTTATAATAATAATTTGGCTGCTGGTAAATTAAAATTTTAGTTAGGTGGTGAAATTGGTATAATATTTATGAGTTAAAAAAAAAAAAAAAAAAAAAAACATATAAAAAATTATTTATATAAATAAAGAGAAGTGTATGTGTGTGCGTGACTGTCTGCTCTCTACTGCTCACACTGCCAACTGCACAGCTACAAAACTTGCATATCGATACTTGGGAACCTGTAAGTGTGCACCTCATCCACCTTTTTTCGAATTTGAATTTTTTAATTATTATTATTATTATTAATTTTCAATTTTAAATATTGGCTTCAACGTTTCATTTTTCATAAATTTATTTTACCATTGTAATCGTCTGAGTACCTTAGCAATTGCTATTACGCTATTTATTTTTTAATTAATACATTCATTTGAAAGCGAAATTTTTTTTTATCTTTTTAATTTATTATATTTATTGAAAATAAAATGATAATGTAGCAGAAAAAGTTAAGTATATTAAATTAAAAAACTTATAACAGTTATGTTTATCTATAATTTTTATAGTATAACAACTTTTTATTTTTCGTTTTATATATATATATATATAAATATTTTCTTTTTTAATCTCTTTAAAAGAAAAATCTTTTCCTTCCTCCCTCCCCCCCCCTTTTTTAATTTACATTATTTATCGGGGGGGGGGGGATGGTAGTATATAGTAGAAAGGACTAATCCGATTAAAATTTATTTGTTTTCATGTATTTAATTCCTTTTAAATATATTTTTTATTTTATTGATTGAATCAAATTGGTTGGAATAGGGAGCGCTGTTAAAAATATTAGCAAGCCATGGTTTTTCATAGTTAATATTGAAATCATTAAATGCAAAAGAAAAAATATTTTTTGATTATCAAAATTTCACTAACGGGAACAAATTTTAATAAAATTTTGCTAAAACGATGCGGTACTGAAAAGCAAGCATATTTTAAATGTTTTATAGACAGAAGTTGAAATTAGATTTGTATGAAATGTTGGCTTTTTTATGCATTTCAAGATTAAAAAATACCATATGCATCAAAAAGCAAAAAAAATTTTTTAAATAAAACATGAATTTCAAATATATAATGAAAATGCAGGTATTATTTTAAAATAATTTTGATTTTTTTTTTTTGCCCAGGCTTATTTGGTTATTTTAAATAGAAAATTCATGGAGATGAATGCTACTGAAATTCAAATGAAGCAATTATGCGTTAGGTTACTTTCTATAATTATAATTTTTTTTTTAAGTAAAGTTTTAACACCAGCATAATTAACATAAGATTTTTGAAAATGTGAAATCTGGTGTAATCATTTATGGTTTAATAAATTTACAATCATCATTCGATAAATCAAAATTTCGGTAAAAGTGGCATAATTTTACGGCATTCATATAAATAAATGGACCAGTCCGATCAAATTTCGGGAAAATGTATAGATATGCCATGGGAAAACACATTTTTTAGACCTATTGTATAAACATAAAAAAAGTACATACATACATAACAATTAATAAAGGATTTTAAGTTTAAAAAAAAAAAAAAAAAAACAGAAGTAACTTTTTTATTTATTTTTAATTTTATTTATTTTGTAAATTAAGTATAACAACTGACTTTTTAGATTGCAACAGTAGTTGCTACAAATAATAACTTTCCCAACGATTTTATTTATTTATTTTTTGTTATTATTTATCATTTTTTTTTCCATTAAAAAAAGAAAAGAAACGAAAAAAGAAAAAGAGTCTGTGCTAAATACAATTTAGTTTTAGACAAGAAAGCTTTATTTATATTATTTTATCTTGTTTAATACCAGATATTGCCTTGCCCGACATTCAGCTTTATTCAAGGAGGTCTTTAAAAAAAAAAAAAAAAAAAAAAAAAAATCCACCTTTTTGTCTGTCTGAAAAAAATTGTCCTGTTGTTTCTAAAATTATAGCCTCCCACTAGTGGCTGAGAAATTCTGCCCTCGAAGCTGCAAGACGGGAAGTACTGTGTTCAATCCCAGATTGCACTCGTCGACTTAGCCATTCAGAGTTTTTCGTGGTTTTCTCCGAAACTCGAAAAATTACGTGCTAGAACCCCTTTGTAAGGCTTCCATCTAGGGCATCTCCTTCCTTGGGCTCAGGCCCCTAGTGCAGACAATAGGCCTTAACATAAACATCAACACCCGATAGTGTATTTTTTTTTCCTTTAATGCAAAATTTATGCAAAAATATAAAATTTTCTTTTATGCAAAAATGTTTAAAAGAAACTGATTCTCATCATCAAAATATGAAGTTGTGTTTCTTAGCAACAGTTACTACGTTAATTTTAAACCTTTTTTTACTTTAATTACTTCCGTGGCTATGATATATATTTTTTAAAAATTATATGGACAGTCACAGGTGCCTTCTACTATAATTTTTATTTTATTTTCATTAAATGTTTGTTTAATTGAATGAAAAAGGATATTTTAATTTACGTAAAATTAATATGAAATTTTATCAAATGTACAGTCGGTAACAAAAGTGTCCGAACGCTAGCAAAAATTCCTATGTATAAAAAAGTACACCTCATACGGTTCTGTTAAATAAATCCTTATCGAATCATGTTCTTAGACTGACTAAGAAGAGGATTCGACAAGGATTTATTTAACAAAACCGTATGAAGTGGACTTTTTTTAAATGTGAATTTTTGCTAGCGTTCGTACACTTTTGTTACCTACTGTACGATTGGAGGAAGCAGAGGAATTTAAATATTTTCGTAACAAATATCGTAAATTCTTACTATGACATAAAGTACGAGAAATTGAAATTTTAAGTAAAATTATTTACTTACAATAAATAATGTAAATAAAATTTATAAAAAATTGGCCGAAATTAAGTTTAAGGTTTCCTATTGTGTGTATGTGTTAATGCCTGTGTGTTCAAAATGCTACCAGGTCAATATAATCCTTTTGTGAAAAATGGTCATTACAGACACTTGCATTTTTTTTTTTTTTTTTTTTTTTTTTTTTTTTTTTAATATTTACTGAATCCTTCCTCTGGCATATTCGCATCCATTCTTTACATAAATTTTCATTCTTTTGTGGAAATATATGAAGAATCATACGTTTTCTCTTTTGTGTTACGATGCGTATTACTAAACGTAGCAACTGCACAAGGTAGCATTTAAAAACATTAGGCATTTAAAAACATAAATTGTAAAATAAAACAGTTGATAATCGAAGCATGATAAATTCAATAAGTGTGTGTTTTCTCTCTGTCTTCATGGTTTTTCCACAATGAGACAAAGAACAAAACAACTGCCCAGTGTCCAAAACATTTCGCTTTCGGGAAGCGTGTTTCTAGTGACGTCACAAGATATCCGGTTGGGGAAAAAGTCAGTCACAAGGCGGCAAGCACATCTTCAAAGGGATGACCTAGCCCTTGTATTCTATAGTCCTGGGTTGGAATAGGAGAGGGTAACTCAATGACATTACCTGATGAAAGAAAAAACTGGAGAACGCTTCTAGGAAAAACATTTCCTTCCTAATTCCCTCATTGTCTACACAAAGAAGGATTTCTGTTTATCCATGCTCAAAAAATAAAATTAGCATCCAATCTCCTCCCATCCTCAACTCTTTATTTATTTATTTTTTTATTTAACCATTAATTTTTTAATTTTTATTTACTTATTTTAATTTATTCTTTTTTTTTTTTTTTAAATAACTAACATTGATATAAAATCACACAAATATTGAACACGTGAATAAATATATTAATAAAGGCTAAAATTCCTTCTTTAAGACTGAAAAATGTTGGAAAATGAATGATTCTAATATTCAAAGCCCCTTGGGAAAAAAAAAAAAAAATATATATATACACATTTATATCTGACGGCGAAAAATGTTATCAGTACCAAAGGTGAAATATATTTTACTCTTGAGATATTTTAGCATAAAATTCGCTAGTAAGAATTCTCAAATTATCCTTTTTCGTTTTACTTTATTTTGTTACCCTTTTTTTTTATATATTTATCGTTGCCATTTTTTCTTGTTGCCATACTTTCCGGTTGCCATTTTTACCGTTTACATTTTAACTAAATTCTATTTTTACCGTAGCCATTCTTTCTGGTATCATTTCTCCCCCCCCCCCCTCCTCCCGATTACTATTCTAACTGCAGCCATTTTTACTGCGCACAGACAAAATGAGAATTTGCAAGATTGCAGACCTCAAATAAAAGAAACAAAATAACTGCTTCATAAAATACCCTCTCTCTTTATATCAGTGTTGGGCATAATTGATTAAAAAGTAATTGAATTACAATTGAATTACAATTAAATTACAATTATTTTACTGTCAATCAATTAAAAAGCACTTGATTACAAATAAATTGAATTACTTATTCAATAACTTGACTTACTTATCCAATTTATTTGTAATCAGTTACTTAATAATCGATTGACAGTAAAATAATTATAATTTAATTGTAATTGAATTGTAATTCAATTACTTTTTAATCAATTATGCCCAACACTGCTTTATATGTATATATATGTTACACAGCTATTTAGAAATAAGTTCTGTGATATAGTTTTATTTTCTGTGCGATTTTTTCCAGTGCAATTTTTTCCGAGTGCGATTGTTTCCGAGTGCGATTTTTTCCTGTGTGATTTTTTCCGGTGCGATATTTTCCAAGTGCGATATTTTCCAAGTGCGATTTTTTCCAAGTGCGATTTTTTCCGGTGCGATTTCTTCCGTGCGATTTTTTCCGGTGCGATTTTTTCCGCCTCCCATTGCAATCTAAATAAAAATAAAAAATTTGTTAAAATGCTTTATGCTTTTTTTTTTCTTTTTTTAAACTTTTCTTTAGTTTAAATTTTAGCTTATATAGTTTCTTCTAATTTTTAACTAATAAACCTGAAAGTTAAAAGTTAAATTTAAAACTAAAATTAAACTTTATTTTATTACAGAGATTAATTTGAGTTATGTAAATTCGCAATTAAAAAGTATCATGTAAAAAAAGAAGTGTTTCATGGATTCAAAAGAACAAGTTTTAGAGGAATGAGCGCTATCTGTTAGAATAAAGAAAAAAAGTAATGACCTTTATATATATATATATATATATATATATATATATATATATATACAATAAAAAAAAAAAAAATACTTGTCCCCTAATAATTTTGAGCTTTCGACAATCGACTCCTACCATCCCAGAACCTAAAAGTGCTAATTTAAAAATCTGAATTTCCATTAAAACATTTTGCCCTCCATCTGCTCCCCCTCCTCCTAATTACTTTACACTTTAGAAAGTACTATTCGCAATCTTTCTCTTACCCCCCAAAACCTAATAATAACAATTTTCAAGACTTTTATCTCTATGTAAAATTTTTGCCCCCCCCCCTCCCCCAATCTGTCCCCTTATAATTTTACACTTTCCAAAGTATTCACAATTTATTTATTACCCTGAAAAACCTGACGATATCATGTTTCAAGACTGTATCTCTCTTTTTAAAAATTTGTCTCCTCCATCTAATCTGTCCCTGTAATAATTTTGCTCTTTCGAAATTATCCGCAATCGACTCCTAAACTCCCAAAAACTATAATTACCAATTTTTAAAGCTTCAACTCTATTTAAAAAAGTCTCCCCCCCCCCACCATTTGCCCCCTAATAATTTTAAACTTTCCAAAGTATCCGCAATGTATTTGTTACCCTAAAATCCTAATAACAACTTTCATGGCTTTATCTCTATGTTAAAACTCCTCCCCCTCATCTGCCCTCTTATAACTTTACACTTTCCAAAGTATTCGCAATATATTTGTTATCCCCAAACACTCGATGATACCAAGTGAGTATCTCTATTTTTTTAAATTTGCGCGGAAGTCATCCGCAATCGACTCCTAAGACCCCAAAACTTATAAATACAATTTACCCTAATAATTTTACACTTTCCAAAGTATCCACAATAAAATCTTTACCCTTTAAAACCTAAAAAAAAATAAAATAAAATAAAATAAAATAAATAAATAAAGACTGTAAGCTAGTCTTAAAAAATCCTCCCCTTACCTCCCCCTAAGCCTAATAACTTTACACTTTCGAAAGTATCGGCAAACTATTACTCATCCCCAAAAACATCTTAATGCCAATTTTGAAACCTTTATCTCTATTTCTTATTTTGCCCTCTGCCCCTCCCCTAAATAATTTTACTTTTTCGAAAGTATCTGCAAATGATTCCAACTCCCCTTCCCCCCATCCCGTGCATTTAAAGTCTTCGGTTGACTGTGTGTGTGCTCAAGTCCTCGGTTGACTGTATGTTTGCAAAGTCCTCGGTTGACTGTGTGTGTGTTCAAGTCCTCGGTTGACTGTATGTTTGCAAAGTCCTCGGTTGACTGTGTGTGTGTTCAAGTCCTCGGTTGACTGTATGTTTGCAAAGTCCTCGGTTGACTGTGTGTGTGTTCAAGTCCTCGGTTGACTGTTGACTGTATGTTTGCAAAGTCCTTGGTTGATTGTCCTTTTACTAAGTCCTCGGTTGACTGTCCGTATACAAAGTCCTCGGTTGATTGTATGTAACGACATTCGGATTACACAGTGTGTATAACAAGTCCTCGTTTGCAGGTGTATTAAAAACATTTACTAATAGATTGAATACATTCGATACTAATTTTTTATTTATATTGATATTTTCTGAAACATTCCAAAAACTCGATGATACAAAGTTTCAAAGTTGTATCCCTAATTTTAAAAAATTGGTCTCCTCCACCTGTCCCTTCTTCATCTGCCCCCCTAATAATTTTGCACTTTCGAAATTATCTACAAACGACTCCTAACTTTTCAAAACCCAAAAATACAAATTTTTAAAGCTGCATCCCCATAAAAAAATATTTGCTCTCCATCTGCCTTCCCAATAATTTTACACTTTCCAAAGTATCCGCAATCTATCTGTTACCCACAAAAACATAATAATATAAATTTTCAAGATTTTATCTCTACTTTAAAATTTTTGATCCCTCAACCCCATCTGCCCCCTTTCTAAATTTACACTTTCCAAAGAATCACAATCTATTTGTTATACACAAAACTCGATGATACGAAATTTCAAAGCCTGTATCTCTATTTTTAAAAATTTACTCCACCTCTTCTGCTCCCCTAATAATTTTGTACTTTCGAAATTATTCGCAATCGACTCCTAACCTCTAAAAACTTACAAATACAATTTTTTAAAGCTGCATCTCTCTAAAAAAATTCCCTCCCCCCTTATCTGTCCCCTAATAATTTTACACTTTTCAAAGTAACCACAATAAAATCTTTACCCTTTAAAACACTTTTACCCTTTAAAAAAAAAAAAAAAAAAAATAAATAAATAAATAAAGACTGTAACCTAATCTTAAAAAATCCTCCCCTTATCTCCCCCTAAACCTAATAACTTTAGACTTTCGAAAGTATTGGCAAACTAATCTTCACGCCCTCCCCCCCCAAAAAAAAAATTATATATGTATATACATATATTATTGCCAATTTTCAAAGTTTTATCTCTATTTTTTTATTTGGCCCTCTGCCCCCCCCCCCTAAATAATTTTATTTTTTCGAAAGTATCTGCAAACGATTCCTCCACCTCGGGGGGGGGGGGCAGCATGTAAAGTCCTCGGTTGAAATTTTGTGTGTGTTCAAGTCCTCGGTTGACTGTATGTTTGCAAAGTCCTCGGTTGATTGTCCTTTTACTAAGTCCTCGGTTGACTGTGTGTGTGTTCAAGTCCACGGTTGACTGTATGCTTTCAAAGTCCTCGGTTGATTGTCGTTTTACTAAGTCCTCGATTGACTGTCCGTATACAAAGTCCTCGGTTGATTGTATGTAATGACATTCGGATTACACACAGTGTGTATAACAAGTCCTCGTTTGCAGGTGCATTAAAAAGTAATAGGATATTTTGAAATTTTATTTCAAAATATTATTATGCTAACAGATTGAATACATTCGACACTAATTTTTTATTTGTATTAATATTTTTTGAGAAGTCCTCGGTTTGATAGGCAATACATACAGTCCTCGCTTTCCACCTAATACGAGACTGCGTGTGTGTGTGTGTGTTACGTGTGAAATCTTCTGACTATCATATCTCCGAAACTAATAAAGATAGAACAACGAAACTTCACAGCTGATGCAGGTCTGGTGTAAAGATGAATGTTCCAAATTTTGGTGAAAATTGGAAAACCAGAAGTGAATCATTGGAAACCGGAAATGGGACCGTAAGTCCGTATCTCAAAAACGGCTCTAACGATTTTCTTCAAAGTTGCTATATAAGCATTCTATTAGATGCCCTTTCGAATGATATAGTTGGTCAGTTCAGAAAAAATGATAGGTGTCCTGTATAAATAGCTCAATTTCAGGTCTCTCAAGAGCGTTCCTTTAAAAACGGCTGCACGGATTTTTTTCAAACTCGCCATATTAACCCCCTTTTAAATATCCTTTTGTATGTAATTATTGTTTTCAGGTCAATAATTGAGAATACCAAGTTTTGTAAAGTTGGTATCACAAAAACGGCTCTGACGATTTTCTTGATAATTGTTTCATTAATCCATTTTAAATACCTTTTCTCATAACTCGCTATGTAAACTCTGTTTTATGTGTCTTTATACGTGTATCAAGTTTCTTTTACTGGAAAATTCCAAAAAATACATATAATACGTGTAATAGTGGGTAATGAAAATCGCGTGGTTGTTTCACACCAGATTTTTTTTTTTTTTTTTTTTTAATTAAAGTATATTAGATTGATTGATGAAAATTTTTTATCAAACGCAATAAACTGAAGAAAAAAAAAGACAGCCAGTCACAACTTGCTGCTGCTTTCATGTTGCCCTTTTGTCGAATTATTTTTCTCTTGACAAGGGAGAAAAAATACAGGAGAAAAAAAAAACCAAAAACATGCTAAATAAATAGTTTCGTAGTCGTAATAAAACAAGCACGACCTTGTAATGCGTGGAAAAACAGTATTTAGAAGAGCAGCATGAAAGCAGCTATACACATAAAATGTACGCCAGAATTTTAAGCCTTATAAGAAGGAATTTTTTTTTTTAAATTAAATATCAAATTTAGAACCTAAACTTAGTTTAAAAAATTTCTATAAATATGAAAACATTCTCTAAAAGCAACATCAGTATCTATAATTTCGAAAACTTATTTGAGTAAACTGTGATTATAGATATAAATTTACATAAATACTAAGGTACTTTATTCTCGATTTTTTTCTTTACTATTAAGAAAAAAAAAAAAAAAAACTACAGGGAACCTTTTAAATTAATTTTTAATGCGAGGTATACCATTTACTAATCAAAAATCCCTTACTGTTCTTTAATCATCTTTCTAGAAATACATGTTTCACAAAATTCTGTTTCTCGTTTTCTTATTTACAAGAAAAGTAACTGTAATGCAGAATAAACACTCAAGTGCTATCTGGAGATGTGTTTGATATATAAATAATTTAATTAAATTCGACAGCGAAATAATCATTAAATAACTAGACAAAAAGGGAAAAACTCAATAAAATTACTGACAGTGGCATTCCAAACATGTCTAATTTTAACCTACGTTCCTTAGTAAACACCACTGATCGTAGGAGAGGGCAGTGTCAACAGTTTCGGCCGAGCTAGTATTTTCTAGTCTTTCGCAATATCACAAAGCAAAGTGAAGTGCCTGTTGCCATGACAACTGGATGCTGGGAGGGATGGTGATGATGATTCATTTCGGAAACACTGTCAATGACCAACGGGGAAAACTATTGCTTGGTACAGTTGTTTGGATTCAATTTTGGACGATTGCTTTGAAGAGCCCTTCTAACATCTTTCACTTAATTGTAGTATTGAATTATATACAGATGTGTGTGTGTATTGTGTAAAAGTCTTATTGAATGTAGCTCTTTGTTCGGTAGATGTTTATTTTGGGTGTTACCTTTATTTTCACTGAGCAATTTCTAAATAATAGAAAATTTTAAGAGTAAATATATATGCATTAAAAAATTCATTAAAATATGAAATAAGGTACGCAATAGACATGTATACATAATAAAGCAAAGAGAACCTAGAAAGGCAACATATATATGTTAATAGGCAAGCACAAATTTGCATTTTTAATAAGAGGTGGGGCTCAACAATAGAATCGTTCGAAATTTATCGTGAATGTGGGTTGCAGAAAAAAATTATCATATGATGTCAGGAAGGTATACAAAAACATTTTATGTATATGTATGTATATATATTTATATATGTATGTATGTATATATATATATATATATATATATATATATATATATATATATATATATATATACACACACAAACATATATATATATATATATATATATATATATACAGTCGACAGCAAAATTATTCGAGCTCTAACAATAACTCTTTTATAAAAAAAAAAAAATAAATAAATAAATAAAAATAAAAGATGCACTTAATACTGCTTTGTTAAAAAAATCCTTGTCAAGTCATGTTCTTAGTCAGTCTAAGAACATGATTCAACAAGGATTTATTTAACAAAATAGTATTAAGCGTACTTTTTTTGGTATAACTTCAGTATAACCCCACAGCTGAATTTGGCGATTTTTCTTTGGCACCGTTTTGAACGATAACGTTGTCGTCCTGGACTGTTTGCGATATAATATGGCAGCTTATATGTTGTTTATTTTGGATTTATGATTTTATGTTTTATGATTTATGATTTAAATTATGATTTTATCATTTATCATTTATGATTTTTAGATTTATGATTTAGCCATAATCGCCAACAAAAAATCGCCAAATATCGTTGTGGGGATATACTGAAGTTGTTCTCTTTTTTTATATAGGAATTATTGCCAACGCTTGAATAATTTTGCTGCCGACTGTACATTAGGGTGTCTCTTAAATAAAGAGAGTTTTTTTTTAAATCTTTATTTATTATTATTATTATTATTATTTAATCAGATGCGCATACCCTCTAATGTTTTTCTATTTGACCCCAAACAATTTTTAGCAAAATATCAGCTCTCTGGGATAATGTTAACACCTGCCGAATTGACGTCCCGTCAGTTTTTGTAAATTCTTCATTAAAATAACAATTCATTAAAAAGATTCAGTTAAAGATTCATTATATTTTCCGTTGAAGAATGAATAACGAAGATGATATGAACTTTGATACTATACAAGCAAACATAATGAATTTTATCATAAGCTAGATTTTTATCAACATATACATATTATCATGGATTAACATTTATTTTAATATTTTAGTGTTTGTACTTTTTAATTATGGTTTTTTAGACTTTTTAACAAAGTTGAAAAGAGTTCAGGACTTGTTGATATGTGTGCATGTATTTCCGAGCTGCAATAGATACCATTCTATACTTAGGAAATTAAAATGTGTTAGGATACAGTGTTTCCTATAGAAAATCAACTGTACTCTATCAACTCAAATTGCTTTAAAATGTTGTGACTTTTGTGTATTTAGTGAAAGCTGAAAAAAATAAGAAAATATATTTTCGTTATAGTTCTGCAAAAAATGTTTTATTGAAACTATATATATATATATATATATATACAAGAAATTACGTTCTCATTCACCTAGTTTTTCTAAGAACAATTAATCTATACTGTAAAAAATTTCTGTTAACTTACTGAAATGTTTATCGAGAGTCTCTTAGATTTGCAATAATTCTTAGTTAAAAGTAAATAATCGAAGTTCTCAATCATTATTCCGTATTTTTATCTATTTTTAACACGCTTTTATTAACTTGACATGCTATAACTATTAATGTATGTGACGGAATTTTTCAATTCAAATTTCGGCCACTTCTGGTCATGCGATGGACCTAAAATTTTGCACACGACTTCATAATCAATGACAATACTTTATTCAGGTATTCCCAGGCACATACCCTTTCAGGGGCAGGTTTCAAAGGTCATAAAAAAAATCTACATATATGTAAAATTCTATGGTATGTGACACAGGATCTGGTTGTATTTGTATAACGTCAAGTGGCAACAATTATTATTATTATTATTATTATTTTTTTTTTAATTCTTAAAGATTTAAAAGTATGTATTTTTTTTTTTTTTTTCTAAAACTTTTATTAGTTTACCTTCAAATAAAAGCATGTTCTTTAGTTTTTTTTTAAAGTATAACTTTATTATTATTTAATTTCTCAATAAAAGTTAAAAATAAATATTTCTACTTTAGAAAAATCATTCTAAGTCATAAATTTATTCTCATCGATAAGTCATTAAATTAATAACACTCTTTAAAATTCATATATAAAATACATTTTTTTTAACATCTCCATACATTTTTCTCTGTATTTTTACATAAGATTTTAGATGAATGATTACCAGTAGTTTCCTGTTGAAATTTTTAAAAGTGTAGTTTTATTTCTAGTATAACTACGTACCCCCCTCAATTTTTCATTATGGATCTGACACTTGTATAAGAGTTTTATAGATAAATTACAATTATTTAAGTGTGAATTTTTTAATTTTCTTTTCAATAAATTGAAATTAGGCTCAAAAATTCTCTTAACAAAAGTGTAATTTAAATTGGAGTCGATGGATTATTTTAAAATTCAGAAAATCTTTCTTTGAAGAGCTCAGAAAAAAAGCAAAAGAATTTTTAATGAATTTTTGTTGTAATCAAGATTTAAATTATGTATTGAAATTACCGCTTGTAATTCATTGCCAACTGAAAAGTTGAAAAAAACCCTGATATTTATTATTATTATTATTATTATTATTTACCTAAGATTATGAAGCTTTTTTTTTAAATATTTTATTTATTCATTTATGATTTTATTATTTTTCCCCCAAATTTTATATCTCAGAGAATTTCCTGGAACTTTGCATAAACTTGAAATAATAATAATAATAATGATAATAATAATAAATATCATTAAAAAAAAAAAAAAAAGCCATGGTCTTATTTATTTACATGATATTTTAAGATTGAACGTTTTCCTTAAAGAATTAATTTCGTAATTACATACCTCAAATTCCACCTTGGTTACAATAGGTTATGATAATAATTCAAAGTACATACATGTTATAGACTCACGAACGCAATCTGCAAAAGTGATTGATTATAGGAACGATGTGATGAAATGATTCATTATAGGAAGTGAGATCAATTATGATAAAATGGTTTTATCACATATGTAGATTTCATGCTTGTAGATTTCACATGCTTAATTTTAATAAGTATTGAATCTTAGGCAGCCGTGTTTACTCTCACCGTCTGTATTGAATATGAATGACGTCTTATGATAGACTCAGTCCTAATATTAATGATTTTCCTACATCTTTGATTCTGAGCGCTAAATCACAATGGGACATGATTCATTCTGTCTTGGAGAAAGTTATTAAGAGACGATGTATGAGGGAGGTCTGTTGGCATTTTTAATCAGGAAATTTCCTTCCTATCGTGTAACATGATAGGATAATTAAAGGTTATATGCACATATAAGACAAGAAATAAATCTTTTATGGCAAAAAAGTAATTAGACAAAGGATATCATTGTATTAAGTTATAATTAGGGCTGTGCTTATTAATCGATTAATCGGTTCGGTTAATCGATCAATGCTTAGTCCCGATCAATTTTTTTAATCGAGTTAATAGTATCGATTAATTCGATTAAAAATTCTCAAAATCCGATTAAAATTTTCAAACTACGAATTAAAGTAAAAATATTGTTCTGTCTACAAAATATTTTTCACATATTTTGCTAGCAAACATTCTAAGAAACATCCATTAAATAATGAAAAAGCAAAAAAAAAAAAAAAATAAATAAAATAAAATAAAATAAATAAAAAAATAAATAAATAATAAAAGACCTCTCAAAAGAAGTTGTTGCACTTTTGTTGATAGAGAAAAGGGGGAGGACAGTTTTTAAACAAAATGCCGCTTCATGTGCATTCTGGAGCAACACCAGCCTTCTACAGAAAGTGTTGGCTAGGGTAATAGTATTCTCAGAAACAAGAAGCTTTCAAAAAATAGTAATGCTAAAAATTAAAAAAGAAAAGAAAAAAAAAAAAAAAGAGGAAGAAGAAGAAGGGATTGAGATTTCCACTATCCCTCTGATGGGGGAAATGTCAGCATAGTTTCACAGTATTTTCAAGCGTTTATTGTCTGCTCAGAATTGCTGATAGTAACTATTGAAGTAGAAACAGAAAATAACATTCTGTGTTCTAGTCCGAAGTGACAAAGAAGAAATAAAATATGAGAATTCGAGATTTTTATGATAATGACATGGAATTTTGAGAATTCATTTAAAAATAGTGACAAGCGAGATGGAGAAGACCTGCAAATATAAAACTAAAATATGTGTAAATTCATTTAATGTTTCTTTCAAAATGAATCGAAAAAATAATTTCTTAAAAAATAAAATAAAATAAAATAAAATTGAATAAGTGAAAATATTTATATAAAATTAACACTTAAAGTCACCAATTATTACTCTGAAAACTGATTTAAATTTCAGTTATGAAACAGATATAATTGATTAGACAAATATTTTTGAAAAAAAAAAAAAAAAAAAAAAAAAATCAGTCATACTTATGAATAATATATATATATATATATATATATATATATATATACAATATGAGGGTTTTAGTCATCATTGAAATAAAATTATATAAAGAAAATTGAAAACCGATTAAAAATCCGATTAATCGATTAATGAACTACGATTAACCCAGTTAAAACTCTTAATCGATTCCCACCCCCTAGTTATAATGAAGTTCTCTAAAATTGTTTCCGAGATCTGACAATGTTTTTAGAAAATCTGATTAGATATGTAGATGATAAAAAGTATTGTTTTAAAATTAGTATATTAGTATTATTAATATTACATTCAGTCATTTGTCAATGCATTTCTTTTTATATTTTAATTTATTTATTTTTGTAATTTTGCATTGCGGACGAGACATAATATTATATAATCATTGAAAGTATGAAATCTTTAATCCCTTTTTTTCTTCAAACTATCTACATATATCGTGTTTAATTATTGTGAGTCGAAACAATTTTTGGAATCGGTGGGAGTTTGTTGAGAAAGCTTTTTTTTGTGAAATTTTAATTTATTTTTATCTCATATTTGAAGGATTAGTGCATATAGTGCCATTTAGCTTGTTGATAACAATATTTTAAATGCTCAAAATATTTTACTTACCTAATTAATTAGATTTAATTAATTGATTAGATTACTACCTAATTAATTAGGTCATTGGAATGATTTACATTTAAATGGCTTTAGAAATACTTGAAAAGTATCATAGGAGAATATAAATGATGCTGTTTAAGTGTTAACAAACTAATTTCCATAATCTTTTTCCCTACTGTGCAGTGGCACGCTGCCATGTTGAGTTTACTACATTTATATAAAATATTTTAAACAAATGTCAAAACATATCTATCGTCCAAATGCACTACATGCTTTTGATGATATTTTAAATGTTTAAAAGGATAATTTGCATTTTATATAATTAATACAATATAAAAGTAATTTCTGCATTTAATTTGTTTTTTACATCGCCAAAAAATGAAATAAAGCCATAAATTCCCTTCCCATTTTTCAAATAAATTTAAGAATCCTATTTACAGCTCAGTTTAAATTATATTAAATACTTTTAAAGTTTTCGCGTATATTTTTCTTTAAAAAAAGATATTCTAGAAACTGCATAATAAATTCGAAAAGGGTTGAAAAAAGGCATACGAATGTCAATACCTCTTCTCCCCCACCCCTCTTTCTTTTTAAGTATATAAATAATTTTCTTTCTTTTATTGGAGAGAATTTTCTTATGGATAGCTGAATTCTTTCTGTGTCTTTTAACTACATAGAAATATTCGCATAATTTATCATCCTACGGTCATAATAATAGGTTTCATTCTTCGTCTCTCAGCTTTAAAAAAAAATAGCAATGGAATAAGTAATATAAAAATCAAAAGGTCAACTCTTCCAGTGGTTTTATGTTACAGATTTATGAGTATTATTTCAGGCAAGTTTTATTCAGATATCATTATACATAACTTTTTAAAGGATTTTCTTTTCTTTCTGTTTTAACCGTTCATTCTTGAAAATAAAATAAAATAAGATAAATAATAATAATAATAATAATAATAATAATAAAACATATACATTGTAATGGAAAATCATTTTTATATTATTATGTAAATGTCAATGTAATCCAAAGAATTTTTAGTGATTTTAATGTATATTGCTAAAAAAAACTGCGATAGCTATCAAAATATCGTCCGATTAATTTAAAATTTAGAAAAAATATTTATGATTTACATGAAACTAGTTGTTTATATTTTTGTGAATCTAGTGTATATGGCTCATGTATAAGGAAGGATATGCAGAACAATTTCTGTATATTATGGTTATATGAACGGAATTTATTTTTAGTGTATTTTCACATTCTTAGTTATAATGCATACAACATGATGCAATTAACATGAAATATTATTTTTTGAAACATCGTTTGTGCATGAAATGGTTTGCACAGAAGTAATTAATTTTCACTTCTATTAAAAGAATTCTGATAGTTATGCATTTTGTTCAGTGACAGCCTCTCTAGCCTGCAGGCCATAGCTCGCCACAAGAGCAGACACCCACAAGTACTTGAAATTAAAATAAAGCTCTCAAAATTAAAAACTAAAATCTCCCTGGCACACGTTTCTGCCCATAAGGGGGTCGTCGGAAATGAACTAGCGGACTCTCTTGCAAAATCAGCAACAGAATCTAGTTACATAGCCTATTCACTCCCAGCTCCCCCTTCCTACATAAAATATCACATAAAACAAAAACTAATTAATGACTGGCATGGTCTCTGGAGTGTGTCTCCAAAAGGATGATACACTCACGAGCTAATACCAAATGTCTCACTCAATATTTGGGACCTCTCCCCGGAAATCTCTGCCTTTCTGTCAGGTCATGACCCCTTCCCCAAATACCTTTACAGATTTCATTGCCGACGATCACTCTTATGCTCATGCGGTGAGGAGGGGACTGCACAACATTACTACTTTCACTGTCAACTTACAATACCTCACCATTAAAAGAACCCTAACCCTAGACCAGCAACTTGGCAGAACAATATAATAACTAGAAAGCCCCTACGGCTCAAATTAAAGCGCATCTATGCCTTCCTTCAAGATTTATCAAATTCGACAAACTAAATTCCTTCTCTATCTTTCCTTAATTTTTCCTCCTCTCCTACATGGCGAATACTGGTCATGTCTGATGCTACAGTATTCCACGGAAGAGCTCTCGGAAAGCAATCATCCTGCGCATGATGTTGCTATTTAACCAACATTGTTCTTAGGGTGTTTGGGCTTGATATAAAGACTGCGAGAACATTGTATAAAGACTGTGAAATTTGTACATTACCTGAATGAACTTTGTAAATAGACTACCACTTGCCTCCGCTCCTCTTCACTTTCATGCAACTTTGTCGCCATTTGTCGCGGGAGAGCTCTGCTCTGGCGACCTTTGTAATTTTTTTTTTTTTTTTTTTTGTTATTTGCTACGCAATAAACAACGGGGGAGACTTAACCTTTGGAGACGGGCTCTTCTGAATCTCCACAGTGGCTTTGGAGCCCCTCTCTAAAGGTTAAAAACGCTCAAAACCGCTGCATAGTGGTGAGCGGCCTCCTTCCATCTTAGAATCTTAGAATCTCTGCAGTGAAAAACATTTTCATAATTTTCCATACGTTTCAGTTAGGTGACACTGTTAGAAGGCTTGAACGGAGATGAAATATTTTGGCCCAAAGCCTGAAATTATATTTAAGTAATAGATTTAGAAATAAGTTTTTCTTCTATCATTATTAGGTATCTCCAGATTTTGGTGCTTTACTTATTCGTCAAAGTTCTAGTTACATCATTTATCCCTGTTCCTTAAATAAGGTTCATAACATAAAGGAAAAATTCAATGTTGTCTTCTGTGTAATATTTTAGGCTAAATTACATAATTGTACTATTTTTCAGTTTACAAAATAGCTATTTTAGATTAAATAGTTTTGTTTTTATAAACATAATTACTATTTAATTGGATTTATTTTTGTGTGTAAACTTATTATTATTATTATTATTATTATTATTATTATTATTATTTTTTTTTTTTTTTTTACTCCCGACCAAAAAAAGGTGTTATAAATTTGGAGCTTTTATCTGTCTGTACCCAAATAAATAAACCGATTTCTTTGTCTTTTTTTAGAACTTTGATTTTATTGAGATGGTTCTTAGCTATGTTTTATTAAAAATTGCATTGATATGTTATAAAATTTGTTTGCTGATAATCTCCCAACTTTCAAATCATGGGTGACGTAATTTTTTTGGATTGGAGTAAAAAGCTCATATTTTAAAAAAGGGGAATTTTTAATAGATTTTGACGAAAATTAAATCTGTTATAAATATTGATTATGAATACACACTCTAAAACCTTCTAAATTCGGTTAAAAATTAGATATTATATAGATTCTTTTAAATTAACATATATATGTATTTAAGGAGATTTGGACAGCTCGCAAATTTTAAAAGATCAATGCAGTCTTCCAAATTTTAACTCAACTTAAAAGATAAGTAACATTTTATTATCTCTTTTATAGTGTAAAAAAGCTTTTTAAAATATCACGAATTTTAAACCGATTTTGGCGTAAAAATAAAAATTAGTTTTAAACTAGTGATTATGTGTTCACAGTTCAGAATTCGCTAAACTGATTTGAAAAGTAGAGATTTTAAAGAAAAGTTGTATTTAATTAAATTCAAGGTAAGGAATGCGTTGACATTCTGAGCTAGCGTACTTCCAATTGAAAACTACAGGTTTTACAGAAAAATAATGTTTAATTAAATTAAATGTCGGTGGGTTTTTTTCTTAAAAAAAAAACATGTAAAATAATTCCAAACTTTTATTTTACAATAAATCGTTTTTTTAACAAACAAATTTGTTTTGATTTGCAAAATCATTTAAATTCACTTTGTTTAAAACAGAATTATTTACTTATTTTTAGAAACTAACTGTAAATGATGTTATATTTTTAAGTGTTAATGTGTATTGGTTTCTTGTAAGAGCCGTGAAGAAGAATACAAGAGGCGTTATGACCAGCAAACAACTCAGGAGTGCAAAATCTATGATTAAATTATTTATTGGGGTCCAATATCATCGTTTTTCTTGCAAATTCAATAACAAAGAAATTCTGAATTAATTCACAGTACAAATATTTTCTCGAAAACATCAAGATAAAAGTTTTTTATAACGAATAAATGGATGAATGGACACGGGGAGTTTCAGAGAGAACGCACAGCTACTTACTTATCCAAGAGCAGCGGCAAAAGTGATGAAAGTTTGGCTCATTTACTTCACATCAAAACCACAAGATATATTGCCAACTTCATTCTGACAGAGAATTGAACAACACCACTTTTTTCAGCGCATAAATAGTATAACTTTAAAAAATATATTGGCGATTCTTTTCTTAGCCAAAAAACCGTTATCAATTCGCGAGAAGATTGGAAAAGTACGTTAAAAACTCAACCACAAAAATTTTTGGTTAAAGCCTTATTCTCAGTCTTTTAGCCGATACAAAGTACATAATTTCTAGCGGATGCATCTGTTCTATGTTCATTCAAAAGTGACACATCAGGAAATATTTTATTTTATTTTACTTTACTGAGACGAAAAGATTTGCACTTCACAGACATTATGCGAGCGAAACTACATCTCTTATTTTTATTTATTGGAAGAAATAGAGAGATAATGAATTTGATATTTTGCTAGAAGAGAAACCGCAGATTTTAGCTCGCTTTCTATGAAGATAGAAAATGACTTGGAAGATAATTAAATTTTGAACTCTAATATATAATTTAGAATATGTGATTTTCAATGTCACAAATGGTGAATACCATTAAGCAGTTTTACCAATTTTTAATACCAAATGTATGTAAAAGTATCGAGTAGAGACTTAACGCTCATAATCTTCGTATTCTATGCTCATTTGAATTAGTCTGTACAAAGTAAGTAGATGCAAATTTTATGAACGACTTCTACTCTTAAATATGTTCCATGTATAATATAGAAACGTGGGGCATCGAGTATTCCCTTTTTTTCTAGTTGACCAGTTTCCTGTAAAATCTTCCTAGAATTTCTCGGAAGAGGAGGGAATGTGCACAAACGGCATCGCTATCCTTCCTTCGTCATCTAGGATTCTGCTTCCTTTGATCCAGATTTGTCATTTCGACGCATCACTGGTTTCTGCATCTCTCATCTTCTGCTTTAAGGGATGTTGTACAGGGATCAATCCGTCTTCTCTGCCTTGGCGGCAATTTGTCTGAGGTCAGAACCCCGTGAGTATCGACGAAAGCCAAAACGTGACTCGAATCCCATGCTCTTGGGGTCGTCCAAACGATCGGAGAAGGGACATCTGTTTTATTTTGATGTTCAGGCTCGTGATGTTTATAGAAATATTGTTTCACTTTCTCTGATGTTAGTGTTCGCGTATTTTATTTTCTCAAAGATTATTCTTCTGTTTTTCACATTTCTGTTTTCATGTCGTATATACATATATAGTTATAAATATATGTATATTTTTTTAATTTGTGAATATTTTATACATAAACTGCGTTGTTTAGAACTAATTCAGAACTATATATGATGGTTGTATGAATGACAATATCCACATATACAGAGCGATCCAAAATCTAACTTACAAACTTTTAGGAGAGGTATGGTTCATCACAAGGATTAAAAATTTCGTAGGAACTCACTGCTGTAAACGACGTTTTAACCCTTTAAGAATTGGATGTTTTTCGTTAATTTTTAGCAGTAAAACTCGCATTTGAGCAGGGCTTTTGTAAATTGTATTTTTAACTAAGCATTATATTGTATGTAATAGGGATACACACCTGCCAATCTAATCCAGAATATTGTAAGTACCTACCCTTTTTTCCACACCATATAATTTTTAGAGTAATTCTCTTCAAATGAACTTACGATGGAATAACCGAGTTGCCAACATTTTAATTTATTCCGGAGCTTTTTTAGCCCTTCTTTTAATCCATACCCCTTAATATTTAAGAGTAATTTTTTCTTAATTTATCATAGTTGTGCATTGGAGGAAATTAAATTGGTGTGAAATAAAGGTGGGGCTAAAAATGCTCCGGAATAAATTAAAATGTTGGCAACTATGAAATAAGAAGAAAAGTGCCGTAAAAAAAGCCTGGTATGAAGAAAAGGCGGATACTAACAATACCTCAATTATTAATTAGGAGATTGTCAGCTATGTTGATACATCACTTCTTTTAATAAATTTTTGCATCTAAAAACGTGTATGTAAAAATACAATATGCAAAAGCCACGCCCATTCGTGTGTGTTTACTGGTAAAAATTAACCTGAAACATCCATTTATTAAAGGGTTAAAATGTCCTTTTCGGCCATGGGTTCCCATCCAAGTTTTTATTCTTGTGATGTGCCCTATCTCCCTTAAATTTTGTACATTGGGTTTTGAATCACTCATTATACACGCAAATATCACATCGAAGCATCACTGTGTGTCCGCAGTTAATGCTAGAAATACATTTAAATGGTGCTATACTTATTCTTTTTTTTTTTTTTTTTATAGTTTCATTTTTAATACTGGGTGAAACATTATTATTTCGCCTCTCATATATACATTAAAAAATAAATAAATAAATAAAATAAATTGATAATTCAACAATATCTTCTTACCATTGGAAAATATTTTATAGTTTATGTGCAGGCCAAATTTTTCTCTCTTGTTTAATTTATGGTTAATTATTAATTATTTGTAAACTTTTCATGTAGTTTGTTTATACCAAAAGTATTAATATCGGTGATATTTCTGAATCTGAATGTTTTTGAATGTTTCTCAATGTTTCTAACTATTGTAAAAATAGAAGTGCCTCAATCTTATAAGAAACTTTTTATTTTTAAAAACTTTTATTTATTTTTTTATTTTTTTAATTATTTTGAAGATATTTATAATTTTTAATAATTACAAAGCACCGAGTGCATTATTTTTTTTCACATATTAAAAAATGGTATTTAAGTTTTATATTTAATTTTTTATTATACTATTCTCTGAAATAGATTCAGGTCTTCTAACTGAAAGAATTTTGCGGCAGAAAATCAATTCTTTCTATTTCGAGTAAGTTTTTCGGAAAGTTTGCTAAATTCTTCGATCATTATGTTGATCGGTCATAGTGCTTTTTAAAAACAAGTTTTCTTTTTATGACATCATGTCTTCTTAATTGAATTTGTATGTCATAATATCATCGACATGAAAAATTTGGCCAATAAAATTAAATGCGACAATAATAGATAGTCTTCTTTTCTTTACACTGTGAAAAAAAATATACCTCTTTCATCTAGAACGAATACGTGGTCCTTTTCTATATCCCTAAACTAGAAATATAGATTTCCGAGCTATGAGTATATGGCACGTCAATACACTGAGAAAAAATTCTGTTACTGACATCTAGAATCTAAATTGTGGCTCTAGAAAACATAGTTTCATATCATCCTTATAAATTTCTTATAAAATTTTTTCTAGTTCCTTTCGAAAGCGAATTCTAGAGATCTCTATCAGAATTCTTGAGCGTTTGCCTATACTATCGAGGACAAACCTATGTGAAAATATCCCCAAATGAATGTAAATACAAGAGGCGGGTTTCAGCAGCTATAATCTTGGTTTATGACCCAATTCTACAAAATCAAGCAATACAAAAGATTCAGAATATTGTTTCATCATCTAGAAATGTGTAGATTAGAAATTCTCGGCCTTTTCGTCTATCCAGTTTATTGGCGTGCCTTATGAGCATAGCTCGGAGATCTATATTTCTAGGTTAAGGATTTAGAAAATGACCATTTTTTTTTTCTCGGTGTAAATTGTTTCTACGATTGTATCATAACCTTTGATTTCGTTTTTATCAAACTATCACCAAACCATTTTTAACGTATTTTTTATTAATATATTTTTTATTATTATTATTATTACATAATATTTATTTAAAATTATTGATAATAAACAATATACTAAATAATACAACAAATTTTCGAAGACAGAATTTTACGAAATTAATTTCCTTCAGAGAGCAAATGCCTGGTTATATTTCGGACTAGTACACATTTAAAAGGTTTTAGCTACAATATCCGAAATAATTTTAAATGAAATTCAAAACTCTGGCATTACTGTCTTCATACTTTAGAATTTAATTGTCAGAAAATGGACTCAGCATCTGCCAACTGTCTGGTATTTTCCTCCATCTTTGGATATCAATAGATTTTTAAAGTACTTGTTTTATCTTCTAGGTTGCAGGGTACCATCCAGCAAACGACCATTTGTTTCACTACCCGCATCAACTTCCCGCCCATTTTATTGCATTTGAAAATAAAATTTCTACCATAATTCTTTCCAGAGTTCGTTCCGCTGGAAATGCTAAAATGATTCCGTTTTATCAGTAGAGAAATGCAGTTTCATTTCCTTTCTCCCATGCTTTTTAAAAGATTTAAAACAATAAAAATGAAATGTCTGCGGGAAAGAATATCTCACTATAAAACTGCGTTTTCTTTAAATGTGTGAAGAAAAAAAAATAATAAATAAGAATTTGGTTTAAGTCAGGTAATTCTATTAAATGAGAAAGGAGAAAAATATAATAATCTTATCATATTTTGTGTTTAAGATTTTGTGCTTCGACTTTATATAAAATATTTTTATTGAATTCCCGTAAAAAAATATGATTTAGTTTTAAGATTAATAATAATAATAAAAAAAAATTGTTATGTAGAATAATATATTTATCTTGTTTCGTTAAAATTTTATTTACTTTTACTATAGTTTTTTTTTGTTTTATTCCCACGTAAATTTTATTAAGGTGTTTGTGTGGTAATCTTTGACTTTTTTTTTTTTTTTTGACTGAGTTTTAAATAAAAAGTTTAAGAGTCATAAAGAGTTTTTGTCACTTTTCGCAATTTCATTTCTTTCCTTTAGGTGTCTTTTAAAAGATTTGAGAAACAATAAACATAAGCTAAAAAGCGGCGCAGATTGTAAAGTAAAGCTTTATTTCAAAATGAGAGGCAAATAAAAGGAGAATTTTACTGAGAAGACTTAGGGAAATAAAATGAAGTATATATTCCTTTAAAAAGGAAAGAAGAAAACGAATTGTTTTGAGAAATATTTTATACAGGTTAAATTCTTGCATTTTAAACAATATGCTTCAGGATAAAGAATACGCAATTCATCGAATTGCTATTTTTAAAGTATTGCTCTTTATGACGAATTATAATATAATGCAAATAAACCTTTTAATTTGTGTATTGTGGGTAGCTATGATAAATGTATAATACGTTTGTAAAACCATTGTTTTAAATTTTAAATATTAGTTCCTCTGATAAACGCTCCAACCTTCACTTAACAGGTGTCTGGTTAGAATATCAATTCAGGCATGCATGTTTGTAGTAATTCGGAAACCATTTTAAGCAACAAGTTCCGGTGAAAATGACTGTTGAGCGGTAAACCCGATTAAAGAAGAAGGTGTAAAAATTTTAGAATCCTTTTAAGAAATTTGAAATTTGGCACCGAATTAGCTCGGACGTTTCTCGCCAAAGTCTTTACTTATGTATGCAATTGCGATAGCCATTTTAAATCGTCAACGAAATAAGAATAAAAATTTAAAAGCCGCCAAGAAGCTCCTATAAGCTAATGCTCTATCAAAGGAATAATTAATACATTAATTTTAATAATAATAATAATAATAATAATAATATTGTTACGAAATTGTAAATAATTGTGTTTATTTTTGTATAAATTCTTTCAAAGAGGCTTAGTAAGTTGATAAAGTGCTAATTTTGTGCATTTCTAGTCGTTTTAGCGTTGAAATAGCCTTATTTTCCCTTAAAAACGCATTAAAAAGCCCCAGTAATGCAGGTGATGGATTTGGCGCCAAATTTGGCGACTTTTTCCCACCTTGGCGATTTTTTTGGCGACCTTGGCGAGAAAATCCTTATATGGGATATACCAAATATGGAAGCTGTAAGTTGATTGGTTGACCACTTTCTAGAGTTTTCTCGAAAAATCTGGGTTCCATGGAAAAGCATATAAGGAGCGCTTCCTCGCCAAGGCAGTCAGTTCAGTTCAGATCTCAGCCAGCTTCGCTAGTGCTTGCATTGCTCTTAAGCCTCTTTGAGAGAGACTTGCTTCAAGTGTTATTGGTATACAGTTTGTACTGTGGATTTGCTATTGACAGCTGTTGTTTAAGCTGTGTTTACTGTTTGAATTGAAGCTGATACTTGGTTTATAGACCTGTATTTTTCTGGAACTTTCTGTGAATAAATTACTGAATTTTTGTACGTTTGGCCTTTCATTCTCAGACAACTCACGAACCCCTAAGTACGCAACATTTCTGGTGTCAGAAGTGGGATTGTCTGTGAATGGTGATAACGAGGGCTATGGAGCAAGAGATGAAAAAACTTCTAGAAGCCTTAG
Organism: Salticus scenicus; assembly: GCA_963930645.1. NCBI lineage: Eukaryota > Metazoa > Arthropoda > Arachnida > Araneae > Salticidae > Salticus > Salticus scenicus. The sequence continues at coordinate 19,102,823 of OZ005648.1, read as the reverse complement.
CTACCCAGATAAATGAAATGAAAGCCGGACAGGAAAAGATAGAAACCGGATTGATAGAGAAAATGGAAACAGGACTGGAAAAGATGGAAACTGGACAAAAAGAGATGAAAGATAGCCTGAGTCAAGAGATGAAAGAAATGAAGGTAGCACAAGAGAAAATGGAAACATCGCAAAGAGAGTTGAAAGACGGTTTGACTGAAGAAATGAAGGTAGCACAAGAGAAAATGGAAACATCGCAAAGAGAGTTGAAAGACAGTTTGACCGAAGAAATTAAATCTAATCAAGACGAGATGAAGAGAGAACTTTCGACAGTAATGGAAGTGATTGAAAGTAAATTATCGGATATGGAAAACAGAATGGATGGAATAGAAGAGAAAGTTATAAAGATAGAAGAAAATTTTGAAGAGAAAGTTTTGAAAGTGGAAAAGAATTTTGAAGAGAGACTTATGAAGATAGAAGAGAATTTTGAGGAGAAATTTAAAGAAAACTTTGATCAAGAGCTGAAAAGAAAGGTTTCAGAGATAGAAAGAAAGTTTAAGAGTATGGAGGAAGATCTTGAGAGAAAAATGAGAGAAGAGTGGAGCGGAGAGGTAATAGGGAATGAACTGCAGAGCAAGATTCGGAATCTCGAAGAAAAGTTAGAATCCATGCCCCAGGAAACTGAAAAGAAAGAGAGAAGAATCCAGAATCAGGAATTTATTAAGCTTTCCACCTACGACGGCAGTTCCTCGTGGCATGTATATAAAACGCAGTTTTCCATCGTAGCTGAAGCAAACGGCTGGGACTCTGTTGCAAAGACGGCTTATCTGGTAGGGTCGTTGCGGGGCGACGCCGCAGATATTCTGGAGACCCTTTCGAAGGAACAGCGATATGACTTCGAAGCTGTAACCAGAGCACTAGAGCTACGTTTCGGAGCGAAATGGTCCAAAGAATATAGTCGACTCCAGCTAAGATTCCGTCGCCAGAGACCAGGGGAAAGCTTACAAGAACTGGCATCAAACATCCAGAGGCTTTCACATTTGGCTTTCTCAGACTGTCATCCTGAAACACGCAATGATCTGGCTCTAGAATATTTCATTGATGCTGTCGAAGATCCAGACATTCAAAAAGCCCTCAGACTCTCCGGCGTGAAGGATGTGGAGTCAGCCTTGCTGTATGCCCTAAAGCTCGAGACTACCCAACAAGCCTCCTGTAAACATCGCCAGAACAGCACAGCACACAAAATGAACGGCTCTCAAGATGATCTTAAAGAGATTCAGGAAATGATGGCAGAAATTAATAGAAGACTACGCATTCTCGAGAGTAAGAAAGAAGGGAAGACTCCAACAACTAAATGCTGGGGCTGTGGAAAAGACGGGCATATCAAACGAAGCTGCCCAGTAAGAACACCTAGAGAAGCAACCAAGAATGTCTCTGAAGTATGCCACCCAGGAGGAGCTCTTCGGGAAAGTTCAGATGCATTCTTGCGGAAGCCTCCATCTGAAGATCATAAATACATCCCTAAAGCCGAGGATAAACACCAAATAATAAAGCCAGTTGCCTGCCAAGTTACTGTCTCAACACCATCAGATCAAGATCCCTATCCATGGAGTGACGAAGAACTTAGAAAAGCCCAGTTGGAAGATCCTGACATAAAGCCAATATTACAGCTGAAGGAGACGACCAGCAACAGACCTATCTGGCAGAATATTTTCAGATTTAGTCCCATTACGAAAAGTTATTGGGCACTTTGGGACTCTCTTCATATCAGAAACGGCGTATTATACAGAAAGTGGGAATCTGATGATGGGAAAAGCTTCAGATGGCAGATTTTATTACCAAGATAAAAAATTCCAGCTGTTTTAGAACAACTGCATAGTAGCTCTACCGGAGGCCATTTTGGGGTAATGAAGACTCTGCAGAAAGTTCGGGAACGCTTCTACTGGTGCAAGGCAAAGGAGGATGTGGAGAAATGGTGTAAATCCTGTGATGCTTGTGCGGCACGTAAAGGCCCGCAGAAACGAAGTCGAGGAAGACTGCAACGGTATAACGTGGGAGCACCATTTGAACGGATTGCAATCGACATCTTGGGTCCTTTGCCACGGACCTCCAGTGGAAATAAATACATTCTCGTCGTGATGGACTATTTCACCAAGTGGCCTGAGGCATATCCCATTCCCAATCAAGAGGCATGCACAGTCGCAGAAGTCCTTGTGCAGCAATGGGTGTCAAGGTACGGCACGCCCCTACAACTTCATACCGACCAAGGTAGGAACTTTACCTCTGATGTTTTCAAAGGACTGTGTGAACTACTCGGCATAGACAAAACCCGGACAACACCCTTACATCCTTAGTCGGACGGCATGGTCGAGAGGTTCAATCGTACCATCCTGAATAACCTCTCCCTTCTAGTATCAAGGAACCAGCAAGATTGGGACTTGAAGTTGCCATTGTTCCTGCTGGCTTATCGAAGTGCTGTCCATGAAACCACCGGCTATACTCCAGCCCAGATGCTGTTTGGACGTGAACTTCGTCTCCCTTGTGATCTCCTGTTTGGTTGTCCACCCGATGCGCCTTCATCGCCCGAGGAGTACATCCAAGATCTCCAGGCACGATTTGAGGACGTTCACAACTTTGCTCGGGAGCGAATTCACATTGCATCGGAGAAAATGAAGACAAGGTACGATCTAAAGGCTACGCAACATGGGTTTCAGGAAGGAGAGAAGGTCTGGTTGTGGAATCCTGTTTGACGCAAAGGACTCTCTCCCAAGTTACAGTGCAACTGGGACGGACCATACACAGTCTTAAAAAGGCTGAATGATGTAGTGGTGCGGATCACTAAAACACCTTCATCAAAACCGAAGGTGGTGCACTATAATAGGCTAGCCAAGTACCACAAGTAACGGTAATATTAAAAATTAAAAATGTAAAAATTGGTAAAATTTTGCGCATGCGTAATGTAAATATTTGTATATAAATATTTGTACATATTTGTGAATTTTGTAAATATTTCTCACTTGATTTGTATTTCTATTTTATCGTTATATGCAACTTAGTTTTTGTGTTTTAGATTGTGTAAATTTGTTTAGTTTCGCCTCTTGACCAAGGGTTGCACTGCCCGGGACGTGCAGTCCTTGGGAGGGGGGCAGTGTTACGAAATTGTAAATAATTGTGTTTATTTTTGTATAAATTCTTTCAAAGAGGCTTAGTAAGTTGATAAAGTGCTAATTTTGTGCATTTCTAGTCGTTTTAGCGTTGAAATAGCCTTATTTTCCCTTAAAAACGCATTAAAAAGCCCCAGTAATGCAGGTGATGGATTTGGCGCCAAATTTGGCGATTTTTTTGGCGACCTTGGCGAGAAAATCCTTATATGGGATATACCAAATATGGAAGCTGTAAGTTGATTGGTTGACCACTTTCTAGAGTTTTCTCGAAAAATCTGGGTTCCATGGAAAAGCATATAAGGAGCGCTTCCTCGCCAAGGCAGTCAGTTCAGTTCAGATCTCAGCCAGCTTCGCTAGTGCTTGCATTGCTCTTAAGCCTCTTTGAGAGAGACTTGCTTCAAGTGTTATTGGTATACAGTTTGTACTGTGGATTTGCTATTGACAGCTGTTGTTTAAGCTGTGTTTACTGTTTGAATTGAAGCTGATACTTGGTTTATAGACCTGTATTTTTCTGGAACTTTCTGTGAATAAATTACTGAATTTTTGTACGTTTGGCCTTTCATTCTCAGACAACTCACGAACCCCTAAGTACGCAACAGGTACCCATATTAAAATTTAAAATCCACTCGTAATTTTTTTTGCAGCAATTAAAAATTAAATGCTTCTTCAACTTTTTCGATGCTGATTATTATTAATTTTCTTTTCTTTTTCTTTCAAGGGGAAAAAAAAAAAAAAAAAAAAAAAACGATTTTGATGAAATTTTAACAAAAGCAGAATTTAGTTTAGTATGGGAACTATTAGATTTTTTTTTTTTAAGTATAACATCGTTTTCAAATTATTCAATTATATTTTCGATAAATTTTCAATTTCGATAAATGTCCAACCATCGTAAAAGTGATGACAACCTTTTATCCGTAGATTGAGACTAATAGTCCTCCGTACTAAAAAAGAAAAAATATATGCGTTTTTGTTAACACACTGTTGTCTAGTCACGAGTTAACTCATATTATTTAAAAGACTAGCCCTTCCATTTAGAGATTCTCTAAAACAATACATTGTTTTTAAAAATATTTTGCGTATTGGGGTTTAGTTCATTGAGTGCAGTCGGTGTATGTATCCTCCAGAGACAATAACCGCATCGATAGTTGAAGGTAAAATTTAAGTGATTTAAACTCCAATACGAAATATCTTTTTTGTTATATAATGTAAAGTCTTAAACAAACACAATAAGGCGAAGCTTACACAGCAAAAATTGAAAAAATATGCAGGCGTTCAAGTGTAAAAACTGAATTGATATTAGGTCTACCGGAAAATTCTGACCTTTTGAATTAATAAATTGACACCGGAAATTTTTGTTTAACAATATTTATATGCTACTTTACCAATTACCATCTTAAAATTTACCCACGGATATCTTAAATATTATCCAGGATAAATTTCCGATGTCAGTATTGTAATTCAAATAGATAGAACTTTCCGGAAGACCTAATACTTTCAGGGGTTCAATTTTAAGTATTGCCTAATTTAGTTTTCCATAAAGCCCTTAAAGGAAATTTTATGAGTAAAATGTGTTTAATACTGTAATAAATCAGTTGAAAAATTCCAGCGTTGTATTATAAAAAAAAAATTCTTGACACGGCAAAAAGCCTGACTTAAGACGTAAGTTGAGTTAAAAGGGGGTGATAAAGAAATTATAAGGAAAAACATTAACCCCTTAACGGCCCCATGCGTATATATACGTCTTGCCAAAATCCTTTGTGTTACGCTACTACTAGTGACACTAGTCTCACGGCTTTGTAATGGAATTAAATGGCCATGACAGAGTTTTCAAAAGATTTACTTATTTCAGAGAAGATGGAGAGTGGAAAAAATCGGAAAGGGAATTTTTCTGAAACAGTAAACGTAAAACTACACGCACTTGTGTGAAAAATGGCGGCACTGAGAAGTGAATCTCGTAATTTTTCGTCGCCAGATAAGGGGTTAATAAGTAAATAAATAAACACATTTAAATTTTGATTTGGAATCAATCGATTACAAATTTCTTTTGAATATAACTCTAGAACTTTTATAATATGATTTGCTGAAAATTTGTGCGCGACTGTATTGTGGCATGAAAAACATTTAACTAAGTGATTTTTTTTTTTTTTTTTTTTTTTTTTTTGATGCTTGCTTGTGACATAAAAATTTAAATTAGTAATTTTTTAAATTTAATAACCTGAAAATTTTAATTGATTTTATAAAATTCAACACCTTCTTTTATATACATTTGCAATTTGTTATGTATGTGTAAGATCTACATTTAAACACATGAAGCCGAGGTGAAGATTTTTCAACAAACTGTATACAAATATATAAGATACCCTTATTTAAAAGATGTTATATTACGGAATCGAAACTTTCTAAAATTTATCTGATCTAAAAGAGCAATAAATACAAAAAATCATCTGTAGATTTTGCCAGTTTTTTTTTTTTTTTTTTTTTTTCCCGAAACCATTTATTAAATAAGTGATTCGTTCGTAGTAACTTACCAGTGTAATTAAATGACAAATTTTTAATTAATATGATGCTTGAATAAACATAACAGAGTAACCTGTTTCTCAATTATTTTTTTTTTTCATGCACAACTTGGTGTCATATATGTGACACCGCAAATGATTTCGTTATTTCTGCTAAGTTTTCTTTCTACTGCTTGTTTTTCGTAATTAATTTTTCCCTGAGTACAGTAGTAAAAATAACACCATTCAATGAAATCAAAACTGTAAAATAATCACCAGTAATTATCAACAACAAAGGGATCATCATAACAATAAGACAAATGAAACATTAAGAAACATAAAGAAAACATTTTGTAATTAAATTTCTATTTAGAGAAATATTGTGGAGTAATCTGATTCTTGATTTTGGAAAATAATAAATTTCATTAAGAAATGTGTATGCAGTAAATGTGACATGTAACAGTTCAACGAAATTATCACTTGAAATTAACATTTGATATCATTGAAAAAAAAATTCCCCCCCCCCTCCTCAAATAAATAAATCATTTAAGAAACGTTACTTGTTGTCTTCCTGAAACCCAAATATTACAAGATTGTCTACTTTTTTACTTTCTTCTAAATGTATATGCAGAGAAAGTTTTGGATTCGTGAAAATTTTCAAACTCCAGTTTTCGAAGGATTTACACGTTTTGGGATGTCCTGAACACGATTTGGCTGTTTTTAGAAAATGACTGTCTGTCTGTGTGTATCACAAATTTTGTGGACGCTGTATATCCCGAACCAATGAACAAAATTTAACCAAACTTGGTATTTAGTTGGACCCTGACATAAACTGGTGCTGATTAGATTTGTGGAAGAATTGTTCAACAGGTAGCGCTGTTATCGCATTTTTTCTAAATTTTTAACATGGCAGTATAGGACAAAATTTCGTATAAATGTGCATGATGAGAGTTATTTTAATCGTGTGATTGTAAAATTCATATGAATTATTGATAATAGTAGTAGTTAAAAAAAAAAATGTGCATATAGGAGCATCGCTTACCCCCTGAGGGAAATAAATTTTCAATATGGGTATCTTTCGAAAGATCTAGTTAACACCTTTAAAACGAATGATTGAACTGTAGATCTGTGATATTTCTTTTAAAGAAACAAACTTGGAAAAAAAAATATTTTTTCTGATTTGCAAAAAATTGGCATCGTTCAGCATTTAATGATAATATAATTCTGTCAGATAAAAATCATCTGCATTTATAATGGAAAATACTTTGATAATTTAATACATAATTTGTATTGTATAAATTTTGTGTAAAATTATATAGAAGAAAATCATGTGATGGCCGCATCATACTAATTAATTTTACTGGAACTTCAAATATCTGAATACCGACTACATGTTCATATTCTCTTTTATTGTTTCAATTTGTATGAACTCCGAAAATTTATCCAAAGTATAAATTTTTACTGTTTTTTCCCTTAAAATTTTTTCAGTAAAATATCAGCAAATTAAATGTATAATAATAATAAAAGCATAAAATAAAATTTGTTTGCTAATATTTAGAAATGAAGGATCAAAAATATAAATGATATAACTGTTTAAACGCAGCCTATAACTATTAGTGTTTTCTTTTTCCCTCAAGAGTAAAGGAAGTATCTATCTGAAAATACATAAATGTACAACTGCTTGCCAATAACTGTTTGCCCTGTTTGGTATAAATAAAATAGTAACTTAAAAAAATCCCTAAATATTGCAATTTTTCCCTTTCTTCTTAGAAGTTAGCCGCCACTAATGGTTGCGAGATGTTCTGTTCTCGAAGCTGATAGACGTGAAGTGCCAGCTTCAATTCTAGGTTACGCTCATCGACCTAGCATTTTAAAGTTTTCCGTGTTTTTCCGAAACTTGCGAAAATGCGGACAGGGCCACCTTAGAAAGACCCCACGGAGTGCATTCAACCCAGGACCAAGACCCACGTGCAGTCAATCTGCCTTAAATGTTACATTATGACCATTTTCTCATAACTTAATTTGATGATCAAATTAAAAGTAATTCTGTTTTTTAGATATTATCTGCCGTGTAGACTCTAATAGTAAACAAAAAATAAATAGATGTTTCCAACTATAAACTTTAATAATATCATTATTACTTAATGTTACAAAAGAAATTTATTGCAAAATTCACATAAGCATTTTGTTTGGGCTTTAAAACACATTGTAAAAAATATAGCATTAAGAAATGCAAAAACATTTTATAAGGTTATCTCTAAATAACTACGTTTTTTTTCTGAAACACTGATTAGATTATTATTTTTACCAAGAAAACTTTTTACCCATTAAGAAAAAATGAAATTTTCTAAGAAAATATAATATAATTTGAGTAATCAAGTTTTCAAATGTAGGCTTATTTTAATGCATATTTAGTTTTCTCGGGACAAAATGTACAATACAGCTTTGTAGAGAACTTGTATTTATCAAAATGGTATTCTTTTTCTAGAACATGAGCTATGGCATTCACGATTTCTTTCGTTCTTTTTATTTTATTTTTTTTATTAATGCTAGAAGACTTTTTTAATAATGTATTCTGTATTATCGTAATAAACATTTTTTTTTTCTTTTTTGACAAAAAATGCAAAAGTTTCCCATTACACTGTTTTACAAGAAAAGATTCAAAAATTTACGAAGCATATTCTGCATTTCCGCGTTTATATTTTGTTATTTCCCTAAAGAAATATTTCTGAACGGCCTTATCAAATGACTTATCTTCAGGGGTAGAAATTAAGAAAATTAAGTCTCTTAAGATTTTACTGGTCCGTACATAAATTCACTGGTCCGTTCATACATTCCATTATATTTTTAAAAATATTTAAAAACTTGTAAAATTTTAATAATTGCCATGTAAAATAAATTTACGCGACAGATATGATAATATTTTATAAATACAAAAATACAAGTGAAGTCTTGTATAAATCAAAAATTTATGCTTTAATGAACGAACTGAATGTCATATATTCAACATAAAGTATTATATTAAGTACTAATTGTAAAAAATAAATAAATAAAATAAAATAAAAATAAAATAAAAAGGTCTTAAAATGAAATAAAATGAAAAATTAACAGAGAAAAAGTTATATCAACAATTATAATGAAGTACTACATTCTACTATTGTCATACCATATAATTCTACAACAATTTTACGGGCAATTTTAGAAAAAAGTAAAAAATAAAAATATTGAAAAGCTTTACTGATCCAGCGGACCACTAAAATTTATTTTTTATTGTCTGTTGAATATATTATGAATGTAATAAAGCAATAATATATTTTGTTCGAAATCGAATGAATTAATTTTTAAGAAAAGAAAATACGGATTTGTTTTAATAAGATAAGATTTAGTAAATTCTTTTATTTGTTACAACATTTTGTATTTAACATTTTTATTAGTTTTCAACAATAAAGAAAAAAAATCTGGAGTGACTCCACTCGACTTTCCGAACATTGAGTAACTAACAGTTTTGTAGATAAAATAAAGAAAGAGGAATTGCTAAACAAACAAAAGAGAGAAAACCATAATAGAGTGTTTTTTTCTCCATATATCACACGAGGTTTTATTTAACGCTACTGAACTTTGAGCCCTTAGATCATAATGATAAAGAATTTTTCGTTTTGTCCCTGTAAAAATCTATAGATGCTAGATTCACCAAAATGCTTATAGTTAGTGCAACAGTGATTTATAATATTCATACAAATTTTCAGCTCAATTGAATAAGGCGTTTAGATGCTATCGCACTTTTAAAAATTTGGTCTCATAGGCCATAATGATAAAGAATTTTTCTTTGTGTCCCTGTAAAAAAACTGTAGTGCTAGATTCACCAAAATCTATACAGTTGGTGCAAATGCGACCTATAACATGTGTACAATTTTTTTGCTCAGATTAATAAGGCGTTTAGACGCTATCACACTTTTAAAAATTTGGCCCCATTGGCCTTAATGATAAAGAATTTTTCTTTGTGTCCCTGTAAAAAAACTATAAGTGCTAGATTCTCCAAAATCTATACAGATTGAGTATCTGTGACCTATAATATGGGTATAAAATTTTTGCTCAATTGAATAAGGCGTTTAGATGCTATCGCACTTTTAAGATTTTGGTCCCATAGGCCATAATGATAAAGAATTTTTCTTTGTGTCCCTGTAAAAAAACTATAAGTGCTAGATTCACCAAAATCTATAGGGTTCGTACTATGGTGACTTACAATATACGTACCAACTTTCAGGTTAATCGAACAAAGCCTTTAGACGCTAGCGTGTTCACAAACATACACACATACACACATACACACATACACACACACATACATACATCATCGTAAAAATAGTGAAAACGGACTCAGGGCACCTCAAAACGTATAGAAACATCAAAATCTCGAATTCGGATTTTTGACATGATTACAATACTTTCCTCACTATAGTGTTCGGAAAGTAAAAATAGAAATACACTAGTACTAGTTATTCATTCACTACTGCAAAACGCATTTTATACGAGCACTGTATTATTCATAGCACTAAAGAAATTAAATATATATATATAAATATGTTAAAAGTATATAGTACTGGCTATATATAGTACTAGCTAGTGTAATATTATTGTTTTCTTATAATTAAATATCTTCTGAAACCTTATAGTATTTTGATACTGAACTTGAATAAATTTCTCTAATTATAATTAATCGAAGTTTATTAATTTTAAAAGCCCGGTACAGTTAAAATAATATTTTAGTTTCCAAAATTTTTTGTTGTCATATTTCTGAAAACTGAACAGCATTATTTTAGAAGCTAAGATACCGTCAAAAAAGGTGAGAAACTACTTAACTAAATATAAAAAAGAACATAATAATAATAATAATGTGTTTAATAAAAGTTAGTAAAATGTTAGTCGAATAGTAAAATGTGTTTTCTAATAATGAATCTATAAAACATTTCAATAGATTGTGTATATATATATACATATACATATATATTGAAAAGAAAAAAATCTAGAGACTTCCATTCGATATTCCTAGAATTTAGCAACTAATGGTTGTTTAGGGGGGGGGGGGGAAATAAAAAAAAAAATTGAATGTCTTCGTAAAAGAACTATAAATGATGAGCTCACAATATCAAATATTTATTTGTTTTAGTATGTTTTAAACAATTTTACACTACTGAAGCAGCGAAGTTTAACTATTTTCAGTCTACAAACTGCATTGTAAGAAAATTCTACTTTGTATTCCAGTTAAAAAAAAAAAAAAAAAAGACCCATACTCATGCAAATCAGAACGATTCTTGTGATAATAATCTATAACATGAATACCAATTTACCAAGAGTACCAAGAAGAAGAAGAGTACCAAGAGTACCAAGAGTACCATGAATACCAAGAGTTTAAACGCTATTGAACTTCAAATATTTTCAGCCCATTGGCCATAATGATGAATTTTTTTCTTTTTGGCCCTGTAAATGAACAGTACTTCCTGCACTCATCAAAATCTACAGAAATTGTGCGATATTGATTTATAATCTACCTACCAATTTTTAGATCAGACGTTTAGGCGCTATCGTACTTCAAACTTCAAATAATTTGAGTTGGTCATAAGGATAAAGAATCATGTTTTTTTGAATACCTGTAAAAATAAAATAAAATAAAATAAGTTCCACACTTATCAAAATCTATATAAATCGTGTTACAGTGACCTATAACTCACCTACCAACTTTTAGCTCACTCAAAGAAAAAAGTTTTGACGCTAACTCATTTTAACTAATTTGAGTCCATTGGTCATAATAACAAATAATTTTTCTTTATGTCCTTGTAAAAAAAAAGAAGAAAAAGAAAAGAAAAAACTATAAGTACTAGACTCATCAAAACCAATACAATTCGTGCGACTGTGACCTATAACTTACCTACCAACTTTCAGATGAATCGATCAAAGTGTGTAGACGTTATCGTGTTCTCACATACATTCACACAAATGTATATATGAAGACACATATACATACACAAACACGCATATATATACATCATCGTAAAAATAGCAAAAGTGAACTCAGGAAGCCTCAAAACGTATAGATACACTAAAATATCAAAGTCGAGTTTTTTCACGATACTTTACATACATATTGCATGTTCAGAAAGTAAAAATTCAAGAAGAATGCATACTTCATACTCCACTATTATGAGTTTAGTATCGTAACTGCCATTTAAATCCTATTTTTCTATCAGAAGAATCTGGTGATTCATCAGGTTTTGTATCTTGATGCAGATAGATTCCTTTCGTTAGATATCTGCTACATCACAAATTCATGCAAGGCATTGACTCTTAGTTTGATCAAAATCTAATAGGTCGCAAAACTTTGTATTTTTATAACTTTATTTATTTTTTATTTTAATTTAAATTGATTTTTCTAAAGTATTACATCTGACAGTTAAATTATAAAAAGATATGAAATTTTCACTTTTTTTAAGTGTAAATATCTTATTTATTTTTTCAAATTACCCAGCAACTCTTTTTTTACGATGTTTTTTTAAAGAAATGCATTTTAGAGAATTTAAATACCGTTTTGTGAAAGAAGGCGTATTTTGAGTACAACTGCTCAAAAACAGAAATTAAAACATCCTGTAATATATTTTTTTATTATTTTGAAACGTAAAAAATAAAATAAAATAAAATAATATAAAATAAATGATTTTTTTAATCTCAAAATATGAAGTTGTGTTCCTTAGCAGCATTTATAACATACTTTTCTTAAAATTTCTTTTGCCCTTATTTTTTATCTCAATTTCTATTTAATAATTTTTTTAACTTGTTGCCAAAAGAAAAAACAGAAAACCTTTTTCAAGTGGTCTATTTTGTCTGCCTTCTTGGCCTTTCTGATAGAAAAAATGTATATATATATATATATTCAATTTTTTAGTAATATTTATTTATTTATTTATTATTATTATCTTTGTAGTTCATGGGATATTTGGTTTTATCTACTGCAATGTTTGAAAAGGTTTTCAATATATGTATATATATTCTGCAGCCCTCACTAATCCTACCTTTTGAACGATACTACTTAAAAGTTCATCCTCATATTAAAAAATAGGCTAAAACAGTTAATAAAAATATTTATGTTTTCGTATACTGCGTTTATATAAATGATAATTGGCTGGAGAACAGACATAAATTAACTAATATTAAGTGACAAACGTATAATGAATCTCTTAAATTTGTCAGATTATCATAAATTATGTAATTTGAATTATTTTATAAACAACTGGTGTTTAAAAAATTAATCACGTAACGTGCAAAACAACCTTAAAATGTTTTAATAAACTGAAAATCTAATTCAATGAAATCATATTCCTGCCCTACGAATTTTAATTCATTTTTATTGCGAAAAATAAATGTGTAAATGCATAAAACTCTGCTTACATGTTTTTGTGAAAAAACAATCTTTTATATATTTTTAAGGGAAATTTATTTCATTACTCGAGCCATTTACCAGTTCAAAAATTCAACTGCTCTTTAGTTCATTTAAAGAAAACAGTAAACAATGCCTACCCAATTAATGAAGCTGAATAAAAAAAGAAAGCTTTCAAGCAGTTTAAATGGAATTTTAGCTAAATGTTTGCATTTCAATATCCATTTAAAACGCGAATGCTTTTGTCGCATTATTTTGGGAGGAGTAATTAACAAAATAATTACTCCTTCTAAATAGCTTTTCAATAAATGGCTCACACGAGGGAAAACGTTTCGCAATTTAATGTGTAAGGTTACAATAACAATTAGTGGTATACTGTTAAGTGTCATAAATAGTTTAATTTATTTTTCAATTAAAAAATCCGTATGCTAAAAATGGCAACTCTAAATAATGCCTGACGTGAATAAAAACTTCTTGAATTTCTTTGGAAACTGAAAATCTTCATTATTATTTTCAAATAAAATTCATTAATTTACTGAAATTATTTCATATTATGATTATTCTGAAAGAATAAATAACTTTTCTCAAAAGAAAAAAAATATATAAAAAAAGCATATTTTTAAAAATAATTATTTACAAGTACGATATGCATGTTTTACAAACAGTTTTTACAATGAAAAAATGCAAAAATCAATTAGTTGATATCAAAAATTAACTTTTTGCCTTTTATTTTAATGTTAATGAAAGTCATTATGTTTGTCTTACATCGTCTCCACTGAATCGATCTCAACCAAACTGGACACAGTGATTGCTTACTATCAAAGTTGAAGTACTGTAGAAATTTGACATTTCTAGCACATGCGCAGTAGGAGGGAGGAAATCTCTCGAAAGTCAAATTTTTGTATCATTTCTACAGTAATAATTCAGCTAGATATATAATTCATTTGTACCAAACGATAACTGTTCACTATTTCGACAACTATCTATATCAAAATAATCTGGTGTGTCACTCACACGACTTTCTCTTACCCTGAAATTCAATACTATAAATACAGGTTGCAGATTAAGAGGTAAGATAACAATGTTATGTAAACCTATGTTAAACAATTCAAATTAGGCTTCCGAAGAGTTTTATATGATAATTAATTCTGTGTGAGGGGGGCTACCGCCCCCTTCAACCCCCCGTTTCATTAATGCACCTAGATTTATATAAAATTTAATTCGGTTATTAAAAAATAATTCGTTTTTTAAAAAATAATTTATTAAAATTATTATTTAAAAAAATTATCTTTTATGATAATGCAGACGATTTCCATATTAGAGAAGTAGTCTAACACTAAATATCCAAAAAAGTCCATTTTATTCTCAATATTAAAAAAAAAAAAAAAAATACGATTTTTTTTCTAAGTTTTTTTTTCGTTAAAAGTGAAAAAAATCGATAACTTTGTTTTAAATTATCGCAGATCGATGGGTCAACCATTCGTTTTAAAGGTATTGGCGAGTTCTTTTGAAAGATACCCACCATGAAAATTTACTCCCCTCGAGGGGGGACTTACACAAAAAAAAATTTCCAGTTGACTATCTCTATTACAAAAAATATATATTCGTTTCATTTGGTTTAGTGCAGTCTATAGACGTTAAACTCTACTTTAATGCAATTTCCCCCATAGACGTAATGTATTAGAATTCTCTTGATTGTCCCTGTACACGAACCATTTGCTTGATCTTAACGAAAAGCTTACTGTAGCATCTATATATGATACACATTTATAATACCAAGTTTGGAATGTCTGCTACTATTTGTTCTTGAGATATGCTGATAACAGACACACACACACACACACACACACAGACATACACACAGACCATTTGCTAAAAACATGATTTTCTTATTCAGGGGACCTCAAAACGTGTAAATATAACAAAATCTCGCTTTCGAAAATTTGACCCAAAAACAATACTTTCTCTACCTTATGGGTAAGGGAAAGTAAAAAAGCAAAGAGTTTGTCGGCGGAACACATCCGGGCGGACCACTCCTATTTTTGATTGGTCTAGATTTAACTACTTTGGTGATGAAAGTCGGCCATTTTATTTTTATTTTTTATTTTCAGTAAAAACTGATGAATTTTTTAAAAAGATACTGCATAGATGTTATACTTGATGCATATAGTGTCCTCACAAAAAATGAACAGTTTTTAGAGCTCTTTTAAAAAAGTATAACATCTATGCAAAATTTTTTTAAAATTTTCATACGTTTTACTGTAAAAAATGGCCGACTTTCATCACCAAACTAGTTAAATCTAGACCCATCAAAAATAGGAGTGGTCCACCTTCATATATTCCGCCGGCAAACTCTTTTCTTTATTTATACAGATACTCAATGAAAAATACAATTTTATTCTTCACTTTATAAAAAAATGTACTTTCTCCTCAAATCATTTTATATCACGATTTTTTTTTTTAACCATTTTTTGTAATTAATATTTCAAAAACGTTCGTAACATTGTACATTTTTAAAATAAATATTTAATACAGTTTTCCAAAATGAATACTTTGAAATATTTTAAAATAAATATATTTATAAAAAAGTCATCCTATAAAGCATTTCGTAAGTTAATTCATTTAGAATGGCCAATAAAATTCAATTTAATAAAAGTAGCGAATATGTAAAGTTCTTAATAAAAATGCATTTATAATGATGAAAAATGTTTTGAAATGAACTTCAATGTTATTAAAAGTACATTAACATTTTCAATGCTTTTTTAAAAGCGTAATTCAATAAATGAATATGCAAAGCAACAAACTACTTTTTTCTTTTCTTTTATTCTTATAAAAGAGTACCCAGGTAACACATAACGTTGTTATAGCGTTGCAAATAAGTCTGAACAGTGAAAAATTGGTTACGTTATTTTATGTCCGTTGAAAAATAGTTTTTATTTCGCAATATTCTCACTGAACAATTTCGAATATTTACACAGTAATAAAGAAAACCTATAACAAACGTTATTTTATGGTTGTACTTTTTCTGTTATTTTTTCGACGTTTTAAAATAGGTATTTTATTAGTTTTTGTTTTCCTTTTTGATTCTAATAAAAAATATGTTTTTTCAACGAATTAATAGGTGCTTTTTATAAGTCATTATTTCTGTCAAATGACGTTGAATCTCTTCAACTTGATATCGATACACAATTGTGAATTGGCGGGATGTGCGTGTTATAATATAATTTTCTTTAGAGTTTTAGAAGATATGGTGTGCTGCGAAAGAACTTCTAACATGATAAGAAGGGACGCTTTCGGCAATTATATTAACAAGTATAGTAGAACGTTCTTTGGCTTTCGAAAACCGTAGCTAACGAAGGTGTTCTAATGTACGCTTTCTCCCTCCGGTTCTACATGTGAAATCGCCAAGTATATTGTGGCAAACCTTAAAAGCGTCTTACGATACGACGCGTGCCATTTTGAAAGTGAATGTGATGTGAAAGAAGATGAATATCGCTTTCCTGTTAAAATGGTACGAAAGTTTTCTGACATTTTACGTAATTTCCAAACAACTTGCTAGCTGGTAAATTCCCTTAAAACTCAAAGTTATAATATTCTTTGGTTTTGGGTGTGTTTACCTGCTAGGATAATATTAAAAATTACAGAGTTCTCGTCTAATTGTGGATGCTGTATTTATTTAAACAAGATTTTTCAAGTAATGAAGTGAGTGTTTCTTTTTCCCTTCTTTAATTTTATGTTTGATTTCTTGTCTTAAATTTTCAGGGGTCGATCTAACTTTAAATATTTAATACTCTTTTTTAAAACTGTACTTTTGTAAAACTTTACTTTTTTCATATTTACTGAAAAAATAATCTATATATAATGTTATTTAACATGCACTAAAGTTTTATACAGCTTCTCAGAATAAAGGTTTTATATACAGAATTTGCAGCAATTTTAATTAACTGATGTTGAGATTTCATGTAAAAATCTCTGAAAGTGAGTAATGAGAGCATCACCTGTCTGCTGATACACACTCTTAACTAATTCAGCATTCGTTTTTATATTGGTTGTCTCACATATTATATTTTGTGCAGTTGTATGTACTATGAAATTTAGCTTTCCTCGAAAAACGGAAGTTGAAAATTTTTACGAATCTAATATTTTCGTATATTGAGTATTAAAAAAGTAATAAAATTAGTAATAAAAAAGTCTAAAAATTAAGTAAAAAAGAATGTTCCATTTTTTTTTTTTTTTTTTTTTTTTTTTTTTTTTATTTTATTAATTTTTTCTTTTTAAAATTGTTAGCAATATTTTAGAAACAAAAATTCAATGGATATATGGAGATAGCTATTTTTCTTGGATTTCAACGTTTATAAGACACAAGAAAAGCCGTTTAAAACTGATATAAAAAGCACGACAGTATTGCGATTTTGAACAACCATTTTACAACTTTTTTTTTTTTTAGGTTATAAAAAAAACGACAGTGTTGCGTTTTCGTACAGCCCTTTTACAACGGTTTTTTTTACGTTGTAAAATGTATTAAAACAACCGTTGAAAGATGAGGAAATCAACGAGACATATTTTCAGATTATTAACGTTACGGAAAAACTACAATTAAACGGAATGCATTGCCGTTAGTTCAACGTTGAAAATACCATACTGTGCTACCTGGGTATTGAAACAAATATTAATTTTTCTCTCTTTCAGAAAAACAATATCATTTATATATATATATATATATATATATATATATTCCAAAATGTTTGATCAAATGTTCTTTTTAAAACATTTACTAAAGGTATTTAAAAAATGTACGTATTTTAAGTTTCAATAATTCGTATCGACTTCAAAGTTTGTTTCTTTATTTTTTTAAGAGAGAAAAATGAATTAATTTGGTACTACTTTTATTTTACTATTTTATCTAACTCACCACACTTTTAAAAGTTATCACGATTTAACATATATATATATATATATATATTTTATATATATATATATAGCTATACAGCGTTCAGTCTATCAGCATTCAACACAACATTTAATAAAATCTTTTATGCACATTAAAATAAAAATGCGCTGTAAACGCAGCTTTATAAATTTGAATTTAAACTAGTATTCTGTGCTCACCACAAGACAAATTATTTATTAAATTATTATTCTTTAAATTATTTTTCATGATGAATGCAACCGACTTTTTCTTCAGAGAATTATAACACTAAATTTACATTTAAAAAAAAAAAAAAAAAAAAAAAAAAAAAAAACACCACAGAACTAGTGTTTAAATGTAATAAGTACAAAACTTCGAATAAACACCATAAAATGCTAGAACTCGCACAAAATTTTGAATAAACACCATAAAGTGCTAGAATTTTAGATCTTATTTTAATTTTTAATTTCATTTATCTATTCATTTTATTAATTAACGCTTTTAATTCTGGTCACACCAGTATTTTTACTTAGATTCGACTTCGTTTTTTCGTTTCATTTAAAGTAGTTTCGTGCGTTGCGCTCTGATTGCAGCACTCGTGCCTACTTTGTTCGCATGACGAAGGGTCGTGTATTCTTTTGAACCGAAACAATTGTTGCGAGTCCTAGCATTCAATGGTGTTTATTCAAAGTTTTGTGCTAATTAAAACACTAAATGCCGAAAAAAAATTAATTTTATGCTGGCATCAGAAAAAATGCTGTTTTTTTTTCCTCCCAACTAAAAATGAAAAAATAAAAATAATAATAAAAATAATAATAATAATAATAATAATAACCTCGTTTTAAATCATTGAATATATATGATTCAACTATTCGTTTTAAACATATTGACGAGTTTTTTTTTAATGATGCCCTTACTAAAAAATTACATTCCAAAGAGGTGAAGATTCTGAGGTCATTCCATCCCTTCCGTGGAGGATCAAAATTGTGATGGCATGTCTCCGGATCACCTCTAAGGATGTGTCCCAGACCGTCGCCAATTGCCCATCTGTGCAGCACTAGTGCGACACAAAAACCAAACCAACCAACCCAAGAGGTGAAGCAATGCTTCTGCATGCACACATTTTTTTCGTAGTTTACCACTACTATTATCAATAATTCATTATTTTTACAACCATTCGTTAAAAATAACTTTCAATATGTACATTTATACGAGATTTTGTTTTATATTGCTATATTAAAAATTAAGAAAAAAAATGAGATGACAGCGCCACCTGTTGAGCTATTGATCCAAAAATTTATCAGCACCAAATTAGGTCAAGTTCCAACCAAATACAAAGTTTGGTCAAATTTCTTTCTTTTGTTGGTACGATACAGTGTCCACAAAAATTATGATGCATACATAATAATACTCATACTAACACACATACATAAACACACGCACACATACTGATTGGCAGACAGACATTTTCTAAAAATGGTCAAATCCTATTCACGACATTTCAGAACGTGTAAATCCATTAAAAACAGAATGTCCAAAAATTTCACGAATACAGTACTTTCTTCTTATATGCATAGAAGAAAATGAATAGCCTATGTAATGTTATACTTTTGCCTCAAATTCTGCTCTTTATCGTGTTCGAACGAACTTAAATTTAATTGACTGAATATGATTTTTTTCTTTTATATCCTGAGCCTTTTTAAAATGCTATTTTTGATAACAACTTTTAGATTTTTTACTGTGAATTCTTTTGATTTTTCGTCTTTTCGTTTTGATTTTTCTTCTTTTCGTTTGATTTTTCTTCATTCGGTCGCTTCTGATATTATTATTTTTATATCCTTTTAATCTACAAGTTACGTTCTGATGAAAATTCTTTCCTTTCCATGCTTTTTTTTTTATGTACTGCCTTTAATTTCCTATTCTCTAGAGATTGGATAATTCGAACCATAAAATGCCGGAGATTAAAGGCTTAATTACCAGGCTGCCATTTTGGGGATATCAGAAGGTCATGTATCACTTTAAATTAATATTAAAGGGTTCAGTTTCCCCTATTTCATTGGGAGAGTCATTAAAGTCGACAGTTTCAGAATATTTTTGTTAGTGCAATATGTATTTATTTATTTTTTCTTTTAACTCTTTTAACTCTGTATAAATGTCGATTAAATAGCTTATTTCAGAAGTAAAGATTAAAAATATAAATCAGAAAATATTTTTCGGAAATCTTTATTCCTTTTTTTTTCTCTAATAGAGGACATAAGTTAATTCTGTCCTGTGCCTTTCAATATAAGAAGTTTGTGTAAAATTTTTGTTGTAAAAGGAGACAAACGGTCAAACTAAAAGATTCGTTATTTTAGCATAAAAAACACTGGGAATATAACTTAAATTAAAAAAAAAGAAATCTTTTTTTTTAGGATTATGTGGCAATTGCATTGTACTCCTTAAACTTAAACTTCTGGTTTTATTTGAATGTTGGTAAATATCATTATTACTTCCTACAACTTAATTGTTTAAAATATGCATTTTTAAAGTCTATTAAATTATGTACGTAATTTAAATTAAAAGTCACATAATTCAATGCATCTTTTTCTATATTGATAGAATTTATCATAGATAAAATTTCATGAAATTGACTGACTAAAATAAAAGGTAAAATGTTAGAAAATTTCATAGGCTATAAAAATGATTAACGGACTTCTTTCTCTTAATCATCTGCAAATTGCTTCGACTAAATGCCATATATTTTTTTATTTTTTTTTAAATAAGTATCGCTTACTTTAGGTCATATTTTTATGAAGCCATAAAATTTAATTATGAATATTTATGAATCTTTGGAAGACTTTAAATTTAAGATGACAGAATGTTAGTTGAAAACTCAACACTGGAAGTATTTATATTTCTTTTTAAATTTAACAGTTTCTTAAATGGCAACAGTCTAGAAAATTTCTCTTTTAAGTGCTTAGGTAAAGCTTTATGTCATAATGAATGTCGCTCAAATTACTGATAATGATCATTTTCTGTCGCCATGAAGCTTAATATTATTTTTACTTTAAGATTCATTAATTTTTATTAATTCTTTGACGATTTCAGGAAACAGAATACGTATTTAAAATGTAAAACAAGTTAAGAGCAATGTTATTAAAATACTCGAATGTTACTTGTTTCCGTAATTTAACAAGGAATATTTCCTTTTTAATTAACGAAATATCATTTTCGTAAAGATTTCTTAAATTTCAGAAGATAGTACAAAGCGAAACTGTTTGTAAAAGTTAAACTAAGCTGAAAATGTAATGCTTGAATTTCATGATGATTATTTAATTTTTAGAAGACGTAAAGCAATGCAAATTTGTAAAGTTGGAATTAAGTTTAAAATGTTTCATTGAAATATTTAAGCTTTATTCTCACAAATGTTTCTGTTTACTTCTAAAAGAAAAAAATATATACTTTTATACTTTTTAAAATATTTATCGGGCGGAAGTATATTTCTAATTATGCGTATTTGAATATCTGAGGAAAACAAAATATTATTAACAAACATGTTAAAAAAGGAGGAAGGGAGTGTGAGAGTTATTTTTAATTTTTAATTTTTAATTTTTTTTTTCATTTCCTAATTGTTTTCTTTCATAATATATTGCACATACACTGTTCAGTTAACCCTAAGGCTATATGCATTAACTTTATTCTTCGGGGTTTCATGTCATCTGTTGCGCTGCTGTCTCTCCAAATAATATTATGATGTAATATTGTATAATTGCATTAATTTTCTGTGACTAAATATCAGGATTTATTTGTCTGAAAACCGGTAAATATGGGTAATGAACATCTATAAAATAAAGATATTTTACGAATCATCAACTTTTATTTAAAATCCCTTTCAAAAAAGATATACCCTTTTAAAAAATTGGTAAATCCTACAAATATGTTATGCTTCATTTTTCGAATGTTTTTCGAATAATTTAAAAAATATAATGAATATTTTTAAGAAATATGCACTTATTATAGCATTTACTTTTACATTTATCAAAAGTAAAACTATAGCACCATGAAAGAATGCGTGCATCGGCGTGAAATTTACTAAAACCAATAAATGTTAGTGACATGCTGAAATAAAAAAAATAAGAAATAGTATTAAAAAAAAATCTTTATTCATTAATCGATGCAGACCCAAATGGCAGTACAAAAGTTTCTAAATGGTAAAGCATGTTCAGTGAGATCATTGACTAGGGTAACATTCCGTGCCTAATGTAGCTTAATATTGTTTTATGTTTTGTGCTGCTATTGTTATTTTCATCGGATGAGAGCCTAAATGTGTTGAGTAGGAAATATATGTGTAGACGTAGATGGTCGAGATATTTTCCTTTAGTTCAAGTTGTTAAATGTTGTCCGTGCGAATATGGCAAAGCATAGGAACATCATCTTGTTGCAGCGAAGAAGATGGGCAGCCTGAACCGACGCGACGGTCGAACTATTGGCGAAGCAATTTGGCTTATGTACTGCTTCGTTATCGAACTTATGGAAACGTTGGCAAGAACAAGAACTGTCGGTTGTAGCAATATGATGCCCTCTCAAATCATGCCTGGTGTTGGTCTAATAGGTTGCTGGTTTATATACGCTTGAAAATGGCCTTGTCGTAAAACACATCTAGTTGGTGTTGTCGCTCAGATTTATGAACCAGCGAAGTGAATTCAGTATTGTTTACAAAGAAATCTCTTTTATGAAAAAATGGCGGTCAACTCAAATAAACGTCTTGTAGAAAATAATTTTAGCCAAGAAGCACACTGTGTTGTAGTTAGAGACGGCATCATGTTCAAACAGCAAATAACCCTTGGTAACGTATACAGTAGTTATACTGCGCAGCGGTGCAAATTAGTTGTAATTTGACCATTGGTTGAGACTGTAACCGTGAGTATCTTGCTTTAGCAGGACATGATACATAGAGTCATACCACGGTGTCACACGGCTAATACTCAACAGACTGAACGGAATTGTTATAATATCCTGACCTACAGCCTCTAAATATCTATCGAACAAACTTGAGTTTTTCTCAAACATGCATTCCACAGTATTTTACTAGCACAAAACTCAGGAAAGGCTTTCTTTGTCTTTCTTTTCTTTTCTTTCTTTCTTTTTTTTAAAATCATTTTTATGTATCTAAAATGTATCGAAATTATTAATTTCACATCGGTCCATAATTATGGTGGAAATAAAGAAATAATAGGTAATTTCGAATAAACTTTCAAGGTACAGTCGGTAACAAAAGTCTCCGAACACTAGCAAAAATTCCTATATAAAAAAAGTACACTTAATACAGTTTTTTTATATAAATCCTTGTCGAATCCTGTTCTTAGTCAGTCTAAAAACAGGATTCGACAAGGATTTATTTAGAAAAACTGTATTAAGTGTACTTTTTTTTATATAGGAATTTTTGCTAGTGTTCGGAGACTTTTGTTACAGACTGTACATACATTTTTAAGGAACATATAGCTCATTCAATCATATGCTCAAGACGTTCATTCAGTAATATGAAAGGTATTTGAAATACATGAAAACAATATCAAAAAACGAACTAATGAATGTTTTTACTTTTATTTTTATAAATCGGTCCAGAAACATTGAATTCATTTAGATACATTTGTTTGGTATTTCTGAAATTTTCTAAATTATAAGATGCTGATTGTATGATTAAGTAAGTGATGTATGTAAGTTATCGCTTAAATATGTGACTTAAACCACATAAACTCTCTTCTGAGATTATAAACTGCGATTCACTTTTGTAAAATAAGATCCCATAATTATTATGGTTATAAATTAAAGAAAATATACAAGACAGAGTTTATCATTTTGGAGAAAATATGTTTTAAAAAGCAAAACTAGATTAAAGAAATTCATGCTTTGTCTTAAAACAATAAAACGTGTGTTTAAAAACTCAAAGGATTTTAATATCATGAATATATTAGGTATAGAAATTAAACTTTAAAATTGGAGGAAGGGTATCGATAATAATATAGAAAATAATAAATAACAATAAAAAAATAGTAAAAAACAATAAAATTTTTGGCAATACACGTATCTTTTATGTGAAATTGACTTTTGTAGATAATATTTTTAGAATATTAAAACAGATGTAGGAAAAAAAAAATCCTATAGCTTATTTTCTTTTTCCCTTTATGTATTTTGATTTTATGATTAAAAAATAACATTGTAATTGCTCTTAATCAAACTTATTGAACTATGTACTTTCAAATAAAATATATGAATTTCATATATTTTGATTTGCCTAATATAGGCATTAACACTACATATATATAATCTGATGTGTACACACACGCATGTATCTTTCTAAAAGTGACGCAAGAGAAAATTCGATAATAAAATTGAGAAAACTAACATAAAAAGAAAATTTAAGTTTAGACGCACAGAACACAAATTACATCACAGCCTGCGAATCATATGTCAGAATTTTAGAAGAAAATATGCCAAGGATAATAAATAAATGAAAATTGTTTTTTGCATTTTCTCCTCCGTCTCGCATACTTTTTTCGATTAATGCGACAGCAAATACCGAAAATGTCAAAATGCTGTCTTCATTAAATTGTTTCTTCTTCCAGTTGAGATAACGCCTAATAATAATTTATCTTTGCGCTTAAAAAACAGAAGATTGTTCTTTAAAATATTTAAAAATAAATTCACCCTATCTTACGATATTTTATAAAAGTATTGGTATACACTATTTTTAATGAGATTGTATAAATAAATATAATGCTACACATACTATACATACTACTATAAATACTATAAATACTGCCATAAATACTATACTTTATAAATAAATACTACGAAGTGTCATATTGAAACACAAAATGAAATAATATATATATAGATATAGATATACTGCAGTTAAATAGTAATTGTTTACGTTTAATTTATTTGAATTTTATCTATCTGTTTTTCTCTCTATTTTTGTAAAACAAATGAATAGATAGAAATCGCTAAATAACAAATTAACACAACGATCAAAAAGTCCCAGGACTAAATCACATATGGGGTCACAAATGAAATATTTTTATTTGGGTAAATAGTATTAACCTTCAAATGGTCACGTCGAACTTTCAAGATAAATTTGGCTGTTCGTTACCAAGATATTAAACTTTTAGTGGCTCTATTTTTGATATTTTCAAAACGATGGATAAAGATGGATTTCGTAAGTTTTGATGAAACATTATTTTTTTATGGGGAAAAATGCTATTGATTCTTTGTGACACGTTTTAAACCATTGTTAAGTTTCAACAGTATTTATGCTTATAAAAAACAATGTTTAATCAACACACGAAATTCACTTTTGTCCTACGTTTTGAAAATATCAGAAATAGAGCCACTAAAACTTTAATATCTCGGTAAAGAACGAATCAAATATTGAGATAGGAGGAATCTAACTGAAATGAGAATAGAGAAAGTATTTGCATTTGAAATATGTGCAGTTTCTCTGTAAACGGTGGTTTAATTAGCAATTCGGCAAACGACCGCTCTAATTGCGATTGTAATCATGCTATTATACTTGAATTGTATGAGCTAATGTGGTAGTTTGATTCGTATTTGCATCTACACCCCACGACAAAAAGATAGGTACAAAGGATTTTTTCTTTGATTTTTCATAAAATAACATTATCTAAATTGTGCTTATCATTTATTATTATCATAAAATAACACTATTCCCGGACTCATTTTTGTTTTAAGACTCATTTAGAAAAGTTTTAAGACTAAAATTTTTCTAATTTAAGACTACACTCCGTGACAAAAAAATAGGAACAAAGGGGTTTTTTTTAAATTTTTCATAAAATAACATTATCTAAATTGTGCTGATCATTTATCATCATAACAAAATATTATCATATCAAAAACATATTAAATATTTGAATCATATTCAAAATATCCATATTAAAAAAAAAAAAAAAAAAAAAAAAAAACCTTTGTTCCTATCTTTTTGTCGCGGTGTGTAGTCTTAAATTAGAAAACATTTAGTCTTAAAACTTTTCTAAATGAGTCTTAAAACAAAAATGAGTCCGGGAATAGTGCTATTTTACGATAATAATAAATGATAAGCACAATTTAGATAATGTTATTTTGTGAAAAATCAAAGAAGAAACCCTTTGTACCTATCTTTTTGTCGTGGGGTGTACATTATTATATTTAATTTTCATTTTTTTAGGTTACTAAATGTCGTTGCTTCTTAAATATTCATTTCATCATTTAATCATTTCCTTATTATTTTTTATTTTTTTAATTTTTCGTGATTTTAAAGATATTATATATATTATATTTTAATTTAATTAATTAATTAATTTACTATTTTTAATCATTTATTTCTTTTTGACTTTGATAAATGCAAACGGAATTTACATAAAAAAAATAAATAAAATCAGTATCCTGCAAAAATGAGAAAATGTAAATGAAGCTAACTAATTATTGGTTTGGTGTAGATTCCTATTGAAATATAAACAATCTAACTAAAATACAAGAATAAAGAAAGTATCCATGTTTGAAAGGGGTTTAATTTATTTGTATCCGATGGTGTTTCATTATCAATTCGGAAAACGACCGTTGTAATGGGCTCTTCCCACCTGACGTCAGAGGTCACATGATAGAGGAAAAACAAATAGCAGACGAAGTCTTGTATATCTATAGCGATTGCTGAAATGACATATTTTCTATTCTTATTTTTGATCAATCGTATTTAATCTGTGTTATTTTTTTATACATCATCATTTATAATCCATTTTATATCATTATTCATCATCTTTTGTGTGCAGTATACATTTACAATCATCATTTAGTTTATATTTGTTATTGATATTCATGGAGAACATGTTAAATACTTTGATTTTTGGTACTTAAATCATTGACAGTGTAATATCGTACGGTGTCAAGCCATTTAGACCAGTAACTGAGTTAATTAATTTGTTGTAACACCTTTATGCAATTAAATTAAATGAAAACATTTTAAAATTTCAAATTATAATCCATAAACATTCCACAAGGACAAGCTATTATTTATTGCTACATTAGTTAATGTAACAGTTACACTAGAACATACAAAAATCTTTAAAAAAATTATTAAATTTACAAATGCAACTATTCTACTGTTTACAAATTCATAATGTTACTTTTATTTTATTTTATATTAAATATTAACATTTTTGTTCTTAAGAACAATATTTAATTGAATTCGATTCTCAGAATTCGATTATTTTTTCCTCTATCACATGATTGAGCAGACGAAACTGCGAAGAGTCCATTGCGATTGTAATGATAGGTTTGCATTTCAATTCCATGCACTGATTTGATAGCTTGACACGTTTCTGTTTTTTATATTATTGCATCTAATGTTCATTTTAGGTTTTCAAATGCCATTCTTTAAATGTTCAAACAAATAATTTTCTAAAATTATATTTATTATTTATTTTATTATAAAGATTCAAAAGTAGTTTGAATATATATATATACACACTGGTGTTCAAAATTTAAGCAACAACCTATTTTCTCGTTTTCTTTTTCTGTGCATAATTTTTAAACACAGAAACATAAAATTTAGATGGCATGTTCATTATCATACCATTAATCGAATTTTATATAATTTTAGCACGAGTTTTCACCGATTTTAGAAAAGAAAACTTAATGAAAAGTGGTGTTAAGGATCCATTACACATAGATAAAGACGCACATGTCTTGTAATGTTACTCTAAATCTCAATTTTTCTTTAACTTTTATAAATAATTTTCCTTTTTCTTTTACTTTACTTTTTAATAAATATATATAACTAATAATTTGTTAACTATGAGTATCACCAGAATAATAAAAATGTGGATAAATAGTTTTATAATGAACATCTTATCCAATTTTCATGTCTGTATGTATATTTTTTAAAAAGTTATTTACATGCGAAAAAAAGAAGAAACAGAAAAGTGAATACAGGCAAAAAGATCTGATTTTAATCTAACACATGGATGCATGTGCATCTTCATCTATCTGTAATGCATCCTTATGAACATTTTTCATTAAGTATTCTTTTCTAAAATTGTTGAAATTTTTCATTTTTTCCAAAGCTCTTTTTTATGAAAAAGTGAATATTTATTAGCTTAAAAATTATTACTTATGTTAAAATTATATAAAATTCGGTTAATGATATGATAACGAACATGTCATCCAAATTTTATGTTCATATGTTTATTTTTTTTTTTAATTATGCGCAAAAGGAGAAAACGAGAAAACAGGTTGTTGCTTAAATTTTGAACACCACTGTGAAAATATTGATGATTTGATTTAATAATTGATTTAATTTCTCATTCAAATTGCTTTTGCTGCCTCGATCGGAGCTGGAACAATATTAATTGCTATGATTAGCTATATTGCTTTACGAAATCGATGCAGATTTCACAGCTTTATGAAATACATGCCCCCTGACGAGTTTTTACTTCTAATTTTAAGCATTTTTATCCAATTATTATTTCTGTTGTCCTTTAGTTATTTTCTCTGTCATTAAGTTTAATGGTCCCTTTTTTTATTATTATCATTCGTGTCAGCGTAAGTAATTTAAATTGTTTTTGTCTCTTATTGGTTCTTATTCTGTATCATTCTATCTTATTCTGTTCATTTTTGTGTCAGTCTTACCTATAACTTAAAATCAGTTCTATTTTTGTTGTGTTGGTATTGTTTTGTATCTATTAATTGCTAAATTTTAAGGTTAAATTTTATTACGATATCTATCATTTATATATATATGATAGTTATCGTAAAAAAATTAACCTTCAAATTTAGCAATTAATAGATACAAACAATACCAACACAACAAAAATAGAACTGGTTGTAACATACAGGTAAGACTGACACTATATATATACGTTTCTTTACTTTTAATCTTTTCTTTTTGCTAATGTTCGTTTTGGCAACCTGTTTATTTTTACTCTCTCTGTATGGACTCGTTTACATGTGGACTTATTAAAAATGCCTATTCCATGTTTCAATTTTGGTTTGTGTTACTGTTTAATCTAATTTCCTTTTTTATTTTGTTTTGTTGCAAGATAGAGACTTGAGTTGTATATTGCTTGAATTAGCTATACAGCTTTCCGACATCTTGCGTGCAAGTTTCCTGAATAGTAAACATTTCTGGTTTTCAGCATTTAAAATTCTATTTTTCATTTCATGAATTCTCTTTTATTTTGTCGGATCCTTATGGTTAATTTATCTCTTTTCATTTCTAATAATTGATGAAAGTTTCTATTGTTTTAATGGTTTGTGCAAATTATCTCATCGTTAGGCTTATGTGTTATGTTTGTGTCATTTCTCTTCTGCGTAAGTACTGTAACATGTTTTTACTAATCAGTGTAATCAAATTAAATTATCATCGTGACAATAATTTTATTCGAAATACATCTCATTTAAGATTTCTTATGTTGGTATTTTAATCTATCTTTCATTTGCTGAGTGTTCCAAAGGAATTAAATTATTCAAATTAAATATATATATATATATATATATATATATATATATATATATATATTTAATTACTTTTATTTATGAATTAGAAGAAAGAGAATTTCAAAATTACATTTCCAATACTTGGTAGAAATAAGAAAACAAGAATGCATCTGAACAGATCTTGATTTATAAAGAATTTAAATGCGAGAAGAGTTGAGAAAGTATTCCCAATTGGAATATATGTGGTGATACTCTGTGATCAATGGTTTAATTAGGACTTCGACAAAGGACTGTTCGAATTGCGATTGTAATGGTGCAGTTATATTTCAACTTGATAGTAAGACGCATATCTGTTTTCACGTTATTAAATTCAATGTATATTTTAAGTTCTAAATGACGTTGTTTCACCACCTTAATATTTAGAGGGGGGAAAAACCCTCACGCATCATGTAAATTACTTTATTAATTTTTAATGATAACCTTAATAGTGCAGTGATTATTTATTCATTATTTTTTATTCTCTTTATAATAAATATTTTTTTGCCGTTAAATTATATAAATACTTATATGGACTGCTCATTAATAAAAGTGGTGTAACTCCATATTTATTTTTTTAAATACATATATATTTGCTTAAATGTATCACATTTTGTAACATTTTTCATCACAGAAAAGAAAAAACTCCAATAATAGCATTAAAATCCCATAAATGGCAGGGCCGCGGTAGCCCAGTCGGTAGAGCGCCGGCCTCGTAATTAGAAGATTGCGGGTTCGGTACTTGAGCAGGCAAAAGACCGTGGTGTACACTAATGGTGGCTGGTGCACGTAAAATCTGTCGTGGCCGCAATGTCCTCCATGTTCCCATCAAAAATTATACCTCTGGGGGTCACCGACGCGGGAGAGCCATCCCTTCCGTGGAGGATCAAAATTCTGATGGCATGTCTCCGGACCACCTCTAGGGGTGTGTCCCAGACCGTCGCCAATTGCCCATCTGCGCAGAACTTGTGCGACGTAAAACCCAACCACCACCACCACCCATAAATGACATTGCATGTTTTTTCTCAGAAAACTAAAACTTCTAAATATTCATTTACAAAATGAATTACTTCAAATTATTTTTAATGTAATTTATAAATTCTTATAACTGTGATTTGTATTAAACACAAAAACCGATAACACTTACTGAATCTTAACTTTTTTTCTACACATAGATTTGAAAAAAAGCTCGTTATTTCAAAATCAATTTCCAAGGAGATAATTCACTTTTACAATGAACGACTCATATATTACTCATTAACTTATTTTACGGAAAAAAAACAAAATTAAAATATATTTATATCATATTATTATTAAAATTCCCTTGATAGTGTTTATGTGTCATTGAGGTAGTATTAGTATTTGATTGAAAGCATTTCGAATATTAAATTTTGTATTGTTTAGAGGACACCTACGAAGTTTCACGTGAATACGGATTTTGAAATCTTATGGTAAAATAATATTTAACTCTTCGGCTTGTTTTAAATGGCATCTGCCTTCTATTTTACTCCCAAAAGCTCATTTATATCACTTTGTTCTTTTTACATTTTTTTGTGTTTTAATTTTAAGACTTTGTTATATATAGGCTTGAAAGTGCTCGATTTTTTTTAAACAGATATGTATCAACTGTAAGAAAGAGGTTTATATATTTTATGATATTGCATTAAATAGGTTTAATGCTAATGCATTTGCATTGTTTTAAACACTTAAAAGAGTGTAATCAAGCATAATTTTTTTTTTTTTTGTTTTTTTTTACATGAGATTATGGTTTTAATATTTTTCTCTTTAGAAATTAATAACAATAAACAAAATCAGGTCCTCTTAAATTTCTTCAATATATTCCTATTTACACTATATATATATATATATATATATCATTCAAGCCAAAATTGAAAAATAAGGAATTAGCATTTTAAAATGTGTTGTAAATTTACACTTTTTTAAATTGAAATATACATATATTATTTCCACATACAGGGTGATTATAATGAAAGTTACGATTTCAAAACGCTATAATTTTAAAACTACCCATCAGAGCGATTTGATATTTTAACAGAGCGATCGTGAGGCAATGAATTTTTTTTTTTTTTTTTTTTTTTTTTTTTTTTTTTTTTTTTTAAGGGGGGGGGGTAGTCCCAACATGTTCCTATAGATGGCGCTGTCAGGGGAAACGCCTAAATGGACTCATTATACACAGGAGTGTTGTTAGCAACACAGTGGAATAGCAGGAAACAATAGATTTCAAGGGTTTACTACAATTTTTTTTAGCAAAAAGACAAGAATTCGTGTTTACAGTGGAAACAGTCATAGTGAAAAGAGAAAAAGAGGAGCTTCATGAAACAAGTACTTTACTGATAATTAAAAGCCCATTTTGAAACTATATAATTTTTTTTTCCTCCCTCAAACAAAATTTCATTGCCTCACGATTGCTCTGGTAAAATATCAAACCGCTCTGATGGGTAGTTTTAAAATGATAGCGTTTTAAAATCGAAACTTTAATTATAATCACCCTGTACATTTAATAATAACTAAAAGCATTTTGTATAAAATAAATAATAATAAATATTTGATTGATGTACTGAGTACTCTTAATATAGAAAACAATGCTGAATATGTCTTTGAATTGCTATATGATATTTCTAAATAGCAGAGACTTTAATAATAATCATTTATTGTTAAAAAACGACTTTTTAAATGCAAAAAATTTCACAATGTG
This sequence comes from Salticus scenicus, assembly GCA_963930645.1. Taxonomy (NCBI): domain Eukaryota; kingdom Metazoa; phylum Arthropoda; class Arachnida; order Araneae; family Salticidae; genus Salticus; species Salticus scenicus. The sequence continues at coordinate 19,070,626 of OZ005648.1, read as the reverse complement.
CTTTTTATTCATTAACCGATCAAGTTTATTTATTTATTTATTTTATTTTTTATTTTTATTTTTTTATTCTGAACAATTGTACACCGAGGGCTAATTATATATGTAACATTTAACATAACTTTTTTTTTTTTTTCATATTTTTTCTGAAATGTTCATGAAATATTGTTATTATTATTATTTTTAATAAATCTTCAAATTGAAAAAGTTTGATTCGATTCATATATTGAATAAGATTCGTGACAAGTTAAATTAAATTAGTATTTTATAGTCATCACAAAACTTTCTTCTATATCATTCTATAAAACAGTCCCAGTTATTGTTTAACCTGGTATACAAAAGTTTAACCATAGCTTCTCACAATGAAAATTTTACATATGAGTTTAGTGATGTTTTAATCAACAGGTGCTGAGATATAGCTATCTGAAATATCACGATAGCATTCCGTCGATATACACCTGAATGAAATCAGCATTCGTTTTCTGAATGATTATCATACATATCAAGTTTAGGGCAGTGATATGCCATAGAATTGAAATTTAGCGTTCCTGTTCCCAACCGATATAGCAGCGCCACCTGTCGGTTGATATGCATCCAAATGGAATAAGCGTAAAATTTCGTAACAGCCTTCTCACATATCAAGTTTTTTCGTTTGTATGCAATGGAACCTGATATATAGTCTTCCCTTAAATTTAAAAAAATCGCTGTACAGCAACGCCACCTGTTGAGTGATTTGTACCAAAAGTTGACAGACATTAATTTATGTCAAGGTACATCTAGCTGTATAGCAGCGCCACCTGTTAAACGATTGGCATCAAAAGCTAATAGACACTAATTCATGTCAAGATGCCTCTACATATAAATTTATATGCAATTATGTGCTGCATTGCCTGAGATACAGTCGCCACAATATCTTTGTCACACACTCACAAACAGAGAGACAGATATTTGCTAAAAATGGTCAAATCATGTTCTATACTCTCAAAACGTGTAAATCCGTCGAAAAGGGAATTTTTTTTAGGAATTCAGTATTTTCTTCTATCGAATATAGAAGAAAGTAAAATTCGTTATTATAACCGAGCGTTCATTTGGTAACTTGTATTTAGTAATAATTTTTCAAATTATACAATGAACATGTGGAAAGGAAAAAAAAAAAATAAATAAATAAATAAAAAACAGTTAATCCGTTAAATACATCGAAAAAAATTGTACTGTGTGTAGAGTAGCTTATTGCAAAGCTCAAAAAAAAAAAAAAAAAAAAAAAAAAAAAAAAAAGGAATGATATTTAAAAAATATATTAAGTTTAAATTTTTGTTTTGCGATTTTTAAACCAATTATCATCTATTTTAAATAAATAATAAACAATAATAAATATCAATATGTTTAAAAATATTCAATTTTAGTTTATAAAATTTTGTACGAGAATAAGAAAAAGTTATATTAAACAAAATGTAGCCTCTATGCATGTAATTAAAATTAAGCTATTATAAAATATTCGCAGAATAATGTTCTAAACTTTTATAGTTCAGAGTTAGAAAATATATGTATACATATATAACTCTTTTATTATTAATTTTAATTTTGTGTACTTCTGTCACTTATTATGTTAGTTAAGAAACTAATTTACTCTTATTTTTTTTTTTTTTTTTTAGGTTAGTATAAATGCACCAACTTTTCACAAGTGAATTTAGTATTAAAAAAACTTAAAGGTTTATTTCTTTTTCGCAAGGTATGTTCTTTCATTATTTATGATCTGTTTAAAATCTGAATTACTTTTTTTCTTTTCTAATATAATACGATTTCAGTATTTTTTCTTTAATATTAATTATATTGTCGATAAACTATTTGTATATTATGGAAAAGAAAACAGATATTATTGTTCGTATTTCTACTTGTGCTTTCAATTCTGCTTGTACGATTAAATTTTAAGAACTATTAATTTTATTTAATGAATAAGAATACACCCTGTTTAATTAAATTTTACTATAAACATTACAAAGGATTAACAATGCATTATTTATTAATTAAACATAGATAAAAAAGAACTCGTTTTTTTTTTTTTTAAGTTACTAAATGTCTTATTATTACTTATGAATTTTGATGACACATCAAATTTTTGGATTATTAAAACAGCTGTGTCATTTAACAGTTACATTCTTATATATGTGTCATAAATATTCCATTATTATGATTTTGATGTAAAATTTGAATGTTCGTACCCACACGGAACGCTGAGCTACAATCGAAGTGGAAAGATATTAAAATCGATTTTTAAAAATGTATTGTGCAACGATGGGATAAAGCTAGAATTTAGAATACACTAGCAGATTTATAAACATAAAATATTTAGAAAATAGAATTTATTTTAACTTTACATGTGACTGAAATAAAAATTATTTTATGAGAGAACTTTCCAAAAAAAATTTTTTTTGAAAGGGAGAAAGTTTTTCAAATTAAATGTTAGGAGACGGTTTCCATGAACCTGTTATTGTTTTATGGTACTTATATATTTATAACATTTTCTCCTTATTCAGTTATTTTATAATCTATATATTTTCATTTTCTTAAAATTTATTCAGTAACTGTTTGTTATTACTTTCTTCTATCTTCAATAGAAGAAAGTATTGGATTCGTAAAAATTTTCGATTTCGGGTTTTTGATGGATTTACACGTTTTGATAGCTGTAGAACACGATTTTACCATTTTTAGAAAATGTCTGTCTGTCTGTGTGACAAAATTTTGTGGCAACTGTATCTCTGGAACTACTGCACAGAATTTCATACAAATTGGTATGTAGTTGTACCTTGACATAAATTAGTGCCTATCAACTTTTGGTAAAAATCGTCTTACAGGTTGCGTTGCCATCCCGCTTTTTCTAAATTTTTAACAGGGTGATATAGGGCAAAAATTTTCAAGATGGGTATCTTTCGAAAGGTCTCGTCAGTACCTTTAAAACGAATGGTTGAACTATAAATCTGTGATAATTTAAAACAAAGTTATCGATTTTTTTTTTACTTTTTACGAAAAAAAACTTAGAAAAAAAATCTTTTTTTTTTTTTTCTCCCCTTAATTTTATCAAACTCCCACGGTTTCCGTGTTCTGACAAACTTAAACTAATTTTTGCTTTTTTCCCCTAATTTTGTCAAAGTCCTACGGTTTCCGTGTCTTGACAAACTTTAACATATTTTTGCATTTTTCCCCTAATTTTGTCAAAGTCCTACGGTTTCCGTGTCTTGACAAACTTTAACATATTTTTGCATTTTACCCAAAATTTTGTCAAAGTCCCACTTTTTTTTTTTTTTTTTTTTTCTCCCCTTATTTCTATCAAACTCCCACGGTTTCCGTGTTCTGACAAACTTAAACAAATTTTTGCATTTTCCCCCCAATTTTGTCGAAGTCTCACGGTTTCCGTGTTTTGACAAACTTAGAATAATTTTCACATTTTACTCAAAATTTTGTCAAAGTCCCACTTTTTTTTTTTTTTTTTTTTTTAATTATTGTTACTGAGTGAATTTGTATAGGAAAATATAGAAGAAAGTCTCGTGGTGGCCACAACATACTAGTTTTTATGTTAAACTTATCACTATTTAAATATCATAAATTTTATAAATTTATGTATTTTTAAATAGTTATATAAATCACTATCAGAAACTACAGTATATATATATATATATATATTGTACTTTTAAATAGTAATATTATTTATTTATTTATTTATGAACGAAAAATATGATCTTGGAATGTAATTCGCTAGTTTTTCTTTAAGTATCATTTTACATTAATATTTTTTTTTTTTCTGTTTTTTTTTTTTTTTTTTTTTTTTTTTTTTTCCATTTTATTAAAAAAAAAAAAAAAAAAAAAAAAAACAGACGTTAAATTTTAATTACACATTTATGAAAAGTATTAAATTGAAGCTTATTATTGTAATAATTGACGAAATTTTGCTTTGTATATATATGTCAAATACTATTTTAGTCTCTTTTAATCAACTGTGTTTGAACTTTTAGTACACTTATGTATAACCATATGTTCAGAAACACCTTAACCCCATTTTTAGAAAGGGCTTGTTTATTAAATGTCACGTCAAAACTTCCGTATGGCGGCTTCCCGAATTAACTTGCACTTTTATCTAACAATTATCTTATACATCATAGGAATAATGAACTGCCACCAGAACTTTCCCAGAACAACTTGGGCCAACACTCTACGGTTCCGTAACAGAAAGCCAATTCTATACCAACTCAGTGTGAGTTTTCAAAGTTACCTCACGCCCCCTTCAACAACCCCTCACAATATGATGCTAAATTAATATTATGTTACCTTGATACCCAGTGTTCTGTGGCAGCTCATTTGCATCTGCGTCTGTCTAAGTTTGCGAATGGTCGTGATTATCATTAGCTTAGTAAACTCTGTGTGTATTTTGACACGAACTGCTTAATTAATCACGTTTCTAGCAAGCTGAATGATAAATGTGAGCTGTTAAGCTGCCGACTTTATGCCCACTGACTATATCAAAATGTGAAGGAATCTGTAAGATGATACAATAATTTAATGTGGATACGATATTTAAAAAAGATAATTAATCTGAACATTCAGTTAATGTTAGCAGTGGTTTAGCGCATGGCATAACCATAGATATAGTAATATATATAGATCTAGAATCTCCATGTTATCGAGGGAAAAATTTTGATGCCGAAAAAAAGTTCTAAAATCAGCCATTAGAGAGTATTGAAAAAAGAATAAGAAGAAAAATGAATTTGAAACTGTATCTAGAGTTTTTCATTCACCTTTAGTAAATAAATTATTCATAAATTTTATTTACTAAAGTATTCGTGTGTATTCCTGTGTGTGATTTACTCGGGGAAAGGCAGCCATTAGAGTGAGTTTTCCCCCCAAAAAAAGGTATCACTTTTTCCCTCTCGCTGATCAATCTATGTCTTATTGCTATATCTATGGGCATAACAGGTAAAACTGAAGGAGGATTTATTAGGAAAATTTAAATATTTTTAAAATGCATAATTTTGTTTAGCTGCTAGAAATAAGGATTTACTTAAATTCAATACAAAATTATAATTTATAATTTCAGCAAACCGTAAGCAACGTATTTCAGTTAATTATTAATCAATATGTTACTTGAAAAAAATTACCCAAATTCAATACATAATGGCGCTTTTTAAGTTCAACTTACCGCAACTGACGTATTTTAGTTACTTACTAATCAATATTTTACTTGAAAAGATTTATGCTAATTGAGTACATAATTAAGATATATAACTTCAACATACTGTAAGTAACGTATTTTAGTGACATATCAATCAATATGGTACTTCATTTAAATGCATCACCATTATATCCTAAATCTTAAAAGTTACTCTTTTATTATTATAACAGTACTTTTCTTTAATAGTTTCAGAATTTCTTTACATTAAAAGTTTTCATGGTGATTCTCACCGAAAGAACAAAATCTGAAAAATTTTCTATTGCAAAAACTTATAATGACTGCAAACTAATTAACTCTTCTAGATTCTTTTTGGTTATTAGCTTTTAAGTATCATAATTTTGAATGTTTGTATGTACATTTAAGTATATATGCATATAATGATTCATATTTATGTTCATATATATGCATATAAGTATGGATCGAAATACTCCACCTTCGAAATTACTATATAATTCATTTTCAACTTTAGTTAGAGCATTTTGTAGGGCCAAATAGGTTGGGCGTGTAAACATAACAAAGAGAGAGAGCTTATTTAATTGTAATAATTTAACTTAAATGGTCACCTCGGAATCATTGATTTATTTCACTTTTTTTTTTTTTTTTTTTTTTTTTATCTGAGCGCATTTCTGTGTTTAATATTTTTCAGAAGATATCCGGACAAATACTGAATCGGTTTTTAATAATATGAAATACAATAAGACATTAGTAAAGTTTAAGTGTAAGTACTATTTATAAAACAATGATTTTACTAATTCTTCATATAAAATTAAAAACTTCTATTGTAAATAGCGAATATTTCAAAAGACTCACAACAATTGTTTAATAGCATGATCCATCGTCAAACAAACAAAATAAGCTCAAGTGCAGCGTATCCACTTTGTTCGCCTGACGTAGGGTTGTGCTATTATTTCAACTCGAAACAATTGTCGTGAGATTTTTCTGGTGCTTAATTACAAAATTTATGGGGTTTTAATTCAAAATGTTCTTACTACCTTTCAATACCGATCCTTCGATGTATTTCTTTATTGCTAATCCACTAGATGACAGAATGTGGTTCTGTCCTTAGACTGACTAAGAACATGACTGGACAAGGATTTATTTAACAAAGCAGTATTAAGTGTACCTTTTTTATGTAGGAATTATTGCTACCATTCGAATAAGTTTGCTACCGTTTTATTCAATCCGTTTATTAGCATTAATTTACTTAAAAACAAAGAGGAAATAATTCCTGCTCAGTGAAACACTGTGCATTGTAAGACTGGCGCCTAATAAAACACTGAATTGCAAAAAAGAAATAATAATAAAATAATAATAAAGGATGACAATGTGCGGTAGAATATATAGAATTCCAATTGGTTTGTCTTTATATTATTTTTAAACATAAAACTTGGATAAATGATTCAAGTTATCTTAATATATTCTGATTTTAACAAGGATTGAACCCAAATGTAATAAAAAAAGTAAAAAATCTGTCAAAGACATAATTAAGTTTGGTACAGAAGACTATTAATTTCAATCTGTAAATTTTTTTATTTTTTATTTATCTCATTTTTTGACGGTAAAACTGGACCACGTACTTCTTAAAATGAATGAAATGAATTTAAATGAAGTATTGACACCTAAATTTCATACTTTAGTTAATTTTAAAAAATCTAATTATCGGGTCTAAAAACTGTTTGCATCCCCTGGATTCAGAAAAATCGCCCCTTTCATTGGGTACCGAATTTGTAACGATGAGACTGACATTTCTAATTTATTTTGGTGTTACATAAAACTGGTCTACATAAACTGGCGACGACGTTTTTATCCCAGATTGAAACTGATAAGAAAATCTAGTACTGTATAGGCTCATGGCCTAGAATATTTTTAAAATATTCTATAGCAACATATATATGCTGTGAGATGTTAAAATTATTTCGATGTTTCTTCTTTGATAAAATGTTTTATAAATCCTCTCGTATTATCTGATGAAACGTTTAATAAGCTTATGTGGCATTTTCCTTTGTGAAAGAAAAGATTTTTGGGGATGGTGCAGGAAGATTTCTACCAAAATTCAGAATCTTTAAAGGAAAAACCCGCCACATCCCATGCTGACAATGACTGATGATAATCGCTGCTCTTTAGTGGGAATAAATGTCTATGAAATGTTTTGCAACCATTGGAAAGATATTTTTTGGAAAACGCCCTCTAAATATCTATCGAAAACAGTAAGCTGGGGCTATTTCCTCAGAACAGATTTATTGTAGCCATTTTTCAATCTGTTTTCCATGAACATGATGCGTGGAGTGTAATGTAGCATGAATAACAAGTAAGAGACTTTAATCTTATATAAAGTGATATATGTTGTGTTTTATGTATATTATTTTATTTACGTTCTCTTTTAAAATGACTTTCCTATATCTATTTCAATAATAATACAAAGCATTTATTTAGTGGCAGATTTTATATACGATAGAGGTCGCAGCGGTTGTATTTTTTATGTGTGTTTTATTATTTTCTTACCAATATTTACAAACAGTAATTTTTAAAGTACTATTACAGTACTAAAATTATTTTTTTTTTAATAGTCGTAAAAATGGTACATTTTGTGTGCATTGATATTCTAGCACATAAGTCTTTTACATCCCTTATTTTTTGTTTATTGAATATTGATATTTACATGTTTACTATTTCCATGGTGCAAATATCGACCTCATATTGAAAATCACAAAAAGAAATAAATAGCAATGTTATGAATTTTTGTTTTATATAATTTTTTTATCTGATGCTTTAAAAATAATCTGCATGTCAAAACTTTATAGTTTTATTTATGTTTATTTTTCTTTTCTTTTTTCATTTTTTAGTTCCCCATTACATTATAGGTATGGGGAACTTAGGTAATTGTGAAAATTTTCGACCTCGGTTTTTTGACTTTTTTACACGTTTTCAGGTGTGAGGAATCCGAAAATGACAAAATTTGTATGGTGTCTGTCTGTAGGGTGTCTGTTAGTGTGTTAGTGGGTTAGTGTGTTAGTCCGTTAGTCCGTTAGTTTGTTAGTCTGTGACACGATATCTCAAACAAATTGTCGCAGAGAGGTCAGATCAGTTTTAAAATATTACTTTCGACACTGGCAAGAACCCTATTCATTTGCAACATTCGAATTAAAAAACTTCGTAAGTTATGAGACACTTAACATGGGAGAATAGGACAAAAATTCACTTAAACATGCATTAGATGGAAACTTTTTACTGTAAAAATGTCAGATTAGTTTTAAAATATCAGATTTGAAGCCGGAATGAACATCAGTAACTATAAATATGCTACTTTGAAAATTTCGCAAGTTATTGGAAATTTACGAATTTCTTAACATGGCAGTGTAGGGCAAAATTTCACATAAACGTCAATTTTGAGAGAGATTTTCATTGTAAAGATGTCAGACTACTTTTGAAATATTATTTAGGACACTGGCATGAATATTAATGACTATGAATTTTCCAATATAAAAATTTTGTAAGTTATTGGAAATTTACGAATTTCTTGACATGGCAGAATAAAGCAAAATTTCACATATACGTCAATCTTGAGGGATATTTTCATCGTAAAGATGTCAGACCACTTTCAAGATATTATTTAGGATACTGGCATGAATATCACAGACTATGTTTTTTCCAATTTAAAAAATTCGTAAGTTATTTGGAATTTACGATTTACTTAACATGTCAGAATAAGGCAAAATTGAGCATAAACTTCCATTTTGAGGATCATAAATACATTAGACAACTTCAAATTTACATTTACGATATTTCTTTGAACATGATTGAATACAAATATTTTAATAGGAAAATTTCGTAAATTATTCGTAATTTACGATTTTATCAACATAGCGAAATTGTAAATTTTTCGTATAAATATGAATTTTGAGGATTATTGCATTGGAAATAGTAGCATGAAAACTAAACAACGGAATTGACCCTGATAAAATAAATTAATAGATTAGAATAAGATAAATATATCGAAGTGAACGGTGGATAGCCTATTAGGCGGGGATTTCATTCTGTCACTGTATCAAGCTTTGGTCATATTCATTTCTTTTAACATGATTATAAAATGTCTCGCACTAGAAATTTATGAGAACATAAATATGATGGGGAACTGAGCAGAGTCCACCTGTGCCAACTAGTTTAATTGATAAACGCATAGTACTCTTTTAATTACCTAAAAAGTTACGAGTTATTGCACTGATTTACACATTTCAGAATTTAGTTGTTAAATGAACTATGTATCGCTTAAGATTTTTAAAAAGAAATTAAGGGATGTTCTAAATAATAATTTAAAATTGATATTTTATATGTGTAGAATGCAGTTTGTTGTGCCCCATGTTACACAGGAAGCATGTATAATACTATGGTATCAATCACTTCAATTAAAATTATGATTTGTTTTTAGTAGAATATTAATACATATATTGTAAACATAAAAAGCAACACATTTATTAATAATGTATTTATATTTTAACTCATTTCAAATTTTTATTAATTTCAATGGAATACATTGTAAACATAAAAAGCAACACATTTATTTATAATGTATTTATATTTTAACCCATTTCAAATTTTTATTCATTTCAATGCAATGCATTCCAATTGTTCAAAACAGAAATTTTCATGTAAAGGAAACAACGATATAATTTTTCTTCACTGGTACCTTTTTACTTTCTCTTACCCATAAGGTAGAGAAAGTATTGTTTTTGGGACAAATTTTCGAAAAGGAGATTTTGTTATATTTACACGTTTTGATGTACCATGAATACGAAAATCATGTTTTTTGCAAATGGCCTGTGTGTATGTCTGTGTGTGTGTGTCTGTCTGTTGTCAGCATATCTCAAGAACAAATAGTAGCAGACATTCCAAATTTGGTATTCTAAATGCGTATCATATATAGATGCTACAGTAAGCTTTTGGTTAAGATCAAGCAAATGGTTCGTGTACAGGGACAATCAAGAGAATTCTAATACATTACGTGTATGGGGGAAATTGCAGGTAAGTAGAGTTTAATGTCTATAGACTGCACTAAACCAAATGAAACGAATATATATTTTTTGTAATAGAGATAGTCAACTGGGAAAAATTTTTTGTGTATGTAGGAGCCTCGCATCCCCCCCCCCCCCCTGGGGAGGAAGTCCCCCCTCGAGGGGAGTAAATTTTCATGATGGGTATCTTTCAAAAAAAACTCGCCAATACCATTAAAACGAATGGTTGAACCATCAATCTGCGATAATTTAAAACAAAGTTATCGATTTTTTTTTACTTTTAACGAAAAAAAAAAAAAAAAAAATTTACGTATATACACTGATGTACACTTACGTATATACAAAATCGTATATACACTGATGGAAAAAAAAATCCCAACACCAAGAAAAAATTATTGTACAGTAATGAAATTTCAGCAATACATTTGTCTAGGTAACATATTTAATTGATTAAAGTTTCAAGATCACAGGTGGAGCCATTGGGGAGAAGAGCAATTTCAAATGTGAAATGTTGGTACATTAGTAGCCGGTGTAACCGCCAGAATTTTGAATGCAAGCATGCAAACGTGCATGCATTGTGTCGTACAGGTGCCGGATATCAGTTTGTGGGATGGAGTTCCATGCCTGTTGCACTTGGGCGGTCAATGCAGGGACGGTTTATGCTGGTTGTGGATGACGCTGGAGTTGTCGTCCAATGATGTCCCATACGTGCTCGATTGGAGAAAGATCTGGTGATCTAGCAGGCCAAGGCAACATGTTGACACTCTGTAGAGCATGTTGGGTTACAACAGAGGTATGAGGGCGAGCGTTATCCTGTTGGAAAACACCCCCTTGAATGCTGTTCATGAATGGCAGCACAACAGGTTGTATCACTAGACTGACGTACAAATTTGCAGTCAGGGTGCGTGGGATAACCACGAGAGTGCTCCTGCTGTCATACGAAATTGCTCCCCAAACCATAACTCCAGGAGTAGGCCCTGTGTGTCTAGGCCGCAGACAGGTCGCTAGCAGGCGTTCACCTGGCCTCCTTCTAACCAATACACGGCTATCACTGCGACCAAGGCAGAACCGGCTTTCATCAGAAAACACAACAGATCTCCACTCCGTCCTCCAATGAGCTCTAGCTTGACACCACTCACGTCGCAAACGGCAGTGGTTTGGAGTCAGTGGAATGCACGCTACAGGGCGTCTGGCTCGGAGCTGTCCTTGAAGTAACCGATTTGTAACAGTTCGTTGTGTCACTGTGGTGCCAACTGCAGCTCGAATTTCAGCTGCAGACGCAGTACGATTAGCCACAACCATACGCCGAACACGGCGGTCTTCCCTCTCAGTAGTGCCACGTGGCCGCCCGGAACCAGGTCTTCTTGAGGCAGTACCTTCCCTTGACCACTGCTGCCAACACTCATGCACAGTGGATACATTCCTGCCAAGTCTTTCTGCAATATTGCAGAAAGAAAACCCACCTTCTCGTAGCCCTACTACACGACCTCGTTCAAACTCAGTGAGCTGCTGATAATGGCTTCTACGTCTTAACAGAGGCATCCTTGACTAACATTAACACACTACGTCAAATCTCAACTGTAAATAACGATCACGAACCTTACAGCGCTTATTTAAAGTAAACATCATTTGCATGTTCATAGTGTCGCTACTAGCGCCACACTTATGCGCGTAGCTCGAAATTTGAATCGACGTCATCTTTCAGATGTATAAACACGCCTACCAAATTTCGTTTATCTAGCACAGCTCCTTCCTGGTGTTGGGATTTTTTTTTCCATCAGTGTATATATATATATATATATATATATATATATATATATATATATATTTTTTTTTTAATATTGAGAATAAAATGGACTTTTTTTTGGATATTTAGTGTTATACTACTTCTCTAATATGGAAATCGTCTACATTATCGTAAAAGATAATTTTTTTAAATAAAAATTTTAATAAATTATTTTTTAAAAACAGAATTATTTTTTAATAACCGAATTAAATTTTATATAAATCTAGGTGCATTAATGAAACGGGGGGGGGGGGGTTGAGGGGGGCAGTAGCCCCTCCACCTCACACAGAATTAATTATCATATAAAACTCTTCCGAAGCCTAATTTGAAATTTTTAACATAGGTTTACATAACATCGTTATCTTACCTCCTAATCTCCAACCTGTATTTAAAGTATTAAATTTCAGGGTAAGAGAAAGTCGTGTGAGTGACACACCAGATTATTTAATTAGTTGAAATTTGTCATTTCTTTCTAAAAATTACGACACATTGTTTCCAAACTACGTGAGAGAAAAACAGACATATATAGATAGAGAGAGATAGAGAGAGATAGAGAGATAGAGATTTGTTGATTTAGATTGAGTGACTCCGGCTCATTTTTTACTTTCTCTTACCCATAAGGTAGAGAAAGTATTGTTTTTGGGGCAAATTTTCGAACGCGAGATTTTGTTATATTTACACGTTTTGAGGTCCCCTGAATACGAAAATCATGTTTTTAGCAAATGGTCTGTGTGAGTGTGTGTGTGTCTGTCTGTTGTCAGCATATCTCAAGAACAAATAGTAGCAGACATTCCAAACTTGGTATTCTAAATGCGTATCATATATAGATGCTACAGTAAGCTTTTGGTTAAGATCAAGCTAATGGTTCGTGTACAGGGACAATCAAGAGAATTCTAATACATTACGTGTATGGTGGAAATTGCAGGTAAGTAGAGTTTAACGTCTATAGACTGCACTAAACCAAATGAAACGATTATATATATTTTGTAATAGAGATAGTCAACTGGGAAAACAAATTTGTGTATGTAGGAGCCTCGCATCCCCTCCCCTCGGGAGGAAGTCCCCCCTCGAGGGGAGTAAATTTTCATGATGGGTATCTTTCAAAAAAAAACTCGCCAATACCTTTAAAACGAATGGTTGAACCATCAATCTGCGATAATTTTAAACAAAGTTATCGATTTTTTTTTACTTTTAACAAAAAAAAAAAAAATAAAATAAAATAAAAAAACTTACGTATATACACTGATGTACACTTACGTATATACAAAATCGTATATATGTATATATATATATATATATATTTTAATATTGAAAATAAAATGGACTTTTCTTGGATATTTAGTGTTATAGTACTTTTCTAATATAAAAATCGTCTTCATTATCGTAAAAGATAATTTTTTTAAATAAAAATTTTAATAAATTATTTTTTAAAAACTGAATTATTTTTTAATAACCGAATTAAATTTTATATAAATCAAAGTGCATTAATGAAACAGGGGATTGAGGGGGGCGGTAGCCCCTTCACCTCACACAGAATTAATTATCATATAAAACTCTTCCGAAGCCTAATTTGAATTTTTTAACAGAGGTTTACATAACATCATTATCTTACCTCCTAATCTCCAACCTGTATTTATAGTATTAAATTTCAGGGTAAGAGAAAGTCGTGTGAGTGACACACCAGATTATTTAATTAGTTGAAATTTGTCATTTCTTTCTAAAAATTACGACACATTGTTTCCAAACTACGTGAGAGAAAAATAGACAGATATAGATAGAGAGAGATAGAGAGATAGAGATTTGTTGATTTAGATTGAGTGACTCCGGCTTATTTTTTACTTTCTCTTACCCATAAGGTAGAGAAAGTATTGTTTTTGGGGCAAATTTTCGAACGCGAGATTTTGTTATATTTACACGTTTTGAGGTCCCCTGAATACGAAAATCATGTTTTTAGCAAATGGTCTGTGTGTGTCTGTGTGTGTGTGTGTGTCTGTCTGTTATCAGCATATCTCAAAAACAAATTATGGCAGAAAGTTCAAACTTGGTATTCTAAATGTGTATTATATAGGGATGCTACAGTAAGTTTTTCGTTAAGATCAAGCAAATGGTTCGCGTACAGGGACAATCAAGAGAATTCTAATACATTACGTCTATGGGGGAAATTGCAGGTAAGTAGAGTTTAACGTCTATGGACTGCACTAAACCAAATGAAACGAATATATATATTTTTGGTAATACAGACAGTTAACTGGGAAAAAAAAAAGTGTATGTAGGAGCCTCGCATCCCCCCCCCTGGGGGGAAAGTCCCCCCTCGAGGGAAGTAAATTTTCCTGATGGGTATCCTTCAAAAAAGCTCGCCAATACCTTTAAAACGAATGGTTGAACCATCGATTTGCGATAATTTAAAACAAAGTTGTCAATTTTTTTTACTTTTAACGAAAAAAAAAATTATAATAAAAAAATCGTATATATATTTTTAATATTGAGGATAAAATGGACATTTTTTGGATATTTGGTGTTATACTACTTTATTAATATGGAAATCGTCTGCATTATCATAAAAGATAATTTTTTTAAATAATAATTTTAATAAATTATTTTTTAAAAAGAGAGTTATTTTTTAATAACCGAATTAAATTCTATATAAATGTAGGTGCATTAATGACACGGGGGGTTAAGGGGGGCTGTAGCCCCCCTCACACAGAACTAATTATCATATAAAACTCTTCAGAGGCCTAATATGAATTGTTTAACACAGGTTTACATAACAGTACTCGTTATCTTACCTTTTAATATGCAACCTGTATTTATAGTATTAAATTTCAGGGTAAGAGAAAGTCGTGTGAGTGACACACCAGATTATTATTTTTTTTTCGTTATATTACTTGCAGAAAAAAATTAAACATCGTTACACGTACCCTTCTAAATAATAAGAGTTGTGAAATACCCCAAAAATCATTTTGTCAAATCTAGTCAAGTAATTGCTTAATTTTTTTTTGGAAAAAAAAAAAAAAAAAAACATTACAATTACAATTTTTTCCTTTGCTTCAAATTTTAAAAAGATATTTAAAGTTAAATTTTAGAAATTTGTTGAATATTTTTTTATTAAAAAAAGTCTTTTTAACATTAAATTTTAATATTTCATCAAATTATTTGCTAAACAATACTTAATAATCTGGTGTGTCACTCACACGACTTTCTCTTACCCTGAAATTTAATACTATAAATACAGGATGGAGATTAAGAGGTAAGATAACCATTACTGTTATGTAAACCTATGTTAAACAATTCAAATTAGGCTTCGGAAGAGTTTTGTACGATAATTAGTTCTGGGCGATAATTAGTTCAGGGGGGCGCTACCGCCCCCCTGAACCCCCCGGTTCATTAATGCACCTACATATATATAGAATTTAAATCTGTTATTAAAATTAAAAGTTTACATAAAATTATACAGACAACTTTCACACGAAACATTCATTGAAACTCATCAATCTTGATCAAACTTTTCCAGTAACAAACTTACATTAACTTCAAAATAGAACATTTGGATTTCCTAAAATTATTCGTTTTTAAGTTACTCAAAGAGACAAAGATCAAACGTTAAAAAACTTGACTACGGTAATCAGGAAACCTCAAAACGTGTAAATATACAAAAAACATGCGATGAATGTTTAGCTTAAATCATACATTATTTACCATATCTCGCTGAGGAATTTATTTCAATTCCCGAACAGCTTTCCTGGGAATGGTAAAATGTTATTAGTAAAGCACATCCACTAACAACAAATAACTAGTGTGTTGTGGCCACCATACGAGTTTCTTGTATATTTTCCTATACAAATTCACTCAGTAAAAAATAATTTATTAAAATGATTATTTAAAAAAATTATCTTTCATGATAATGCAGACGATTTCCATATTAGAGAAGTAGTATAACACTAAATATCCAAAAGAAAGTTGAATTTATTCTCAATATCACATTAATATATATATATATATATATATATATATATATATATATATATATTTGTTAAAAAGGTAAACAATCGATAACTTTATTTTAAATTATCGCAGATCGATGGTTCAACCATTCGGTTTAAAGTTATTGGCTAGCTCTTTTGAAAGATACCCATCATGAAAATTTAATCCCCTCGAGGGAAACTTCCTCCCCCCCCCCAGGGGGAAGGCGAGGCTCCTGTATCCACAAAAAAAAATTCCCAGTTAACTATTTCTATTTCAAAAAATATATATTCGTTTCATTTTGTTTAGTGCAGTCTATAGATTTTAAACTCTACTTACCTGCAAATTCCCCCATAGACGTAATTGAATACTTTTGAGTGTCCCTGTACACGAACCATTTGCTTCATCTCAACGAAAAGCTTAGTGTAGCATCCCTATAGGATACACATTTAGAATACCGAGTTTGGAATTTCTGCTATTATTTGTTCTTGAGATATGCTGATAATAGACACACAAAGCATTTGCTAAAAACATGATTTTCGTATTTAGGGGACCTCAGAACATGTAAATATAACAAAAACTCACATTCGAAAATTTGACCCAAAAACAATACTTTCTCGACCCTATGGGTCAGAGAAAGTAAAAAATTGAAATGCATGAAATCTATTTTTCAGTTTTTGGAGCCCGTTATAACGCAAACTAATTCAGTCAACTAATTCAGTTAACTAATTCATTCATAATTTGTAAATTATAAATGATGTATTGCAAATACGCTTCTTCAGAATGTTAGATTAATTTTAAAAATACAACAGCCTACTGCAGCTGCCAAAATACTCACGGCATTTTACCATCGCTCATGAAATTGACAGTCAGCCATGAATTTTTAAGCCGTTCACGGAGCAACAATCTATTTAGCTCTTACGAACGTGATCACAAAGTAAGTTGTCAATTTTCTGTGCAATGAAGCGATCCATTATTAGAGTACTGTTTGCTCGCACAAAGCAATTATTTTGTAGTAGAGAAATGCGTTTGATAACCTTTTAAAAGCGCTCTGGCAAATTTATTCTCATTGTTGTATTCCGGATGTTTCATACATACAGTCTATTTTCATAAAAGTAAGTTTTGAGAAATAATAATAATAATAATGGATTCATCATTGAAAAATTTAATAGAAAACATATTAGTTTCTTTTTTTTTTTTTTGTCTTTAGACACGCTATTGAAAACATTAAAACATTAGACATGAATGTCTTTAAACGTTTTTAAACTTTTTAAGGAAATGACTTGGTGAAATACATTTTTCACTGTTACGCATTTAGGTAATGAAAAATTAATCATAATGTGCAGAAAAATATGACAGTTGTTTACGCAGGTTGTTTATAATTAAAGTTACGATTCCAAAACGCTATAATTTTAAAGATACCCATCAGAGCGATTTGATATTTTACCAGAGCAATCGTAAGGCAATGAAATTTTGTTTGGCAAAAAAAAAAAAAGTTCCAAAATGTGCCGTTAATGATCCGTAGAGTATTTTTTTCATGAAGCTCCACTTTTTCTCTTTTCACTAGGACTGTTTCCGCTGTAAACACGTATTCTTGTCTTTTTTCTTAAAAAGAAATGTAGTAAACCCTTGAAGTCTATTGTTTCCTGCTATTCCATTGTGTTGCTAACAACATTCCTGTATTTAATGAGTCCATTTAGGCGTTTCCGCTGACATTACCCGGACCGCGCCCTCTATAGGAACATGTTGGAACTACTTTTTTCCTTCCCCAAACAAAATTTCATTGCCTCACGACTGCTCTGGTAAAATATCAAATCGCTTTGATGGGTAGTTTTAAAATTATAGCGATTTGAAATCGTAAGTTTAATTATAATCACATTGTATATACAGAAAAAAAAATAACATAATGCAAAACGAAAATCTTAACATCTTTAAACCAGGTGATTGAAACTGAGAGATTTTTCATAACGTTTAAATTTCTAAAATCTATTAAAATATTTTAACAATTATTTGTAAATTGACTAGAATATTTCTTAGTTTATATTTAGCTCCTTCCAGTTTGTAATTAATAGAATTAAAACAAAATAACTTTGTGTTTTTGTGTGTGTTAAATATTATAAATTTCTAACGTCGTAAACTTATGATGGGTTGCTATTTTAAGTGGTACAGTTACATATATATAAAATTAAATAAAAATTCTGATTTCAAACATGCATGTTTGGGCTTATATCTAGGTGTGGATACGTGGTTATATACGTAGCAGCCAATATTTTAAACATGAAACATTTAACATTAGTGTATTATGATTTTGAATATTTGTTTGATTTATTTAAAATGCCAGCATATTGCATATAATAACAGTAATAATAATAAAAATTAACCTAAAAAATGGGAACTAAACTGTAGTACTAAACTGATGGAATAGAAAATTTACTATAAAGAATTAATTAGCATAAAATTTTTAATTAGCTCTTATTAATAAAAGATTATAAAGATAAATACAAGTAACCTAAAGTTACTTGTTTCATATATGTAATCCAATTTCTCGTATTTTTATTAATAAACGAAAATGCATTTAGACTTTAATTAAAAGGTTAAATAAAATTCAGTCGGCTTTAAAAAAAAAAATACTATTCTGTTTGAATAACTATTAATGAAATGTAAATAAAGTCGAAAACATAATTTCGAGGTGTTTCCATCATAAATTTGCATTTCGTTATCAGATTGTTATGTAATTTACATTAGTTTTCTCGCAAATTATAAAATTAATTTGTTTTGCAATGATAAATTTCGTTATTTGTTTTTCACTTCGTATTTGTTTATTTATAAACTATTTTGCAATATGCATTTTGTATGTATATTATGCATTTTTCTCCAAGTATTAATTTAATGCCTTTTATTTATTCGAATATTTGAAGGGTAAGGATATATAAATCTTGTAGATAAAATCAATATGATATTCAATTTTTGGGGGCATCCATGTTGCTTTTAATGCACTAAATAATAGAAAAAACTCAAAATTAAAATTATTAGAATAATTATTTGAATGGATCAAAAAAAAGAAAAAATCTGGAGACTCCACTCGTCTTTCCGAACATTCAGTAATTAACGGTTGTTTAAATCGCTTCGCTGATCACTGTTCCTAAATGAATTCTCAAAATTCCATATCACTTATTAATATAAAACAGAGGGAAATTTAAAATAGTGAAAAAAATAATCTAAATCGGTGTAAACATAGGTTTAAATTTTCGATGCCTTCTGCAACCTATTCCCCGCTTGCTCTGTAATGACTTCCAGTCCAGGATTGCATTGCTTAGAAAATTATATCAGCAGATTAACAATAATAATAATAATAATAATCGAAACGTGCTTGTATCAGAAAAATCGAAGTTATAAATGCATATTAAAGATGCTATTATATATAAACAATTTTTAACAAGATTTATTACAAGATTTTTATTATTGCAAGAATGAAAAATAATTTCATGTGATAAAATAGAATGCCTCGGATATTTGATTCAAAACAAAACAAGTTAATGTCGCCCTATTTTAAAATTCAGGACTTAAAATAAACAATACTTAAAAATCGAATTTTGAAATCTGGGAAACTACTCTTTTGGTCAGCTGCTAGAAGCCTCCTTGTAAACGTTCGTTCGGTGCAAGTGATCGGGCTTGAAAATTGTTATTACTCTACAGGGAGGAAGAGAGGGAGAAAAAATTCTTTAAACTTTATCTGAACCACGCGCTTACACTATATATTCTTACGATAGTCTTATGTATACCCATTAGATATCAATCTGCGTCGATGAGGCAGTGAATGAGTGAGTGGCTCTTTTATGCATATAGATATATTTTAAAATGATCAATTGTAATCATATACATATAGAAAAAAGAGAATATCCTTTAACAATTTATTCTTACAAACAAATAAATTTTATTTATTATTATTTTCATACTAATACAAAAGAGAAATTCTTGAGGAAAAAATATTCATTTCTATCTGCTTCCAAAATTACTTTTTTACTGGAAAAATTCTCTTGGGTAATATGATATTCAAATTTTTGAATTTTTCCGTCGCAAATAAACCATTAATATTTAAACATGGAAACACGTTGAATAATAGAACTACTATTAGAGGCTTACTACGGAAATTATTTATCAATCAATTTTGAAAACCGTTACTTGTTGTGAAAGATTTTTCGGTATCTGTGAGGGAGAAATAATGATTCTTTAAACCTCCTGGGAGAAGAAGTGAAGTATCGCTAATCTGTTTTCCGAAGTGCAACTTTAACGATCGATGTTCTTTGCGAAATGATATTTTTATAAATTTGGAAATGTGCGATAAACGAGATTTATGAGCCAACTAGGAAAATTTTAAATTACCTTTTATTAATATATATATATATATATATATATTTCAAATCTTTTATGGCTCAATTAGAAAAGTTTGATGTTTTAAGCAGTTTCTGTTTTATTAAATTATAAAATTTACATGCGTTATTGAAATATAATGAAAAACAATCAAATAAATATAATTTTTACTGTTAGAAGTAATTTTTTTTTTTTTTACTTAAGTATGCAATCTTTATTAGGTTTTAGATTATTATGAGCATTATTGGTTGGAAATTAGTATCTGGTGCGAACTATATATGATTCTGAATCGTCAGGTTCAAGATGCACTCGTTTTTCCTATGAGTTCTGAAATATGGTACTAAAACACCCTGTATAACTGGTCAAGTATTCAATGACGTTCCTCTAGTTCATTTATAGAAATAGTTTATTAGATAATAAAATTTCATATCATTAAAAAATATCAATATGTAAAAAAGTTTAAAAAAAAAAAAAAAAAATCTTAGTTTGAATCACTTACTTAACAAAAGGCAAAAAGATCGACATAAACGAAATCAATATAGCAACTAAAAGATATTAAAACGTATATTTAAACAAAAAATCATAAAAAAAAACAATTCATAAAAAAAAAAAAAATGAAAAAGAGGTTAAGTTGTCATGATACATATATTATAATCCGATATTTTGTTAATTTCGTACTTACCCTGCAATTTAATCTGGTGATATAATAATACCAATTAAATATTTTGTCCTTTAGAATAACTTCATATAAAGGAAAAAAAATAATTATAAAATAAAGATAATTTTTTATATACGATGTTTTTAAATTTTCTGTTGAATCATATAAACTTGGCAATTCTATGTATTAATAAATACTTTAAAAAAATTTTTTTGATGAATTATTCCATCAACTTGAAAGAAAATGGTCAAATGCGTAATAAAGAGAGCAATTATAAGAAATTTTCAAACATTAATTGAATAAAAGTATCGAGAGTGCATTGTCATCATCTTCTGAGCTATTCTAGAGTTACAAATGCCTAACTAGTCACGAAGTTATAGCTATAGAACTATGTTAGCACTTTATCAATGTGT
This sequence comes from Salticus scenicus, assembly GCA_963930645.1. Lineage (NCBI taxonomy): Eukaryota > Metazoa > Arthropoda > Arachnida > Araneae > Salticidae > Salticus > Salticus scenicus. The sequence continues at coordinate 19,049,211 of OZ005648.1, read as the reverse complement.
ACAAATTTTTTAAAGTGATAATGACGTCAATTTTTGTAAAATACATAATTTAATTTTTTACATTTTTTTTTTTTTTTTTTTTTGTTCACGTTTAATTAAATGCATTTATTTTCCTGGTGAAAAAAAAAAAAAAAATGAACTCGTAAATTTTTTGATAACAATTGAAGTACTATAAATAAAACTTAAATGGCTAGTTTAAAGTATTATGAGGTTATTATTTTCACATTTCATTAATTAATAGAAAGAAAACATTTATGAATCGAATAAAAGTGTTAAAAGAATGCATTGACATCGTGTTCTGAGCTATTCTGAAAGTTTCAAATGTCAAAAAAATAGTTAAAAATCGATTGCCAGATTTGTACTGGACAAACAAACAATCAAACAAGAAAGCGAGTTAATAAAAACATGGTAAAAAATGAAAAATATACATTTTATATTAAAACATATTTGAGCGCTTTTAATTATTGTTCACTTTCAATACGATTTATTAATAAACTAGTAGTTTACGCAAATGCTTAATTTATCCTTTAGATGCATGTTATAAATCTTTTTGGCAAATTCAGTTATTGAAAAATGAATGCACGTGTACTCAAATATAACAATATTAAGTTTTATTGCAATTCTTCGAAATCTATTTAAATCTTTCAAAACATAAAATTCGAAATTTTAAAATATTATAAAATATTTAAAATGCTAAGTAATTTTATTTACATTTTTCTTCCTTTATTTCACATTATAGTGCAAATATATACAATACATTCTAAGCATATTTGGGTATTACTTTGTAGATTAATTTGTGAAAACAATTTTTATATTTGAATAAGCAATATCAAAATATATTTAGAAATATTGTTAAACTATAATAATATAAAACTGAGTGAGGGGGGGGGGGATTAATGTTGACAACTTAAAAAAAAAAAAAAATGAAATTTTATTATGACTTTTTGAAAAATTTAGATAGTTTTCTAGAAATTTCAATACAACTTAATAATGTTCAATGCATATTTAAAGAAGGGGAGTGGGGACTCTAGTCTACTGAATTCTTTCGTATAAATGATTTTCCCTTCTCTCATACAAAGACTTCCAATATATTAATGTCAGATCTGAAGAGAACATTCAATAGAGAAATATTGCTTCTTTCTGTTGAAAAACTGAAAAAAAAAAAAAAAAAATTCTCCACATTTTTAGTCAAGGCATAATAAAAGCATTTTCCTCAACTTCGATAAAGAATGAGACGATGCATCTCAAGATTCCCCAGTAATCGCTTGCAAAGTATTCAGATGTAAACCTCAAAAGTGTGCCGTACTGTTATATCTCAAAAAGGTCTAACGTATCAAACGACGAACTGTTATTTAGCCAGTAAGAACAGCGTCGTAACATATAAAAAAATTATAGAGACGAAAAACAAACACTAATAATTTCTTATACTTATTGTTAATATTTTAAAGATTTATGAGGGAAGCATTTGCATGATATTAGAAATACAAGATCTATATGTCCATTTTAGTACATAGAATTTAATGCCTGTTCTAAAATTTCATACTGCTTTAGTATTGTGCATGCAAGGTTATAATTATAGATTACGATATGGAAAACAATACTGTTTCATTTTGTTGTGTAAACGAAAAAAAGACTATCCATCATGTGAGAAATGAAAGCTAGAAAAAATAAAAGTTCAGAAGAAATAAAAATCTTCCGTATCCAGAGAAAGTTTTTTTTTTTTTTGTTTGTTTGTTTGTTTCCTTCAGTTGACGGATATTGAAAACTGGCGGTTGACAAGGTGGCGGATAAACGAAATTTTCCTGTAACTACAATTTAAAATATATATTAAAAATTAAATATAGAAAACATTTCCTAATAAGTTTACATAGGCTTTGTGCCCATGCAGAAATTTGGTGGCCGTAAATACACCCACAGCTGTGTGCTGCCTCAGATAGGTCAGTGGCAGTACGTACACGAAATGTGTTTTGCAAATATTTGAAGAAATGCATTTGTGGACGACAGTGAAACCAATAGGTGCCAATTTTGTGCCACTGCCAAACGATATTACGTTTGTAACGGAAACCACATTACCATGTTTGCATCATAAAATCAATTAAATGCTTGTGAATAAAAAGTTAAAATCAATTTTTGAGACTTTTTAAGAAATTTTTGACCCTGCTATATATAAATAAATATATATGTATATATATTTTTTTTGTGATAGAAATATCATAAGTTTTTTATTATTCTGGAATATTGTCTAAAACATGTTTTGTGTAAACACCAGTACTGAACGCTTTGCAATATGAACAAATTCTATGCATTGAAATGGAATTGAAAGATCTTTCTGTGATTTCCACGAACATATTTATTTATAATTATCTTCGATATTTAGGACGACTGATAGTCAAAAATTATTTAAAATATTTTTTATCTATCTATTTATTTCGTAAGAATGAGCTCAGAATCTAAGAAGAAATTTATAGAGGGTTCATAAGAAAGGATTTTGATTATAATTTTTGGTTTATTTTATTCAAATGTCTAAAGTAATTAAAAAAAAAAAAAAAAAAAAAAAAAAGAAAACATTATAATCAAACATTACTTAAAAATTACATAAAATAGTTAAAACATTATTATCCATACTGTTAACATCGTTTATCAATTGTGTCATCGTAATTTTCTATGAAAACGTGTTTATCGAAAATTGTTAGTCATGAAATGATAATAAAATTGGAGCAGTAATTTAGTTCTTAAAAAATTGTTAAATTTTTGTTAAATTTTTTTAGTCTTTTTTAATTTTTTTTTTCTTTGCGTAAAAATGCTTGATTATTGTAAAGCACATAAAGTACTTGAAACAAAATCCGTCCGTTTTTACTGATACTTTTAAAAGTCCTTTTTTTTTTGGCATAGGTTGCTTATTTTTATGTCATTACTTTTGATTAGAATTTGTCCTCCCCCCCCCCAAAAAAAAAAGGGGGAAAAGGAAAAGAAAGAAAGAAAGAAAGAAAAGAAAAGATAAAGATAGAGAGAGAAAAAAAAAACTTTTGTAACAAAGAGATAAGTAAATTAAAGCAACGGTTTTTTTAACGAATAAAAATACTGTTGCATTAAATAATTGTTTCAGATGTTCTCCTACCTAATGTTGCAGAAAGTATGCATGATCACCTTACCTTAATTGATGCAAATGTAAATAGAGCACTTAATTTTTTACCAATCCCAAAAATTCTTGTAGACTATTTCTTTGATATTTTATCTCATTCCCTTCAATTATAAGACCCCTTATTCCTGGATGCATGATTGCAATGATATAAACACGCAATCTGAACATTCAGAAAACTCTCCCCACCCGTTGTAATAGCATATCCATTCTTTAAATTCCATTCATTCATAAAAGGAAATATTACTTGGTAAGTCTTTCAGATTCCTTCCTGAGCAAAGGAAGATCTCGACTAATTTAAATCAGAAACTCTGTGTGTCTTCAAATAGTTTACGAATAAAAGACAGGGTTTGGCAAATATGCAGTCGAATTGCATTCATTTCAGTTCATGGTGTGCAATGAAGACACCCAATTTTCAAATAAAACAAACTGCTTAAAGTTAATTTGGTTGACTGCTTTTCAAATGAATTCCGGTCGTATTTCACTGCTCAGAAGATGAGATTTGAGGCGCTAATTAAACGCTTCAACTAAAATAAATTTATATATATGTGCACTTAGAGAAGTTGTCCTTTGCATTTAAAATGTTAAATGGCTTATATGTGAGGAATTCCCGAAGTGTAATAACGAAAATCTATTTTCCAGCAATATATCTGTACTGATAAGTATAAAGGATTTAAGTCCAAAAATGTCGATTTTGAGTTAAGTACATAGTCAGACTCAGAAAAAATTTCTCTAATGATTGGTATGAAGGATTTATGTCATTTAGTCTCTGAGAAAATCCATTAGTAAAAGAAGATTCCAAGTCAGAAATTTAGCATTCATGAATGGTATAAAGTATTTAATTCAGTTTTTTTCCCGTTATTAAATGAAGGTTGACAATCATTGAATGGTATAAAGGGTATAAGTCAACGAAATCACTTTTTCCTAATCGATTCTTCTGATTAGATTTTAATTAGCATAACTTTATTTTTCGTCTCCTGAAAAATCAAGAATATAGACTTAAATCCTTTATACTTATCAGTACAGATATTATATTAGCATACATACATTTGACAAAATAACAAATATTGTTTTTCTAAATTTATCTATGTGTACTAGAAATACCTACAAAATAATAATAATAATAATAATAATAATGAATATATATATATATATATATATATATATATATATATATATATATATATATATATATATATATATATATATATATATATTGAAGCAGAAATGTGCTTTCAGAACGGTATTGGGAAAATTATGTTTAAATTAATTAAATCATTATGGATTTTAGGGAGAATTTTTAACTCATAACTAAAAGAAAACTACTACTGTTTTTTTTTTTTTTTTTTTTTTTAATATTTAAACAAATATAGTTTGTTTTAAATAATTATTTTTAAATATTTTAACTGAAGACTTTTTTTAACATGTTTTCAAATGTTTAAATAATGGGGCATTTTCTTCGAGTTTTTGAATATGCATTTTTTAAAATTGCATAACGCGTCTTTCTATACAGTTGTTGAAGAATGAATAAGTTTTAAAAGAAATTTTATAGAAATTTCAGTATAAGTTTATAAAATTTGTAGTTACTTAAATTTAAAAATAATATATGTATATTTCCCTATCAACAAGACTGTATAATTATGCAGTCTTTTTTTATGTAGTTACTTAAATTTAAAAATAATATATGTATATTTCTCTATGAACAAGACTGTATAATTATTCAGTCTTTTTTTAGTTTCTTTATACGAAAAAAAAAAAAAAAAAAAAAAAAAGATGCAATTAGTGAAAATATTTGACTCCTTGTTTTCGATAGATTTTTACGTTTTGAGATTTCCTGAATGTGATATTTGGCAATTTTTGCAAAATATCTATCTATTTGTGTCTCCATATGTGATCAACATTTTGTGGGCGCTGTATCTCACGAAATAACGAACAGGATTCCGCAAAATTTATATTTGGTTGGACTTTGATATATGTTGGTACTAATTAGACAGTTACATACATAGTCTAGCAGGTGACTTTCCTGTACAGCAATTTCCACCATTTTGGGAGAGCTACATCTCAGCTTCGATATCGTATAAGTGCACGAAATTTATATGTAACATCGCCAGTATGAGAAACTATTCTGATTTAATTTTGGTACATACTGTCTGAGACAGGTCGGGATGCTTTTACTTACTTTCTGCGATTTTCTAAATGTAAATCTTTGCATCTATGAGTTAAAATATCACCAAACTGCATATGTAAAATCTTTATTGTGAGAATCTATGTTGGTTAAATTTTTCTGCTTGTTAACCGGTAGCTGACGTTCTTATATAGAATGGTATAAAAGAGAGATTTTAGGAAGCAAAAGCTTACTTGTTAAAAGCTATTTCTGTGTGACGTGTGAGAGCATTCTCTTGAAGATAAAATTACTAGTTTGTAAAAGTTTATTAGGTTTCTATGTACCGAAATATAGCAACGACATTTCTGTAACACCTTGCTGTTAAACTGAACAGTTTACGTTGTAGATATTAGTCAATAGAGGCGGGTTCGAGTGATTCAGTATTCACTTTGGATAAAAGGTTCCACTCAAAATAGACCTAATGTGTAAAAAATTACCATAGACTGAGAAACTAATTTATATTACATCTGGTAGCTTTCTATTAATAATTATAAGATAAAAAAAACTTTTTATATGCCATGTTTTAAATTTTCTGATGAATCATAGAGCTCTTATCAATATGCATAAAATTTTTTAAATGATAATGACGTCCATTTTTGTAAGAGGCATGATTTAACTTCTTATAATTTTTTAATGTTCACGTTTAATTAAATGTATTTATTTTTATGTCGAAAGAAAATGAACTCGTATTTTTTTTTAGGCAACAATTAAATTATAGCTAATATTTTAATGGCTATTTTAACGCTATTAGGATGTTATTATTTTCAAATTTTAATTAATTATGAGAAAACTAACCAAAAATTCGAAAATCTGACTTCGAAGTATTGTGTCGTCACTGGGTTCTGAGCTATTGTGAAAGTTTCAAATGTCTAGCTAGTAGGGAAGTTAGTTGAAATTCGATTGCAAGATTTGTACCGGACAAACAAACAAACAAACAAGACTAGAAGTTAATATAAACATGGTAAGAATAAACTTACTCCCACACAACCACTTACATCTATAAGACATCTATAAAAGTTAAAAAATGATCCATTAAACTTCTAAAAACATCATACAGATATCTATTAGCACGACCCATGTCACTCTTTTTTTTACATCCAATAGATGTCTGCTACATATTCAATAAATCTCCAAATATCCAATAACTGGACTTTTTAGATCTAATAGACATTGAAGATATCTCAATCTTATTTTGAACTAACATGTTACATCTATTAGACATTGAAAGAAGCACGTCTAAATTTCAACATCTAATAGATATCTATTATTAGTACAGGATATTTAGGACTTTTAATGGACATTCTTAAGACATTTTGTACTTTTTATGGTTCCCTGGATGTAATTTAGATATCTAAAGGATATAAGTGGATGTGTGGGATATTTTGCAAAAATTTATACAGATTGTATTAATACTATAAGAATAGTGGAGAGTTTATGTAAAAACAGTTGTTTTCTTTCGATATGCTCCTGCCTCCCCCTCCCCCCATCTTCCCCGAGGTATATAATAAATGAATGTTGTACCAAATCAACTGAAACTTCTAATTGTGTAATTTGAAAGCCATTTTTTAAATATCATTATTTGATATTTATTATTTTGCGATTTGCGAATTGAAAAAGGGCCCTTTTTTCCGATGCCCTTTTTTCCGGGTACCCTTTTTTCCGTGCCCTTTTTTCCGGGATCCAAGAATAGTAAATTATTTCTTTTCTAAGACTATACAACAATCCTATCCAAAAAACGCTACTATGTGACATCTGATAGCATTTATTTTTTTTCTTTTTAAGATGAAATTGCTATTTTTGGTATTTTCTTTTAGACCTAAGAATCTCTTTTCGACCGTCTCCGAAACTACTTTCAGGATGTCTGGGACTCTCTTCTTCGGTTTCAATTCTATTTCTCAGAATTTTATCATAGCGAGGACTTTAGCATCACACTTATTGGATTTCCTCCCACTTATCACTGTGATTGAATGCCGATCGGGAAAAGAGAATCATTTCCCTGAAGGTATAATAACATCTGCGGAGTGGGGGACGGATTCCAATTTACCTTAAGCTCAACAGTTGGAGGAGTATGTATTGGTAGTTAAATGTCAGAGTACATTTTTTAGCGAAGACAGATTTGATACTTACATTCCAGAAATTTTTACAAAACTCATAAAGTGAAAACAGGATAATATAAAATAATAATAATAATAAAAATAAATTTTTAAATCGATAAATAAAAAATAGTTAAATAGTTTTATTGGGTTATATGGTTTTGAAGGCCAAAAAAAAAAAAAAAAAAAAAAAAAACTCTAATTTTTTTTAAGGAATTTTTAATTCAAAATTTTGAGCGTATAAAAGGGTAACATTTAAACAATGTTGTATGAAATTTTTATTAAAAATTTTGAAAAATTCAGTCGTTGGTATCTGGTTTCTGTACACCCTTCCGCAAAGAAGTATACATGATTTTTTTCAAAATCTAATGCACCAATAGTACTGAAAAAAAAAAAAAAAACTCCCCGGTTGTAAATAATTTTACAATCTTATACGGGGGGGGGGGGGTAGTATTTACCGAAAGTTGTACTGTTTTTGTATACAACACTGCCAAAAGTTCAAATTTCATTTTTTTTTTATCCTTGGTTCAAGCAGTTATACTTTTCAACTAACAGATTTTTTTTTTTTTTTCCCAGGTAAAACCATAATGAGCTATCATGTCCACTGCTCTTTTCTAAAGGTTCTCCGGAAAACAGATCCCACCGGCTTAACTTTGCGAAATTTTTAATGAAAATTAATATATATATATATGTATATACTGAAAATCTTTTTAAAAATTGCACTAGATGAAACAAACTATCACATGAGAAACTCGAAAGAACATAAATAAACATTTCTGAAAAAAAAAAGTCTTTTTAACGAAAACGTACAACATTAATACTTTTTCAAGGGAATTGAATGTTGCATGCAAATTACATGTTATTTCTGTCATACTGTATGCAATTTCCTAAAACCTCACAGTATGCTAAGCCCGATAACATCCAAAAAGACGTGTAAATAATTTCAAATTCTAATAGAAGAAGAAAAAACAAAAGACAATCATACTTTTAAAAACTACAAACACGAATGTTACCTAAAAAATATTTTTTTCTTTCTCTAAGAAAAAACAATAAAATAAAATTACTACTTACTTTACCATTGCAAAAATCATATGTATTGTCTCAAACATTTTAGTTTAACCACGAGGCTAAATAGAGTTAATCTTACAGTTAGATGTAGAGTCTTGGTTAAATTCTATACTCATATATATATTTATATAAGAAATAATGCGTTTTTTTTTTTTTTTTTTTTTTTTTTTTTTTTGAGCTTTCGAAACCCATGTGATCCTCATCTATCTATATAAGAACGAATTTTCACTGTTTTAAGATTTTATGCGTTATAACTTTCTACTATATTCAATAGAAGAAAGTACTGATTTCGTTAAAATTTTCACTCTCGGATTTTTGATGGATTTGATCGTTTTGAGAAGTGTAGAACACGTTTTGAATATTTGTAGAAAATATTTGTATGCCTGTACAGTCGGTAACAAAAGGGTCCGAATACTAGCAAAAATTCCTATAAAGAAAAAGTATACTTCATACTGTTTTGTTAAATAAATCCTTGTCGAATCCTGTTCTTAGTCAGTCTAAGAACATGATTCGATAAGGATTTATTTAACAAAACCGTATGAAGTGTACTTTTTTTACATAGGAATTTTTCCTATGTTCGGACACTTTTGTTACCGTTTGTATGTGTGTGACAAAATTTTGCGGCAATTGTATCTCAGGAACTCTTGCACAGAATTTCACAGAAATTGATATGCAGACAGACATTTTTCCATTAACCTTGGCATAACATATTGCTTATCAAATTTTGGTGAAAATCATCCAACAGGTAACGGTGCCATCCCGGTTTTTCTAAATTCTTAATATTATGGTGTAGGTAAAAATTTCCTATAAATATGCATAAAGGATAATCATTAAGAATAATTATAAAATTAAAAAGAATTGTTCGTAATAGTGATAGTCAACTGCGAAAATGTTTTTGCATATGTAGGAGCATCGCTTTTTTCCCTGGGGGGAAAATATTCATTATGGGTATATCTACCAAAAGAGCGCGTGAATATTTTTAAACCGAACGGTTGAACCGATTTATGATAATTTAAAATTAAATTATCGATTTTTTTTTCCCCATTTTGAACAACAACAACAGGAAAAAAAAAACCTCATTTTTTAAAGATGTTACAGAAAATAAAATTGATTTTCTTTGGATATTTAATCTTATACTTCTCTAGAGGGGAAATTGTAATTTTTTAATAATAGTTTTAGTAAACTATTTTTACTGACTTAATTTGTATAGGAAAACATAGAAGAAAAACCATAACATGTTGCTTTTGATTAGCGACGAAGACTGATGCTTCTATGATCGAATAAGTGTTCGTTTGGAAAAATGAGTCTATCGTACCATGCCTCAATACACAAATTATCCTCCTTTACGTTTCTTTGGAAAAAATGAATTTTAAATTAATCGTATTTTAAAATTTTTATTAGGTAAGTAAATTTAAAATAAATGGTGCTCTCTCTATCTATCTAATTTTCTATCAAGTCCAGAACATGCTAAGAGGTAATCGGAATTCATAGTGCCTGCTTTGCAAATAGGGCATAAGCTGGTTTTAAATGTGCCTTTTCTGAACAAATGTTCCACTAATGTCCGGTTTTAAGTCTGAATTTTGGCCTCTTTAGGGGGTTTGCGACTTTATAATTTTCAGCAACTCTGGATACCTTCCCAGGATATTTAACATTCATTTAATTTACCATACTGATGCTGCTCAGTTCATTGAATTTATTGATAACATGTTTATTAAGTATTTTTGCTCTAGCCAGTGTAATGTCTAGTTGAATGCTGGTTCCATTCTTTACTTGCAAATATGCTTGTTCGATACCTTCGATACCGACATGTGATGGGTCCACTGGCAGACAGTGATTATCTGTAATTCATGGAGAAAGTTTATGTTTTGTTTGATTTCGTACGAGATCTTACTTGTTGCTGGTTTTCTGTGACGGCTTGTATGGCTAAAATTGAATAGATCAAAATAACCTCTTTGGAGAATATGTTAGATTTCGCTTTTAACTTCTCTAATGCTAGATAGATTGCGTAAATTTCAACACCAAATTCGACATCAGTGTCCAACTGGATATCTCTGCGAGAATAACATACTATAAATCCCAGCTCCTTCTGTCTTGAATCTGAGATCCATCTGTATAAACGGGGATCTATTTATTTTCTGTATGCTGTTCATTGATCATGCACAACAAAGAATTTATAAAAGTTTTTTAATAGCCAGTGATACATTTATAATATATTTTTTTAATTGATACTCTAGACAGAAAAAAAGTGCGGGAAAGTCAAAATTTAATCCATTATGCATTATTAAATAAGAAATTTTTTTTCAAGTTTTCGAGATACTTTATTATTCCCATACTATACCCATGCTTTCCTCGTCACAAGTAGGTTTCTGCAAAATGTTGTTTTAACTGGATTATTGTTATACCAACCGTTATAAATCGAATCGTTTCAAAATGTAATTATATATATATATATATATATATTGATATTTTAACCTGTATTCATTTATACAATGCTTGAAAAATTTCGTGTGCATTTAAAAAATTATTTATCATTAAATATTTCTTTATCCTGTATACTTGAAAAAAAAAATACTTAGCATTTTGCATTTATGAAATATACAAAATATCATTCAACCAATAATATCTGGAATAATAAACATTTATACCATTTCTTTCAGACACACACACACACACACACACAAAAAAAAAAAAAAAAAAAAAAAAAACTCTTTCTGCAAATAATAAAGGCAAAGTAATAATCTGAGACTGTACAAAAATATTATTATAATATATTTTATCCCACACGAATGTGAACTTGAGTAGCTGCCGTAGTATTTTTATTTATCGACATAAATATTTGTTAGCAAAAATAGCGCTAGAATTTCATAAAGCTGCCAAAGTTTTCTATTTCAAAGAAAGTTGAAATATCGATTTTCATTGTCTAAAGCCGCTGCTTTTTGAATTGCACGCAACGCTTTTCTAAAACAAATGTGGTTGTAAGGTGCTTTTTTTTTTCTTATGAAATATTAGACTTTCGACAACATAGTTTTGAAACATTGGGAATTTTTCTGAAGCGAACATTTTAGTAAATATTCTGTTTAAACTTTCTAAAAACGAGCTAGAGTTTTTTTTTTTTTTTTTTTTTTTTTTGTAAAATGCTACTTGAAGGGAAATGCTTAAATTAGATTAATAACAAGGTTTTAACACCTCATGGGCGGATTTTGTTTTTAGCACTGAGGACTATTAGTCTCGGATTTTTACGAAACCAGTTTTACGATAAATGGTCATTTATTGAAATCGAAAATTTATCGAAAATATAATTCAATAATTTAAAAAAAAAATAAAACTAATAGTCTAACTAAACTAAATTCTGCTTTTGCCATAATTTCATCTTCTTTTTTTTTTTTTTTTTTTTTTTAAGAAAAAGAAAAGAAAGTTAATAATAATCAGTTTCGAAACGGACAGTATCGAAAAATTCTTTTGTAATAATATTGAATTAGGAAATAAAAAGCGCGCGTGCAAAATTAAATAAAAAATAAAATAAGATTTATAAATGGAGAATATTTAAGCTCGTGGACTCTTTTCAATGATATAATAAGAAAAAATGACGACATTAGTCTAATGAGATTATTTCATTTTTATTATTATTTATTTATTTATTTATTTATTTGTAAACAGGTACGAAATTTTCAAAATTTTGTATTCAACTGCTTTTTTTTTCTCTTTTTTATAAGAGATTATTACATTTTTTATAAGAGAATAAAATAAACATGCTTATGTATGACATTAAAACGATTTATTTTTATTAAATCAACATTTTTTTTTTTTTTTTTTTTGGACAATTTTACAAAATTATACAGTCGGTAACAAAAGCGTCCGAACACTAGCAAAAATTCCCATGTAAAAAAAGTACACTTCATACTGTTTTGTTAAATAAATCCTTCTCGAACCCTGTTCTTAGTCAGTGTAAGAACACGATTCGACAAGGATTTATTTAACAAAACAGTATTAAGTTTACTTTTTTTACATAGGAATTTTTGCTAGTGTTCGGACACTTTTGTTACCGATGGCACATTTTCATGTCTAGTGTTTCTGACGAGTGATATATTTTGTAAAACAATAAATTGTGTTAAACAGAATTCATGGCTTTTCCACGGTTACTAAATAAGAAAGAAACGTTAATTTATAGGCTTGTCTTAGAAAATCGATATGGAAAATAAATAGATGAGAAATGTAGGAAAACCAATGAGGAGAATAAAAGGGCTCACCCGTTAAGTTTTTATTACTAATTTTGCTCTTTAAATTTAAATATTTTAACATGAAATCTGTCACAATTGTATCTGTAGATTTACCTTTAATGCCTAGTAGTTACTTAAACAAATCTTAAATTAAAAAAAAAAAAAAAAAAAAAAAAAAAAGAATATAATTTTAAATTCTTGTAAAAGAGTTACATGTCTAATTTAAATTTAACATATTGTATTGCTTCAGTTTTTTTTCTCTGTAATAGAAATTTGTTCTTACGCTATCCGTTCGATAGCTTTTTTTTATGCTATTCTTTTTTCTCCATCTTGTAATTAAGCTGGTCATGATATTATCCTGCTAATTATTACAACATTTCATTTTCAGTAATTAACGAGTAGAAAATAAATAATCACTTTTTATTTTATGTCTGTCCATTTATTTGTTTCCATTTTATTCATCCATGTGCAAAATATTTTAAATGTTTATATACATTGTATGTATTTTGCAGATATTCATGTAAAAAAATGTTAGAGAGAACATAGTAAAGAGCTGTGAATGCAAAGTGATTCTAATGAACCTAATGTATATGTAACAAAATAATGTAGAAATTAATGCTAAACATTTATTGTTAATATTTAAAAAATAATCACACTAAAATCTTTTATTATAGGATACTACATTCTAGCATATATCAGACCATGTGTAGCATTTAAATATATATTCCACACTATCTTAAATTAAAGTATATTCGTATTGACTGTGAAACATGCATACACTGGTGTTCAAAATTAAAGGAACAAAATGTTTTCTTATTTTCTTCTTTTGCACATAACTATTAAACAATTAAACATATGAACTTAAAATTTGGTTGGCATGTTCGTTATCATATCATTAATCAAATTTTATGTAATTTTAGCGTAGGTAATAATTTTTAAACTAATAATTATAAAAATTTTCTCAAAAGTAAGCTTTGGAAAAATGAAATATTTGAACAATTTTAAGAAAGAAAACGTAACGAAAAATGATGTTAAATATGCATTACAGATTAGGTGAAGGCGCACATTCCTTCAAATGTTAAACTAAATCCAGATTTTTCTTTCTGTATCCACTTTTTTTTACTATTATAACGCACTTTTTGAAGAAATATTATTATCAATTTGTAAATAAAAAAGCATCATTATAGAATAAAAATGTCGATCAATAATTTTATAATGAACGTCTTATCCAATTTTCATGTTTGTAAGTATATTTTTTAAAAAGTTATTCACATGCAGGGGGGAAAAAAAGTGAATTCAGGAAGAAAAATCTGGTTTTAATCTAACGCATGGATACACGTGTATTTTTGCCTATCTGTAATACATTCTTATGACACTTTTTCAGTAAATTTCCTTTTATAAAATTGTTGAATTTTTCAATTTTTCAAAGCTTCCTTTTGAAACAAACTGAATAATTAATAGTTTAAAAACTATTACTTATGCTAAAGTTATATAAAATTCGTTTAAAGACATGATAATGAACATGTCATCCAAATTTTATATTCATATGTTTATTTGTTTAAAAGTTATGCGCAAAAGAAGAAAAAGAGAAAACAGGCTGTTGCTTTAATTTTGAACACCAGTTTATCATATGTGAAAAAAAAAAAATTGATTTCTTGTTATTTAACAATGTTATCAAAATTCAGTTTTCCCTGCCAGAACGTTGAATTTTACTGCTGATGTAAAAATTTATTTGGTTCGTTTTAATAGTTCTGAGACAGTTCATTTATGGTCTTCTGGGATCCACATGAAACTATAATCTAGACTATCTTTTAGCCTATCGTGTAAACCTCGCTCAAAGAAAATAAAAATTCGAATATTTTTAGTAATTGGCAAGTGCAAAAATAAAATAAAATAAAATAATTAATAATGATGATAATGATTTTAAATAAATAAATAAATAAAGGTAAAGTTATTTCTTTATTACTTTGTCTGACTATTTCTTTGCGTTGATCTTATTTATGTGTAAAATATTTAAAATGCATATTTGCACTGCATGTATCTTCTAGACATTCGGGTAAGAAAACTGCGAATACTTTTGTAAAGAAAGTAAATGAGCTTTTATGTGCAATACAGGACTGTAACGTAAAGCTTACATACGTGATACAGTTCCGCCTATTTTCCCTGACTCTCCCACCACTATATTTATATTGTAATCATTTATATTATGTTTTCACGATCACTTAAGGGAGAAAAATTTATAGATGCAGTAGTGAGAGAGTCAGGGAAAGAGGCTGAACTGTACAGTAGGTAACAAAAGTGTCCGAACACTAGCAAAAATTCCTATGTAAAAAAAAATACACTTCATACGGGTTTGTTAAATAAATCCTTATCGAATCATGTTCTTAGACTGACTAAGGACAGGATTCGACAAGGATTTATTTAACAAAATTGTATGAAGTGTACTTTTTTTACATAGGAATTTTGCTAGTATTCGGACACTTTTGTTACCGACTGTACCATGTATGGGCCTCAAACTTGGAGTCAAGACTGACTAGTAAAAGCTTTTGGTGGGGTGAACAGAGTTCGTTAGATGAGTATCATTAATGACAGTTACCCCCATTCACTTTACTTTAAATGTGAATTTCAGATGCTAGACAATCCAATATTATATCCACGTTAAGAAATATATTACATTAAATACATTTTAATTTAAAATGCTTATAAAATCAAAACATTATTATATGTAAAAAAGTTTATTCTTAGTATTTTCCGTGTATTTTGTAAATACATAAATCTGAGTAATATAACGTTTTTCAAAGGTTTTAAAATGTAATTGATATCATATAACATGTTCTAAACTATTTTAAATTTATTACTGGTTTTACGATTAACTTTCACTTTAGTTTTAATTGGAATTCAACTCAATTTAATGCTAACTAAACGTAATCTTTTTTCATAGAAAATTGAAGAAGTGATAAGTCAAAATGTTATCGCAAATCGCGTGTAAAAGTTCCATTTATCTTTTACAAACTTTTATCTAACTTTCTAATATACTTCAGAAATCCATTTAACTAGTTTTAGTTTTTTTTGTAATATTTAAACTTTATTAATCATTCCTGATGTCCTTGATTAAAAAGTTATCAAAAGATTAATTCATCTTTTTAAAAAATGATTTAATATCTATCTGCTTAATAAATGTTGAAGTGAAGGGTATTCTAAATGAGATTTATTTAAATATTCTTCAAAATTAATATTTTAACAGCAAACATAAACTTCCATAGGTTATTAAATATAATATTATATTCGTAAAATAGTTATAATTTAGTAATAAAAATAAAACTCACGTCACAGTGGTAATATTCTTCTTCGATATTTGAAAATTTGGGAGAAAATATTTCTTATACGTAGGATGCAATTACGTAGAATGACATTTTGCAAAGTTAACCTCTCTGGGGGAAAATAAAACAAACACTTTCTATCCTACGTTCCTAGCCCATCCCAAAACATTTACAACTATTGTAATTGACACCTACATATTGCCATTTGAAACTATTGTAATCATTAACAATTACTGTAAACAAAACCTGTTTAAGAAAAATAGATCATATCGTCAAGGTATTAAAGTTAGATTACGCACTGTTACCCATTTCAGAAAAACATCAAATAAAGCAATAGATTGTGCTGCCTTCGACAGCAGTTTTCAAAGCGACAACAGCGAAGTTTTTAAAGTAAACACAAAACAGTTAGTACAATCGGCAGCAAAAGTATCCGAGCACTAACCAATATTTCCGATATCGAAAAAGTATACTTAATACTGTTTTGTTATGTAAATCCTTGTCGATGTTCTCAGTTAGTCTAAGAACATGACTCGACAAGGATTTACGTAACAAAACAGTATTAAGTGTACTTTTTTTAGACAGGGATTAATGCTAGTGCTCGGATACTTTTGATACCGACTGTAGGGCTTCCAGACACATTTGTGTGCGTCTATGATTCTTTTTTTTAAGAAAAAACAAATAAAATATTTAATGCATAATTCGCTGAAAAAAATTATTTCGTGTAAGGTAAGTTTATCTTTTAAGTTTAAGTCGTGGTTCCTTGATTTAAATCTTTATTTTCCTGCACCAATGCTGATTATCGAAGCGGGGAACCATTCACTCCGTGGAGCATAAAATTTAAGATGGCATGTCTCCGAACCAACAATAATCCTAGACCATCGTAACTGCCAATTGCGTAGTTCTAGTGCAATGTTAAAACCGCTCAGCCTTAATTCAACCTTGATTGCATCTTTCCCGAATAATAATCAAGACAATTTACGGCTAAAATTTGTCAATTCTTTTATTTTTGTTTATTGAGAAATTCGCAGACTTCAAAATTTAAAGTATTTCTTCACATTTTGCTGAAAATTATATGACGTGTCTAAAATACAGTCGACAGCACAAAATTATTGAAACACACACACACACACACACACACACATATATATATATATATATATATATATATATATATTAGTTTGATCGCTAATTTTTATCATCAACTTACCTTTTTTAAAACATTGTAAGACTAAGATCATGACTCGACAAATATTTACCTAATAAAACAGTATTATGTGCCCGTTTTTTCAGTAGGAATTATTGCTAGTACTTCAATAAGTGTGCTGACTGTATAAGGTTTGTTGGTTGGTTGGTTGGATTTAACGTCACACGAGTCTGCGCAAATGGGTAACTGGCGAAGGTCTGGGATGCATCCTTAAGGATGGTCCGGAGACATGCCATCCCAATTTTGGTCCTCCATGGAGGGGAACTAAAATATAAGGTCATCAATAGAATGCATGAAAGACGATGTAAATGGTGACGTAATAATTAAAATATCCACTGCTAAACATTTTAAATTCAAAATGAGCGCTCAAAAATACATAAATAATAATAAATAATTAAATAAATATAAAGCAGCCTTGTTTTTTTTACATAATATTATCAATTTGCAATCGTTAATTTGTTGTTTGTTTCCTTATTTTTGCTACGATTGCGTAAACAGTGATTAAAATCCAAAGTTAGTCTTATTTAATAATTCGTTGAGAAAACTCATCGAGCAGTGACGGAAATAGAGTACGCATGTGGAGATACTGGCTATGGAGAAAAATTCCGGGAACATCACAGTGTTTTTTGTGCCTTATTCTGGCGATATTCGCTTTCTTGGCAACTGGTTCCTAGAATTTTGTATGTTTTAAATGGTGTGTTCATCTTACCACCAAAACTTCAAAGAAAAAGTCAAACAGAACAGCTTTCAGTCAATAACAAGGATTAAATTACTTGCTTTTTCGTTTCAACTAGTTTAGGTTGTGGTTTGTGTTTAATTTACACCCAATCGAAATGTAAAACAGCGATAACAAAGGTGGATAAAACTTGCTTTGGTAGAAGTGGAATGTCAGTTGGCGGTAGAAAAATCAGTTTGGCGAATGAATTGGTGGAATGGTGGGAATGTGATGTTCGAAAAAAAAACGTTACTAGTCTGGGGTCTACTCTAATATCTAGTCAATGAGAAAACTACTGCTTGAAATTTTAACAGTCACTTAAACCATGCAGAATATAAAATATAATGCACGTTGCTTAATTAAGAAACGAAAAATGCTTGAAAGTTACACAATTGCATATGTTCGGTTACAAATGGATACAGAGACTATGCTGAATAACGAAAGGATTTGTAAAAAATGTCAAGTTAGATGTAATATAAGTAAATGAAATAAAATAACTGTGTATGTATGTACAGACGACAGCAAAATTATTAAAGCACTAGCAATAATTCCTACTTAAATGAGGGGTACCTAATACTGTTTTGTTAAGTAAATATTTGTCGAATTATGAGTTTAGTCTCATACTGTTTATAAAAAAGTAAGTTGATGATAAAAATTAGCGGCGATCAAACTAAAAAAAATATACGTGAAAAATGTGGCTGTGGGCTTCAATAATTTTGCTGCTGACTGCATCTACAGAAAAGTATACTTCATACGGTTTTGTTAAATAAATCCTTAACAAATCATGTTCTTACGCTGACTGAAAACAAGATTCGACAAGGATTTATTTAACAAAACCGTATGAAGTGTACTTTTTTTACATAGGAGTTTTTGCTAGTGTTCGGACACTTTTGTTACTGACTGTATATAAGTGAGATAAAAGTCTTGTGTATTAATATTTTTTTTTTTTTTTATTTAAAAGAACTGTAAAATTTTCAATGTTAAATAGAGCCAACATTTACACATACTTGTCATTTTATGCATTATACTGCCTGAATAATTTTCAGGCAGAATCAGTACTACCATAAAGAAATACGTCCTTTAATGCCATTTGATTCCTCCCTCTCTAGCCTAGTTCCAAAAATAGTCGCTTCAGATAATGCAAAATTTCCTGCTCGTCAGAGAGAGTTGGATGATTGGAAAAGTTCAGCTATCAGTTTAGGATATAGGGAAAATTTCTTGCATAAAAAAATCGTTTTCCTTCCAAGATAACAGTCCCTGTTTTTGATCGCATAACTTGATTTCCGAGATGCTATGTATTGTATCATTTTCGAAGAAGCTTTTTATCAGCATTGAAATTTAAAAAACTGCTGAACTAGAAATTTTTCTAGACATTTCTTTTTTTCTTTAATGCTTTGAAAGAAAATTTTTAACAATATACTATATTAATAGTTACAATCTACATTTTCTTATTTGGAGAATCATTTTTCTAAGATAATATATTTGGTTAGCTTTCAGGGCGTCTGTTATTTAATTTTAATAAAATGTTATAAATATTAAAAGAATCGGTTTTTGTTTACTTCTGGCAAATTGTTTGTTTTTTTATACTTCGGATATTTATTATTTTAATTCTTTATAGCTATATTTTAATTACAATACTACAGGGTGAATATAATTAAAGTTTCAAAACGCTATAATTGTAAAACTACCGATCAGAAAGATTTGATATTATACCAGAGCAATCGTGAGGCAATGAAATTTTGTTTGTGGGAGGGAAAAATTAGTTCCAACATGTTCCTATAGAGGGTGCTATCAGCGTTAATGTCAGGGGGAAACGCCTAAATGGACTCATTAAACACAGGAATGTTGTTAGCAACCCAATGGAATAGCAGGAAACAATAGACTTCAAAGGTTTACTACAGTTTTTTTTAGCAAAAAGACAAGAATACGTGTTTACAGCGGAAACAGTCATAGTGAAAAGAGAAAAAGAGGAGCTTCATGAAAAAAATACTTTACGGATAATTAACGGCTTATTTTGGAACTATTTTTTTTTTTTCTTTTGCCAAACAAAACTTCATTGCCTTGCGATTGCTCTGGTAAAATATCAAATCTCTCTCTGATGGATAGTTTTAAAATTATAGCGTTTTCAAATCGTAACTTTAAATATAATCACCCTGTATTAAAGCAGAAAAGTAAGGAAAGCCCGAAAAAATTAAACTTGATTAACATATTATTTAGTATACAGTTTTAATTATTAAAATAAGTTACTTCATTGTTGTTAAAATATTGACAAATGCGCATTTAAGGGTACCATTTTTTGGTGAAGCTAAATATTACAATTTATTGCTTTTCAGAACGTATCTATGATTACATTTTTTTTTTCTTTCTAAGCCTAAATAAAACTACTAAAAGCAAGAGAATTTTAATTTTGAAAATAAATATTTAATTATGTATAATGCATGGCTGTTTCCAATGTGAGGGCATTTCTATATATTTTTAAAGTCATTAATAATTTAAAGAATCAAATGATTTTTTATAAGGGGAAGAGAGTGTATTTTTTGTGTTCCTGCTCATAAGCATTTTTCCCAATTTATTAGATGTAGATATTTCATCAGTTATGTTTTATAATTATTTTCTTTGTACGAGAAAGGCACAGACTTTTTTGAGAATGACCTTATTTTTGCTCTCAGTTTACAAATTGTATTGCATTAATAATCATACTTTATGTGCAACTTTATGTATAAGTTTAAAAACACATAAAAGTACTATAAGAAAATTTACTTTCAAGACTACTTTGGTAATACAATTTGGAAAATTTCATTTTATGGATATACATGATATTGCAATTTAGTGTTTAAATATGTTTAATGAGTGCATTTAATTACTTATTAGAAAAGTTCTTTTTTAATATTTTAAATAGTTTCAATGTAGCCATTCAAGAATGTAAATTGCTTTTCATTGAATCATAATCAATAAATGTATGGCTATATATTAAATAGATTACGTATACAAATTTTTAACTTTCATAGCCTGTAATTTTTCTATTTTAATTATGATTTGTCATCATATACATACTGGAAATTTATGTATCCCTACACTGTTAAAAAAAAAAAAAAAAAAGTCCCGTTTGCTGCTAGAAATTTTCTGTAGAAAATATTCATAAACTACAGAAAAAATATGTTGACAGAAGTTTTCTGTAAGAGAACAAACAATACAGAAAACATTAGTAGATAGGTGATTTGTTAATGTACCAAGTGACTTGGTGTTTCTTTAATACCATTTTTTTTCCTTATTCAAAACAAAAAAGAAAAAGAAAAAAAAAAAAGAAAAAAAAAATATTTACTCACCACATAAAATCTGTTTCAGCAGTTGCAGATTAGTGTTTGTAGATTAGTGTTGCAGATTAGTGTTGCTCTGTGTAGAAAAAAAAATGTGTTTTTTGACAAATTGAGAATAATTTCACTCTAAATTTCTGTATACAAAAATTTTCTGTAAGAAAATTACAGATATTTTCTGTTTTGCTTGGAGCATTTTTTACAGTGTATATATATATATATATATATATATATATATATATTGTCAAAAAATACAATTTATGACATTTTTAATCTTCTTTGCGTATTTAATTGAGACAGCGATCTAGAATTATCAACGTCTTTTGATAAAAAGCCGCCTCATAATACAGTTAAAAAAGGGGAAAAAAAAAAAAAGATTGAAAGAATTGCAGGGACTAAAGTTAGAATTTCATTATAATTCATTGAAATGATTATAATTCAACTAAGATTTTGACAGAATTATAAAGTCTTGAAAGAAAAAGAAAGTTCGGTTAGTAACAGCATTTTTCAATTGAACTGCAAAATTACTTCTCCAGAGGGAGGCCCCATTTAAAAACTAAATAAAAACTGTCATAGATAACCAATTTTTCTAAAAAAAGAGTAATGTTCATTTTAGAAATGAATTTTAAATCGTTAAATTTTAAATACAGAAATAAGATTATTATAAATTAATAATTAATAATAATAATTAATTTATTAATTATAAATTTATAAATTAATTTATTAATTTATAATTATTATTATTAATTATAAATTAATAATTAATAATAATAATTAATTATTAATAATAATAATAATAATAATAATAAAAAAACTTTTGTTTTAAATATCTGTTTGGATATTCTTACACCCCGCGACAAAAAGATAGGTACAAAGGGTTTTTTCTTTGGTTTTTCTAAAATAACGTTATCTAAATTGTGCTTATCATTTATTATTATCATAAAATAACGCTATTCCCGGACTAATTTTTGTTTTAAGACTAATTTAGAAAAATATTAAGACTAAAATTTTTCTAATTTAAGACTACACTCCGCGATAAAAAGATAGGAACAAAGGGTTTTTTTTAATTTTTCATAAAATAACATTATCTAAATTGTGCTGATCATTTATTATCATAACAAAATATTATCATATCAAAAACATATTAAATATTTGAATCATATTCAAAATAATCATATTAAAAAAAAAAAAAAAAAAAAAAAAAAAACTTTGTTCCTATCTTTTTGTCGCGGTGTGTAGTCTTAAATTAGAAACATTTTAGTCTTAAAATTTTTCTAAATTAATCTTAAAACAAAAATGCGCCCGGGAATAGTGTTATTATTTTTTGATAATAATAAATGATAAGCACAATTTAGATAATGTTATTTTATGAAAAATCAAAGAAAAAACCTTTTGTACCTGTCTTTTTGTCGCGGGGTGTATGTTTACTTTGATAATTTTGGAAATGTTCTGTTTTATTATTTAAAAAAATAATAATAATAAAGCTTTTTTCTTTTTACTTACAAACTTTGAATAAACACCATAAAATGCAATAAACTCGCAACAATTGTTTCGGGTCCAAAAAACACGCGACCCTTCATCAGGCGAATAAAGTAAGCACGAGTGCTGCAGTGAAAGCGGCAACGCACAAAATCGTTTAAAATGAAAAGAAAAACTTTATAAAGTAGAAAGCAAATATAACTACTGGTGTGTAAATATAACTACTGGTGTAGAATTGTACAAGAAAACAAGAAAATAAATAAATGAGTGAGATTAAACATATAACAATCTAAGGATATCAAAAATTAAACGAAAATCTAAGTTACGTGAGTAATTTCCAAGCATCAGAGAAGAATGGAGTGGAAGAAATATCATTAACAAGATTTTTCGAATTTTTAAATATGTAAAATGCTTCATGAATATCCAAATGGGAGGAACAGACAGGAGATGAAATTATGTTAGTTTTGGAAAAATCAAAACGATGACCTTGAGACTAGCAGTGGGAAGCAATAGAAGATTTGGTAAACTCTTCATTACGAACATTCCGACGGTGCTCATTTATTCTGTATTTCAAACGCCTCCTAGTTTGACCAATATAACCTAAGTTGCAGGATGAACACGGAATTAAATAAATTCCAGAACGGTGTTCGGTGGGAATGGGATCCTTAAGAGAAGATAATTTAATTTTATTGACGGGTTTGTAAATAACTTTGAAACCAAACGGTGAAAGAATTTTAGAGATTTTAAAAGAGAGTGAAGAATAAAAAGGTAAAACAACTGGGATGAGACTGTGATCGTTTAATTTGGGCGCAGAACGTTTAGGATTCTTAAATTTATATAGAGCTTTATCGATGATAGATGGGTTATAGCCACGAGAAAGAGCAAGAGATTTTAAATAATTAATTTCTTCTTTTATTAAAGCTTTTTTCTTGCTTGTATTGTCCAATGTTGTAAAACGTATCTCATGCAAAAATACTTTAATAAGGTCTCCTAATTTACTAAAAGGATGTTGAAAAGTAGAACGGCAAATAACACATTTCATATAATTTAAAGGATTTATTTTAAAGTATCACTAAGTATTTTAAAAGTATATTATACATCAATAGTTGATACAATTTAACAGTTTATTCGCGATTGATGACTCTTCTACATTTTTTTTAATTAAAAAATGCATAATAAGTATTGTTAATAATGATTTTAAAAATATTTCTGCAGTATATTTTCTTCCTCTGATTAATTACATATTAAATGAGATCAGCAATTAGTGTTGAAGAAGACACACTTCGAAGGAAAAGCTATTAAAATTAGCTACAGAATTTTAAAATTATTTGTTATAGAAGCGAGATGTGGGTTTAATTGTGTGTAATAATATTCCAAAAATATAGTCTTTAAAAATCTCATAATAATGTGAGAAATTTAAACGTTATTAATTGTACTTGTTCTAATACAAATAATAACGCTTAAATATGGCAGTATGGTGATTTCATAATATGCTATATTAAAATTTTCGTTCAATTTTTACTTTCTCTTACCCATAAGGTAGAGAAAGTATTGTTTTTGGGTCAAATTTTCGAACGCGAATTTTTGTTATATTTACATGTTCTGAGGTCCCCTGAATACGAAAATCATGTTTTTAGCAAATGGTCTGTGTGTATGTGTGTGTGTGTGTGTCTGTGTGTGTGTCTGTCTGTTATTAGCATATCTCAAGAACATATAGTAGCAGACATTCCAAACTTGGTATTCTAAATGTGTATCATATAGGGATGCTACAGTAAGCTTTTCGTTAAGATCAAGCAAATGGTTCGTGTACAGGGACAGTCAAGAGAATTCTAATATAAAACTCTCCCGAAGCCTAATTTGAATTGTTTAACATAGGTTTACGTAACATTGTTATCTTACCTCTTAATTTCCAACCTGTATTTATAGCATTAAATTTCAGGGTAAGAGAAAGTCGTGTGAGTGACACACCAGATTATTTTTTATATTTAATTACTTTTAATTCCTTTTTATTTTATTTTTATTTTATTAATATTTACTTCAGCTTATTTCTTGATACGCACATTATTTTAAATCCCACTAAAAAAATCTTAAAGGGAAAGCCAGACTTAGGTCTTAATTAAATTTAAAAAGTCTATGGATTTCACTTTAAAATAAATAAAATTTTTCGAGCATCTAATATATGGTTTATATGAGGGTCCGGAAAGGATTTATTCCGAGTCTCTTATAAATTAATATCATGCAGTTTTTCAGTCACATATAGTTTGTAATGGAAAAATACTCGGAAAAAAAAAGCATATACTCCTTTATTAATTTATTTTATTTTATTTATTTATTTTTGCCAATATTAAAAAAAAAAAAAAAAAAATCTATCTGAGACAGAATTTGATTTAGTACTACAAGATAATTTTGTTTTTTACAAACATTTTATTATTATTATTATTTATTTATCTAACACTAAGAACGTGAGAAAAATAGTTTATTCCATGATTTTAAAACAAATTTTTCAACTAATATGAAAATGACGTTAGAAGTAATAGCCATGACGCATGTGAGACAAATAGTTTATTCGAACATTTTACTGTGCTTTTTCTTCTCTTTTCTTCTCTTTTGAATCTAACTTTTGAAAGTTTTAGTTATTTTTCTTTTCTCAGAAAAAGGATATTTTTGTTCATTACAAATATTTTTTATTATTATCATTATTCATTTAACACTAAGAACGTGGGAAAAATAGTTTATCCCATGATTTTAAAACAAATTGTCTACGAAAAGCTTAAGTTAATGAAAATGACTCTAAATATAATATGCATGACGCACGTGAGAAAAATAGCTTATTCGAACATTTTATTGTGCTTTTTCTTTCCTTCTTTTTTAAATCTAATTTTTGAACGTTCTGAATTCTTATCTCAGAAACAGGATATTTTTGTTTAGCTTAATTATTTTATTTCTCTTCAACCATATAGTTAACAATTGATTTTCAAATATGTAAATGTTCTCACAATCTGGACATATAATTTAAGTAAAGAAAAAAAATGGTAAAACTGGATGTTTGCAGACATCCTGATAGATTCAGTACGAAACCAGATAATGACATTGCAACATGTCTCATTCAAATCAATAGTCCTGCCATACTAATAAAAGCTTTCTATACGTTAAAAAGTTTTTCGAAATTTTCTTAATGCATTTATACTTGATTAATATATACATATGCAAGTAATAGCTTGAAATTTGTGGCGTTGATGATGTTTAAAATTTGCACCTTTAAAAAAATACCTTTGAGTTTTTTTAAGCACCTTTTTTGAATGCACCCCTTTTAATCACCCCCATAGTTGCTTTCATTTACATTAAAAGCATCGCCAAATCTTTTCATTTCAGTACAAAATGACACTTCATAACCATGCATAAAACTTTTTTCTTTCTTTCTTATTTTTTAATAAGGGAAAAACAAAATCTATTTGTTAATTAACTGGACTTTAAAACGCGTATAATCTCTGTTTGCATTGAAGCTTAGTTTACATTAAGAGCGAGATAAATTAAAAGATAAATTAGATGCAAATGACCCTTTAGGGTCATTTGCATCTAATTTATCTTTTCTTGATCTTTCATTAAGCATCCTATATTATTATAATGAATCTATACATCAAAGCTATTTATAATTTAAAAATATTCGAAAAATTAAAGCATTCCGTACTTAAGGAATACTTTTACGATATTCTCTTTATGAACTTACATCTAATTAAAATATATAAGAGAGAAAAACTTAATTATTGGCATAAAAAGAAGTACTACTGCAATGCAAAATCTGCACTTTTCTAAACAATTTCCTTTTAGAAATCTCATTTTTTATCATTTTTTCCATTTACATAAAAGTGACTTGAGCCATAATCAAACCTTTCTAAATCCAGTACCAAGCGACACCTTTATCATGCATAGTGACACTTTTTTTTTTTTCTTTCTTATTTTGGGAAAGAAAGTAAGAGTTGGGATCCAGTAAGTAATCGAATCCCGAAACGCGCATAAACTCCATTTGTGCCGGGGCTTAGTTGACTTCTAGATGCCATGAAGGGCCATTTGCACACTGGAAGGAGGAAAAAAATGCGAAAAAAGCTTTTACTGAATTTAGGTTGCTTAATGGTATGCATAGAATGTCGAGAACCGCTTGAATGTATTTCGCCAGAGTAAACAATTCAAACATATTTTTAAAATTCTAGAGATAAATCGTCTTATTGCATCCTTTGTCACGTTTTGCTGTCATAGTTTGCATTTCATTTTTTAGATTATTTCTATTTTTGCGTATTAAGACATGGCGTTCTTGTACTTTATATAAATAAAATTTAGGGTAAGTGATCCAGCGATTGACACTTTTAAAGTAATATCTGATGTTTTTAATGTTCTAGTCACCAGAAAATATTTTTAGAAATCTTAGGTTAGTACATATGGCATGAAAGACATTCAGAACCACATATATGCTAAAATATATATGTTTGATAACATTTTTTTTAATGGATTTTTATTTGACACCCACTCAATGTTCCAGTCATTGACACTGCCAGTTTTTCATTTTATCAGTGATTGGCACCCTATGTTCTAGTGTTTGACACTGCTAGTTATTCATTTCACCCGTTATTAGCATCCTATGCTCCAGTTTTTGACATAAAATGTTAAAATTCCTATATGTAAAATATATGCTTTTATTATTTTTATTATTTATTAATTATTTCGAGATAGATGTCAATTACTGGAGCATGTCACCCTATGCCTTTTTTATTTTTTAAATATAATTTACAGAGTGTTTTGTATTATTGATGTATTATTATTCGATATATGTACCAACATTTTTAAAATACTTGTTAATGTATCGAAAAAGTTGAGAATTATGTAATTTTTATTAAATTTAAAAATAATTTTTTTAAGCATACTTCTCAACTGCTATAACATTTAGGAATATATGAATATTTAAACGTATATTAGTTACAGAGAAAAATAAAATAAAATTTGCATGAAAATAAAATTTCTTTAACTATTTTGTTTCAATCTTTTTAAAAACTACAATTTTATGAAAATTTGGTATTCATGTGTGATTTCCACCATTAACTTTATGCAACCCCGCCAGAACAAGATCCACTTGAACGAGACAAATAAACAAAACATCTTTATTCTATTAAAAAGAAAAATTTAACATTACTTTAATACTAAAATTCGTTAATTTCCTCAAAGACTTTATGGAATTTTTAAACAAAGAAATACTTTTATTAAATAATAATAATAATAATAATTTAATAACATGGAAGTGTTTAAAAAGTGAGATTGGGAAACTTTATCTGGATTAGAGATCTGTGCAGGTTAGGAAAATTTGACACGCACCTTATCCGAAACTGCAGCTCCTGACCCCCGGCCTGATAAAAAATAATATTAAATTTAAAAAATACGTTTATAATATTAATCATATCTTTCACAGAATTAAGTATTACATAAACTAATTACAATGTCTATGTGTACAGTCGGTAACAAAAGTCTCCGAACACTAGCAAAAATTCCTATATAAAAAAGGTACACTTAATACAGTTTTGTTAAATAAATCCTTGTCGAATCGTGTTCTTAGTCAGTCTAAAAACAGGATTCGACAAGGATTTATTTAACAAAACTGTATTAAGTGTACAGTTTTTTTATACAGGAATTTTTGCTAGTGTTCGGAGACTTTTGTTACCGACTGTACAACGTGTATGTCGAATTATAATCAAAACATTACTGTACACAATGTAGCAAAATTTAGAATGTATAATGCAGTCAGTAACAAAAGTGTCCGAACACTAGCAAAAATTCCTATGTAAAAAAAGTACACTTCATACGGTTTTGTTAAATAAATCCTTATCGAATCATGTTCTTACACTGACTAAGAACGGGATTCGACAAGGATTTATTTTACAAAACCGTATGATGTGTACTTTTTTACATAGAAATTTTTGCTAGTGTTCGGATACTTTTGTTACTGACTGTACCTGCTTAAAAAAAAAAAAAAAAAAAAAAAAAAAATCATTTGATTCAAAAATTTCGACAGTTCAGAAAAAAGAAACAGTAAATAAAGAATCAAATACGTTTAAAGACAAGTAATTTATATATATATATATATATAAGGTTTTAAATATTAATGTTTACTTAATTGTAATTAAACTGGTGATGTAAGTCATTTTACCTTAAATTACCACGAAAAAAGAGAGTGTCATCTAATATCTACATTAAAATATAAAATTAAAATGTAAATAATAATAATAATAAAGAAAGAAAATCGGGTAGGCACCTGGGTACCTAACTCGATGAATGTTACTAATATCG
The DNA here is from genome assembly GCA_963930645.1 of Salticus scenicus. Classification (NCBI taxonomy): domain Eukaryota; kingdom Metazoa; phylum Arthropoda; class Arachnida; order Araneae; family Salticidae; genus Salticus; species Salticus scenicus. The sequence goes on along the minus strand of OZ005648.1, from coordinate 19,020,168 downwards.
AATAATTCGATACTCTAGACATTCATAAAAGTTCTTGTTGATTTTATCTTTTCCTATGTCCTCCTTAAATATAGATGTACACATTTATGCATGTAATGAATTGCGAATATATATATATATATATATTATATATATCGGTTATGCCACTGATGAAAACTAATGTAGAAAAATAATTTTTCAACAATTTTCTACATCTTTATTTTTTGATTGTTTTTTAATTTTATTTTTTACATCTTGTTTATTATACAGTCGGTAACAAAAGTGTCCGAACACTAGCAAAAATTCCTATGTAAAAAATGTACACTTCATACGGTTTTGTTAAATAAATCCTTATCGAATCATGTTCTTACACTGACTAAGAACAGGATTCGACGAGGATTTATTTAACAAAAATGTATGAAGTGTACTTTTTTTACATAGGAATTTTTGCTAGTGTTCGGACACTTTTGTTACCGACTATACATACTCGTATTGTAATTTGTATACTTCAGTGATATGCATCGTATATTGCAAATACACTTCCAGAGCAATCACTGAAATCTATGCTTATATATATAGATATATATATATATATATCCGCATTCTCTCACCTCACGTTCCTATATTCTCCCATACTCCTGTGTGAAATTATGTAGTGCCAATTCCGAAAGAGCACATATTTTTAATAAAATATTCAAGAATAGAGGCCTCCACTGTTATGTGAGTCAGGTGGAATACCGATAGGAGGGTTCAGGTCATAAGTGAATTAGAATGCCAGTGGATGCAGTACTACATTCAACGGCATTGAGTTTCCCAAAGGGCACGTTTACTGTCCAGATCCATATGGGGTGAATTATTACAGGTGATTTATATGGAATGACTCTTTTTACTTCATATGAGTCAAGCGATGCAATCAAGATGTACTTTTCAAGATCATTTTTGTTATGGGTTCAGACCACTCAGACACGAATTCACTCTATTCGCGAGTTCATATTCATCCATTATTAGAATCACAAGCTTCCCAGCTTTTTTTTTTTTTTTTTTTTTTTTTTTTTCTTAACTACAGAAAAAACCGCAGATAATCTGAAAGTATTTCTGACAAAAATCATAATAACTGCAGTTTAAAAGGATTTTTTAAACTTTTTATTGTTCCAAATATCTTCAGATTATCAGCAGTTCTGTGCAGTTTTATTTATTTATTTAATATATATATATTTTTTTCTCTTTTAAAGTTTTTTCAAGATTTGTTTCAGTTGGTTTATGAGCTTTTATATATTGTATATTCATAAAAATGAGGAATAATCATAACGTTTCATTTCCTGAAATTTTATAAAAAACTATTTCAACCATTATAAACGATTTGTTTTGTGGTTGTGCTAATACATATATTTTTAATCTGAAGATAACATTTAAATATTTTTTTTTTTAATTAAGCCATTTTAAGTGTCTCATGATGAAACGATTCATAATTAATGTAGAACTCAGTTTAATTCTCAAATAAAAATTATAACTTTATATATATATATATATATATAACTTTAATAAACCTGAGAAAACTAAATTGCAAAATTCAGTTGTTAAAAACTGTTGATTTATAACAATAAGGTAAATTGAAAATAAGGGATGATTCACTTCCAGCATAACTCTTCCTCATAAGGAGATTTTGATCACAAACCAGGTATACGAATAAGCCAGATTTGAATCAGTTGCTTTGAATCAGCCATTCATAGTTTACCGTAGTTTTCTGCAAAGTTTGCATGAACTAGGACCACCTGGAAAGATCACCATGTAGGGAAAATCACTGAGACTTAGGTTCCTCGCATAGACAATCGACCATCTTGTAGCCACATGATTACTGCTCTCGCTTTCAGCTGCCATGTGCCGGGACCGAATAACGATTCAAACATAGATGTTCCAGGGGTGTTTGCATTCCAGAATTTTTTAATCAGAATTTTTTAACAATAATATTGTTGATAGTTTTCTAGTAATTTTCAGTAACCGATTGTAACAAAAAAAAAAATACAGTTCACAATTACTGGTAAAATAAAATAAAATAAATAAATAATTCGAAACGCAAAGATCCTTGATGTTTCGTTTGGAATCCACGTTAGGTCGGAAGTCCCGATTCAATGAGCATTAATAAACAAATAATGACCGTATATAAGAGACATCCCCTTCCCCTCCCCCCTCCAAAAAATAAAATAAATAAATAAAAATAATCACCTCCACGATTCTATATTTTATAATTCAAAATGCCTTCCACTGTTCTAGAAATTTTTCCGGTGACACACTTTTTGAAATATCCACGTAAACTTGAAAGGTATTTCGCATTTCAGTTTATTATGTTTGTCCATATGTTTGTGAAGAAATTATACTCTTAATTGATATGTTTCTATATATGTATATAGATTTTCACTTCTAAATATTTCGAATTATATGTCGTAAAATAGGCTTCATCTAATTCTGTCAAATGCTTGGTACGTCTATTACTTCCTCTTCATGCTATCCAGTTTTACTGTTGTTGCTATCCTAAGGCTTTAGGGAGACTATCCCAAGCGACTGAATGACGCCTTTAATGCTGATTTTCCTGCTTTAGACCTGGCTGTTTATGAAAGAAATCCCTTTTTTGAATGGGGGAGGATGACAGATTTATGCCCAATTAGTTGAACTGGAAAAGGACGTGCGGTTGAATTTTTTTCCCCTCTTTTAAAGGAGAGGGGTTTTTTTTATCGGGGGAAAAAAAAATAATGATTCTTTTTTAAAAATAAAGTTTTTAGTTTTTTCTTTTATGAAATTAATGCATTAAGAATACCTTTATTAATAATTTATTTTATAAAAATTTACGAAGGAGAAAAAATATTCCCTCAAATTAACACATTCAATTTAGTACTTTGTCAAAGTTAAAGTGATTATTTTTCGTTTCGTAGGAATTATCTTATACATATAAAGTTAGGAGATGAAATAATTATTATTTACAGAAATGAAAAGCACTCAAATAAAATGCGACTATATATGCATAAAGTTTCTCATTGTAATAGTTAGCGAAGAAGTATAAATAGATTACACTGCGTTGCATTTTTTTCCCTTAGACCTTATACCCTTTCTCCTGATTCTTATGCAAAATGACTTTCTGAATCCGAATATGACACGCATTTTGCCCAATCACCCACTATTTTCTCGGGACACCACTCCCTGCCCCAATTTTTATCATTGTTCGGTGATTTTATAGCCATGAATTTGATTTGGAGAATAGAAAAGTGTCATTTTAACGCTTAAAAACAGAAAAATAAATAATAAATAATAACATTATTTGAGTGATAAAGTATAATAATATAATTTATAATTTCATCAGCAAAACCCTCCCACCCCTAAATTTTCTTCTTACTCCATATTTTAGGATTTCTCGCTACTGTAGCTCCTCAGAAGATATTTAACAGTTAAAATAATCCTTTCTTCCCCTCCAAATCAAATGTATACACTGTAAAAAAATAGGATCATAAAAATAAGTATATATTGTCTCAAAATAGCTCCGAAACAATATATGCTTAAATTTGAAAACCCCATGTACTCAAATAGACAATAAGACTTCTTCACACACCATAAATTTTAAGCCAGCGCAACCGGTTTCGAAAGGACGTAGCCTTCCTTCATCAGGTGGAAAAAAAAAAAAAAAAAACTAGTCTTGCTTTTGCCTCCAAGGCAGTAGCACGTTTTTTTTTTTTTTTTTTTTTTTGCACCTGATGAAGGAAGGCTACGTCCTTTCGAAACCGGTTGCGCTGGCTTAAAATTTATGGTGTGTGAAGAAGTCTTATTGTCTATTTAACGTTTGTACACCAGTTTTGCATTTCGTTTTGGTGATTAACCCATGTACTCATTTTTGAGTATATTGACATGCTCAAAAATGGGGTTGACCAATAAGAATCCCAATATCCCCAAGTTTGACATGTCAATGTACTCAAAAATGAGTACATGTGTTTTCAAATTTAAGTATATATTGTTTCGGAGCTATTTTGAGACAATATATACTTATTTTTAAGAACCTATTTTTTACAGTGTAGCCATAAAATTACTGAAAACTTAATAAAAATAGGGGGGCATCCCCCAAAAAATGGTGGGTGATAGGGAAATATGGTCGTCCTATTCGGATTTAGAAGATCATTTTCCATAAGAATTTGCAAAACTGGTGTAGAGACCGATTTTTATACAAAGCAGTGTTACCTGAAGATTGCATGCTGGACTTATCTGAGAACTTACACTTGTGGAAAGAGAGTTTTTTTTAACGGGTTTTTAATGGGCAGGGCATTACTGAAATTTTAAATATTTTGTTGTAAGAATATATCATATGAATAGATGACGGTATGCTCAATTACTGAAGCTAAACCCTGATAACTTCAGCAAAAATGCTGTGAAACAATGTTAGCTATTAAACATTTTTTATATGATAGATATCGTAATAAAAGTTAATCTTAAAATTTAGCAATTAATATATACAAAACAATACCAACACACAAAAATATAGAACTGATTTTAACGTAGTGGAAAGACTGACACAACATTGTTGCGATTTAGATTAAGAACCAATAAGAGACAAAAATAACGTAAATTACGCCGACATGGATGATAATAAAAAAAAAAAAAAAAGGACCATAAAACTCAATGACAGAGAAAACAAATAAATAACCACAGAAATAATTGGATTAAAATGCTTAAAAATAGAAGTCAAATACTCTTCATGGGGCATGTACTTCATAAAGCTGTGAAAACTGCAACGATTTCGTAAAACGATATAGCTAATCATAGCAATATATATCGCTTCAGCCCCGATCGAAGCAGCAAAACCATGTAGAATGAGAAATTAAATGAAATATGAAATTAAATCAATTATTTAATAAAATCATCATGGAAACCAGAGAGAAAACTAGGAAAAGCATAGTAGCCACATGTAAAACATTTAACACAAACTGGAGAATAGGATGATGCCAACAAAAAATGAAATTAAAAATAAAAACTTTGCAATCATCGATTAATCGACAAAGAAAGAACGACAGACCATTTTTATTAACGATATATATATATATAAGTCAATAACTTTTTTTTCAAGTATCCATAAAGATGCAAAATGAATTTGATCACTAGTATAAACATCTTTAATTCAGTCTTTGGAAAAATTTACAGTATTATCATTACTCAAGGGAGCAGAACACCTTTAAATATACAGAAAATCAAATTTTTTATCTTTACATATTTAGAAAAATAATATCATTTTGAATAAATTCACATCCGTCTTGATAACGATTTATTCAGAATGATCTATGATATGCGTATAACAATTATTTAATGAATATTATGATTACTTAAGGAGGTATCAGCATATATATATAATTTTGATTTAAATATTCTCTTTTTAAAATTGCTTTTTCTCAAAATGAAGTTTTTACGCTTGCGCACATGATAGTTCAAAAACCATTTTATATGCAACTTCAAAATGTTTGCTCTACCTAAATGTTGATATAACGATAAAAATAAATTCAAATTAGGAAGCTTTTGTGAATTTTTATTTTTCAGTTATAAGACTTATAGGTATATAACAACACAAGTTATTTTCTAATTTTTATAATTAAAGTCCGAAAACATTTTACATAATTAAAGGACTATAAATATTTTATCTCAAATCATATATCAGAGTATTATGCTTAACTTAAAGTTAATACAAATCAGATAAAACTTATGTGAAGTTTCTTGTAGAAAAAACTTGTGAAGTATCTTCAATATTTAAACTTATGTGAAGTATTATTACGCTTAAAAATTTTCTGATATCACTTTAAAAACTGGTCGTTAGATGTCGATTTCTCACATTATTTGCAAATTTAACATTAAAAAAACATTTCACGTTTCCTTATGTTTTCTTTTCTTATATTTCACAAGACTTACATATCTATATATATATGTATATATATCTATATATATAAAAGAACACTTCCTGAGTGAGTTAATGAGTGAGGGGGTGATCTATCAACGCCCAGACCAAACCCCTGGACCTAGAAGCATGAAATTTTGTGACAATGTTCTTTCTATGACGTAGGCATCCACTAAGAAGCGATTTTACAAAATTCGCCCCCCAAGGGGGGGAGGGGGGGCAAAACATGATTTCACAAAATCCTTCATATCTCAAACAAAAAAACAGATATCCGTAAAATTTTTGCTTTAAAATATAGCTAACACAAATGTCAAAAAACCAATTTCTGGAATTTTCAAAATTCGGTCCCCAAGGGGGGCGGGGGGGGGGCAAAACGTGATTTCACATGCGTAAAAACGTGATTTCGCATAATCCTATATATCTCAAACAAAAAAATAGATATGCGTGAAGTTTTTGCTCTAAAATATAGCTGATGCAAATGTCTAAAAACCAATTTCTGGAATTTTAGAAATTCAGCCCCCAGGTGGGGCAGCAGGGGGGGGGAGAGGGGGGGCAAAAAATAAAAAGAGAGTTAGATCGTTCAAAATTGGTATATAGAGGTTTTCGATACCCACAAATCGATTTCGGATATGACGTAGGCATCCACTAAGAAGCGATTTTACAAAATTCGCCCCCAAGGAGGGGAGGGGGGGCAAAACGTGATTTCACAAAATCCTTCACATCTCAAACAAAAAAACAGATATCCGTAAAATTTTTGCTTTAAAATATAGCTAATACAAATGTCAAAAAACCAATTTCTGGAATTTTCAAAATTCGGTCCCCAAGGGGGGCGGGGGGGCAAAACGTGATTTCACATGCGTAAAAACGTGATTTCGCATAATCCTATATATCTCAAACAAAAAAATAGATATGCGTGAAGTTTTTGCTCTAAAATATAGCTGATGCAAATATCTAAAAACCAATTTCTGGAATTTTAGAAATTCAGCCCCCAGGTGGGGCAGCAGGGGGGGGGGAGAGGGGGGGCAAAAAATAAAAAGAGAGTTAGATCGTTCAAAATTGGTATATAGAGGTTTTCGATACCTACAAATCGATTTCGGATATGACGTAGGCATCCACTAAGAAGCGATTTTACAAAATTCGCCCCCAAGGGGGGGAGGGGGGGCAAAACGTGATTTCACAAAATCCTCCATATCTCAAACAAAAAAACAGATATCCGTAAAATTTTTGCTTTAAAATATAGCTAATACAAATGTCAAAAAACCAATTTCTGGAATTTTCAAAATTCGGTCCCCAAGGGGGGCGGGGGGGCAAAACGTGATTTCACATGCGTAAAAACGTGATTTCGCATAATCCTATATATCTCAAACAAAAAAATAGATATGCGTGAAGTTTTTGCTCTAAAATATAGCTGATGCAAATATCTAAAAACCAATTTCTGGAATTTTAGAAATTCAGCCCCCAGGTGGGGCAGCAGGGGGGGGGGGGAGAGGGGGGGCAAAAAATAAAAAGAGAGTTAGATCGTTCAAAATTGGTATATAGAGGTTTTCGATACCTACAAATCGATTTCGGATATTTTCGAATTTGTAAAATTATTAGGAGGGGCGGGAAGGGGGGCGGCAAGGGGGGGCTATGGGGCAAAAACAAATAGAAATACAGTTAGGCCGTTTAAAATTGGTACAGTTAGGTTTTAGATGCCTGCAAGTCGAATGGGGATATTTTCGAAAGTGTAAAGTTATTAGGAGGGCCGGGAAAGGGGGAGGGGAGAGGGGGGGGGCAAAAAAATAAAAATAGAGTTAGATCGTTCAAAATTGGTATATAGATGTTTTCGATACTTACAAATCGATTGCGGATACTTTCGAATTTTTAAAATTATTAGGTGGGCGGGAAGGGGGGGCTATGGTCAAAAACAAATAGAAATACAGTTAGGCCGTTCAAAATCGGTACAGATAGATTTTAGAGGCCTGCAAGTCGAATGGGGATTTTTTCGAAAGTGTAAAGTTATTAGGAGGGCCGGGAAGGGGGGGCAGAGGAGCAAAAAAAAAGAAAATAGAGTTAGATCATTCAAAATTGGTACATAGAGGTTTCCCATACCTACAAATCGATTGCGGATATTTTCGAATTTTTAAAATTATTGGGAGGGGGGGGAGTAGAGCGGTAAAAAAATAAAAATAGAGATATATCGTTCAAAACTGGTGCATAGAGGTTTTTGATACTTACAAATCGATTGCGGATATTTTCAGATTTGTAAAATTATTAGGATAGACAGGAGGGGGGGCGAAGTGGGAAAATAATAGAAATAAGAGTTAGAGCATTTTGGGAATTTTTTCCGAAGGCAGTGAGAACCCGGTGCGACATTTTTCCTACTCAGATTTTGTTTCTCTTTTTTTTCATGTGATAAAAATTAATGCAATTTTGAGAATTCATTATAGTGATTCATTTAAAAATAGGGACCAGCGAAGCGGGCGTTGCCTGCTAGTATATATATATATATATGACGCACTTAATTATTATTGCTAGTATCTCCCAGTGGTCGAAATGCGACCACTTTTTTTGCAAAGCAAAGCAAAGTAATTGCCTTCTCGTAAACGGAAATAAATTGCAACACAACTGCGCCAGTTGTTTGTCGATGTGCATCGAAAGAGAATCAGCAGAGTTTTACTTAATATATTTCTCTAAGTTTGGTACACTATAGATGCTGAGCTTTTCCTGAAATGAGAGAAAATCGCAATGTGGAAGCGCCCCGTGTTCGGTGATATAGCCCAAAAGCTAATAAGCGCCAATTCAAACCAAGGTCTAACCAGTTATCAAGCTGGGTTAAATTAAGTCAATTGGTTCATAAAATACAGTGTTCGAACTCTATTAAACAGATATTTTCTAAAAAGGAACGAATTGAGTTCAGGAAATCTGAAAACATGTAGCTTCATCGAAAACCGAAAATCTAAATTTTTTCTGAATCTTATACTTTCTTTTTATATATGCAGTGGATAGAATAATAAATCCAATTTTTTTAAAAAAATATATTCAATTTCAGTTAATCCAAATGCAAGGTAATCTCAAAACGTGCAACTTCATCGAAAACCGGTAATCGAATTTTTTTCCGTATCTTCTTCTTTCTTATTATACACTCAGAAGCTAGTAATAAATCTACTTTTTTAAAAATAAGTTGTCAATTTCAGTTAACTGAAATGCAAGGAAATCTCAAAACGTGTAAATTCATCGTAAACCGGAAATCAAAAGTTTTTCCATATCATCGACTTTCTTCTTATACGTGCAGAAGCTAGTTATAAATCCACTTTAAGAAAAAAAAATGAGTAGTCAATTTCAGTTAACTGAAATGCAAGGAAATCTCAAAATGAGTAAATTCATCGAAAACCGGAAATCAAAAGTTTTTCCAAATCTTGAACTTTCTTCTTATATATGTAGAAGATATACGCAAACGAAGTGTGACGTCACTGATCGTCGTTGGTGCCAAGTAAAAGATTGATCCTATGTTGATCGTCCATTGCATTTTTTGTAAAAAAAATATTAAAAATTGAGGAAAATTATTTCCTGATTTTAATTCCCATATTTGGGTATAGTTACAAATTAGTTATCGTGCACATGTGTTAGATTAAGTTATTTTACTGTCAAATTGACAAAATTTTACAGTAAAAAAAACATAAATATAAAGTTAAACATACATGCCAGGTGTATATTTTCGTATTACATATATATTCTACGAAATATTGTTTCATATTATTGGTAGCTCGTTATTAAATAACCATTATTTTTGAAAGGAAATAAATATGTTCGCCAGATAATTTGACGAAAATTTATTTATTTTTTTATTTCCGTCAAGGACGGTAGATATCAAATCTGTTCCTTTGAAATGACTCTCATTCCACTGAAATTAAATTTTATGTTTATATTATTTTTCATATCTGTCATTTTATTTTTCCAGAGTTTTGAAATTTAAAATTAAAATTTTATGAATTTTACTGAAAAAATAACTCAATCTAACACACAGACAGTAACTTATATATAACTATATCCAAATATGGGGATTAAAATCGGGAGATAATTTTCTTTAATGTTTAAAAAATAATAATAATCCAATGGGCGATTAACATAGGAAATCTTTTGCTTGGCCCCTCGGACGGACAGTTATTTTTTTTTTTTAAATAAGTAGTCAATTTTAGTTAAATAGAATGCATTATGTTTTTGCTTAAAAATATGTCTTCAAATTAGAGCTGACGTAAATCACAAAAAAAAAAAAAAAAAAAAAAGAAAGAAAGAAAGAAGAAGAAATAAAAAGAAAGAGAGAAATGAAATTAGATCTTTAAAAAAAATTTTAAAAATAGAACTCTCATAAATCAAATCCTTTTTTAACTTGCGTATATTTTCAACAGTATAAACTTTCGATCTACCACTCATTCACTCAAATTTCTCCCACCTAATGGCTGTTTTCTCTTAGAATAAAAAATATGTAGTCGAGAGTACAGTGATGCTATATTATACAAATTACTGTGTCTATGGTTTTATTTGAGTTTTCAGAAATTGCCAGATTTAACAACTTTCTACTTTAGGTATTTTTCAATATAAAAGAATACGTGTATAAAATGGAAACATGCATAAAAAATAAAAGTATTTTTAAATACCTTCTTGACAACCTAAGAAAATAATTTTTGTATTCTGCACATCTGGCTTATCATGCCTTTCGAATGATACCATTTTCAACCCTCTACTCCCATAATTAATACGTTAAAAGTGTACCACAAATTTTATGCTTGCCTATTAATATATAGATTATTATTATTATTAATTTTTGCACTTTTTACTTTCTTCTATATGTAATATACGAAAATTTTCACGAATCCAACACTATTTCGTGAAAATTTTCGAACTCCGGTTTTCGATGGATTTACACGTTTTGGGATGTCCTGAACACGATTTGATAGTTTTTAGAAAATGTCTGTCTGTCTGTGTGTGTGTATTACGAATTTTGTGGACGCTGTATCTCACGTACCAATGAACGAAATTTAACCAAACTTGGTATTTAGTTGGACCCTGACATAAACTGGTGCTGATTAGAGTTGGGGATCATTCGCTCAACAGGTGACGCTGTAATCGCATTTTTTCTAAACTTTTGACAAGACAGTATAGGACAAACTATCGTATAAATGTACATAATGAGAGCTATTTTTTTAACTTGTGATTGTAAAAAAATATGAATTATTGATAATAGTAGTAGTTAACTAGGAAAACAACTTTGTGTATGTAGGGGTATTGCTCCGCCCCCCCCCCCCGAAAGGGGGTAAATTTTCAAGATATGTATCTTTCGAAAGGTCTCGTCCATACCTTTAGAATGAAGGGTTGAACTATAAATCTGTGATAATTTAAAATAAAGTTATAGATTTTTTTTTACTTTTAACGAATTTTTTTTTTTTTTTTTTTTTTTAATATTGAGAATAAAATGGACTTTTTTTTGAATATTTAGTGCTATACTACTTCTTTTTATTTAGTGCTATACTACTTCTCTAATTTGGAAATCGTCTGCATTATCATGGAAGATAATTTTTTTAAATAATAATTTTAATATATTATTTTTACTAAGTGAATTTGTATAAGAAAATATAGAAGAAAGTCTAATTTGGAAACCGTCTGCATTATCCTGGAAGATAATTTTTTAAAATAATAATTTTAATATATTATTTTTACTAAGTGAATTTGTATAAGAAAATATAGAAGAAAGTCATGTGGTGGCCACAGCATACTAGTTTTTATTGTTAATGTTGTATTTACCTGTTAATGACGCAAATGGGTACATTCTATTTTTCTTTTCTTTTAGTTTCGTACTACGTCTGTTCTAGAACATTATTTCATTTCATTGTGAGGAAAATTGTAAATAAAGATTTTAACAACGAACTTGCGTATTGTTTTTACACACACTTTTTCCATGATGTTTGTTTACTCTCTTACGTAAACTTAAAAATGAAAGATCAAGGCTAAAAGAGAAAAAGCAACGAAAATTCTGAAGAAGCCGCATTTCAACAAACATACATATATGCGCCATAAATCTTCTGTTTTTCTGATGCTAAACCATCTATAATAGTCACATGTGGACGCGCTATTTCCAGTCGCTGCAGAAGCTGCAGATATAGATAGATATAACTCGTGCAAATAAACAGAGGGAGCTAAATCCTTCTCTGTGCTAGGGATCCCTGCACTCTTCCTCTTCTTTTTTTTTCTTCTCTTTATCCATCTGGTATCTCTACCAGTTAGAAATGCGTGTTGCAATAATAAACACTTTCAAAAGAATAAGGGTATCGAACTTCTGGGGGATATTAATAGAAGTTGATAAGTTCGTGTATTTTATTAGATAGTTAGATATTTATTTATATGTGTGTGTGTATTTAACTCTACTTAAAATGAAAAAATGCATTTTTTGTTAAGAAAGTTAAGTTTTCTTAGAAAAAAATGGTGACTAGCACTTAAACTTTTCTAAATTCTCTGACTATTTTTTGAGATTTTTCACCTACTTTTCACCGACTCGTATTGTTTATTTCCCATGAAACTTTTACGACATTAGTGAAAAATTTAGTGATTTAAAATAATATAAATATAATTTAATTATTAATACAGCTTATTTTCCTAAAAATTTGTCAAATTTCCCTAATTTTAAATAAAATTCCCTGACTCTACCCTGTTTTTTTTTTTTTTTTTTTCCTGACTAACTAACCACCTTGGAAAAAATGCATATTTTGCTAAGAAAATAAAGTTTTCTTGAAAAAAATATAAGCCAAAATTCGGACCCTACCAAGTATATTCCTACAATATCTTCATTCTAAAATTACTAATCGTATTCAGAACCTGATAAATATTCGAAGCAATTTAATCTCTTTACTACATATATGCAAGAAAGGACCCTACCAAGTATATTCCTACAAATCGTGTTTCCTTCTAAAATTCCTTTCTAAAATCGTATTCAGAACCTGATAAATATTCGAAGCAAGGGAGAGCGTAATATCATTTCAACGCCAAATTTAATCCAGGAAAAGTTTTCCTGTTTGTATACACGCGCTTAGGAATTTATCAATGCTGTAAATTTATTTTTCTAGGGGTGGCATACCAGAATTCAAGTTTCAGCGCAAAAATACTTTTAAGTTGACACATTATGCATTTTTAATTAATAAATTGTTACATTATTTAAAAAAAAAAGAAAAAAAAGAGAATGTAAAACATTTTATTTATAAATAGTAGTAAAATGCTAGAAATTGAAATGCAAAATTTCTTTCTAATGTACCTTTATTATTATCATCAGCACTGAGATCTGAACAGATAAATGGTAAATCAAAGCGTATTATATATACTTTAAGCTAAACAATATGTTAACAAAGAAAAAACTCTTTACAGCCATAGTTTTTAATATAGTTCCTTTGAATACACGTAAATAAATTATTAAAAACTAGCAAACCCGTGCGAAATATTCGCCTTTTATTTCTTTTCTTATTTACCCTCGAAATTTGAAACTCTCATAAATGTTATAACAATTTCACCACCTAATTAAAATTTTAATTTATCAGAAGCCAAATTATTATTAAAACCAAATTAATATTGTACAATAGTGAAAACAAAATCACTCAAAGAAAGGTTTCCAAATAAAATTCATGGTTCACGACCCAATTTTCATACTTCCACAGGCAGTACAGTTTTAATTTATATATATATATATATATATATATATATATATATATATATATATATAATAAATAAATAAAATAAAATAAACTAATTCCTATTTTGATTATATTTTTGATTATTGTGTTTTTTAGTCAATTTATGACACAAAAGTTCATATTCGGTATATGTCTTTAAAATACTGCTAGGTTTAAAATGACGCTTGCAAAGATTCTGAAAAAACAACTGTTAAAATTACATTTTTTAGTAAAATAATCTCATCAGACAAATGTCGTCATTTTTTCTTATTAGTCCATTCAGCTAAGTCCGCGTGCTTAAATATTGTCTATGTATAAATATTATTTTTTTTTTATCCTCGCGTATCGTATCGTTTCGACAAAAAATAATTGAAACTTGTCCACGTTAGAGAAATATTATATAGATATTTGGAATTTGTTATATGGATAGCAAATTTTAATAATAATATTAAAATTATATATAAATGCATATATATAAAGTCTTAAAGAAAATATAAATATTATATATATATGTGTATACTTGTTAATAGTAATAACAGAATCACAGTCGAACCTTCATTTAGCGTACCTCTAGTTTGCAATTATCTCCTTTTTTTTTTTTTTTTTTTCTTTTTCTTTTTTTTTTCTTTTTTTTTTTCTTTTTTTTTTGTGCAAATATCATTATTTTAAATTATTTTTCCTTGAAAAATAATCTTTGACTAATCTGCAAGTCTATTCTCTATTTAACGAACTTCTTTTATTTGTAATTTAAATATTTTTTCACTCCATTTCTAAAAATACCCCCCTCTCTCTCCCCCCCCCCTCCCTACTCTTTTTTATTCACAATTTATAAAACTTAATGAGCTAAAACTGGCTATTCCAAGAGTCATTTAGCCTTTTTGAAATTGATACCTCAGAAACATGAACTAATTTGAATATTTTGAACAGATAGAAAAATAAAAAAGAATTCGGCAAAAGATTGCGGTGGAGATGAAATGTCAAACGACCATAATTCTGAAAAGAATGAACCTTCCTAAATGAAAATCTTTTAAAAGAATTCGGATTGGACTTTAGTTTGACGGAAACACTCCTAATGAAGTTATAAAAGTATTCCAAAGATTGGAGACATATGAAAGAAAATACTTTACAAACAAAGAAGTTGAGCTAAAATGAACAGACTTTTGCAATAATTAAATGGAAGGACATGTATGACATGTATTCATAAAATTCTTTCAACATTCACCTTTAAATGTTGAAAGAAAGTGAATTTTATGCTAACATCAGAAAAAATGCGTTTTTTTTTTTCCCCGTTAAATATGGAAATATATATATATATATATATACATGTATATAAGTTTGTTTCCCTGTATCACAAATCTATGGTTCAAGAATTCATTTTAAAGATATTTGTGTATTGTTTCGAGAGATGCCCATATTGAAAATTTACGCAGACAGACATTATTCAAAAATAGTCAAATAGTGTTCAGGACATCTCAAACCATGTAAATTCCTCGAAAATCGGAGCTCGAAAATTTTCACGAATACAATTCTTTTCACATACAGTCAAACCCCAATCTGTCGTTCCCGCATTGATCTTTTTTTTTTTTTTTTTATGGTCCCTGCACAAATTGTATTTAAATAATGTTAACGACACCCGCATGTATCATGCTTCAAACAGTCGTTTTCCCGCATTCATCGTTGTAAAATTTTTCTCCTGACCGTGTAAAAATTTTCAACTGAAGGTCAAGCGGTTCCATATGGCATACAAAATAGAACTACTTTTTTTATCCTAAAATAAACCTTTTCCCATTTTCATGGAGGATCAAATTTGTGAAGCCATGTCTCCGGACCATCTATTGGTTTTGTAATTTCATCATGGCAGGAAGTAGCCTCTTCTGTCATCCAGAAAACTGCTTCGTGAAATGCGGTTATATGCGAAAATTTGACGAATTACAAACAGAAAAGCAAGAAAATTATGATGAGGATGATGAGGATGATGATGATACAGTTGAAGAGCGGTTGCGTGTAGCACAGAATGCGTATAGCAGAGGATGCGTCTGGTACAAAATTTAGTGCATTAATCTAGACATTGCGACATGCAGTATCCTAAAGCATAGAAGGAATGTGTGGTTTCAAAAAAATCAAAATAATGGCAAAGAAACATATGATAATTTTCACTCCGATGACTTAACAATGGTGTTTGAACATGCATGAACTTCTATATCAGTACATCAAATTACAGAAAAAGTCCATAAAAATTTTCTAAATCTGGAAAAATTCCTGTTTAATTTATAAAATGAACGAAAAACCCAACATAAAATTACTGATTTTTCAAAATGAATTTCACTCAATGTTCTACAACATTCATTTATTTCTTTGACAGTTTGAAAAGTAACAAATTAGTTTTTTTTATTAGTAGTGTACTGTACACATTGTGTGCATTAATTCATAAACATTGTTTTCTTGGTGTTTAGACTTTACGAGCCACACTCATCGTTTTCCCGCTTTCATGGTTTTTAATTTTACGCTCCCCGTGAAAAACGATGAATCGAGGTTCTACTGCATATCTTATACTGTTAGGTGAGCAATATTTGTATATATATTTCACTGATCTCGAAAACGGCAGCTCGGACAGTCACGAGATTTAACACAAAGGTGCCCCCCGAAGGGTCTTTGTGCACATCGAAGTCAGATTTTCGAATTTTTGATTAGTTTTTTCTTAATTAATTAAAATGTGAAAATAATAACCTTCTAATTTCTGATAAATAAGCCATTTAAATTTTATCCATAATTTAATTGTTGCCATTTTTTTCGACAGAATAATAATAATTTAAAAAAATGTACATTTATTTAAAATGAGGAAAATAAATCAGAAAGATTAAAAAATAAATTAGAAATATCAGTCGTATCGTTACAAATAAGATACCAAATGAAAGGAAAATTTTTGTGAATCCGATGCATTAAACAGCTTATCAATCGGACAAATTTTTAAAATTAACTAAAGTATGAATTTTAGGTGGCAACAGCAGAAAATTGTATGGAAACCGTTATGAGAAAAAATAAATAAAAAATCTGCTTCACATTAAGTCACATGTTTTTGAAGTGGGATTAAAAATTGCAGTTTTCAAATTCTTTTAAATTTTCTCTCACGAACACAAAAATATAATATACAGCTTGTACCCCACAAGACCAATTTGCATTTCAAATTTCCTCAATTTTTTTGGTTAATAAACAAAAAAGTTACATCTTTTTTTTTTTTTTCAATTAAGTTTTATCCTAACTTCGAAAAGATTTATGTGATCATAGATATAATAATATATATAGATCTATCATCCCCATATTATCGTGCAAAGATTTTTGATGCCGAAAAAAAAGCTTTGGAATCAGCCATTAAGTGGTATTGAAAAAAAAAAAGGAAAAGAAGAAAAATTAATTTGAAACTATATCTGGAGTTTTTCATTCACCTTTAGTAAATAAATTATTCATGAATTTCATTTGCTAAAATATTCGTGTGTACTCCCGAGTGTATTCACTCGGGGAAAGACTGCCATATTTTGGTAAAATCACCGTCTTTTCCCGAGTGAAAAGGAATCCCTTTTTTCTCCCCAATGATCAATCTATATATTATTACTATATCTATGTATGTGATACGATACATTAAGAATTTGGGTTTTAAAAGTTTTTTTAAATAGATTATTTAAACTCTATGAACCATATTTTTATTTTATCAGTTTCATTAATAGATCCTGCTGGGCGATTTTTTAAATTTTGGTGTTGAAGTACACCGAACGGTTTTCGACAAGAAGTTTAATATAGCAACAGCCATTTTAAATTAAGTAGCGCATCAAATATATAAAAACATAAATGATTTATTTTTACACAAAATTTACAGAAAAAATACAGTTTTAAAAATAGGAAATTTATTTCAACAAGCACTATTTTAAACCTAAAAACCATTAAAAATATAAGCAGAATATGAAGGATTCTCATGTATAAACAAAACAGAGTCTGATAAAATTATTAGCAAAACAGTCTTCCCCTTTTCATACAAAAAAAGAAAAAAAAACCCATCGCCAATATGGCGACAAAAATTCAAAAGCCGCCAATGGAGCGACATAATTAAGTTGTGTAGCACGATAATGTTTACCTATTTATTTATTTTTTTATATAATAATCACTATGTTAATTTATCATTCAAACAAATGAGCCTCTGTGTGTTACTGCACTTGCACGCTGTCGAACAGAAATATTTGAATAATTCAAATTAATATTTAAATAAATAAATAAAAATAAAAATATGTTTAATGGGAAATAAATATAAAAACTAGTATGTTGTGGCCACCACAAGACTTTCTTCTATATTTTCCTATACATATTCAATCAGTAACAATATTAAAAAAAAAAAAAAAAAAAAGGGATTTTTTTTTTTTTTTTTTTTTTTTTTTTTTTTTTTTTGTTTTTTTGTTAAAAGTAAAAAAAATCGATAACTTTGTTTTAAATTATCACAGATTTATGGTTCAACCATTCGTTTTAAAGGTATTGACGAGATCTTTCGAATGATACCCATCTTCAAAATTTAACCCCCCCGGGGGGTACTTCCCCCCCAGGGGGGGAACCGATGCCCCCCCATGCACAATTTTTTTTCCTAGTTAACTACTACTATCATCAATAATTCAAATTAATTTTACAATCACAAGTTTAAAATAACTCTCATTATGCCCATTTATACGGAATTTTGTCCTATGCTGCCATGTTAAAAATTTGCATAAAATGCGATTACAGCGCCACCTGTTGAGCTATTGATCCCCAAATCTAATGGGCACCAGTTCATGTCAGGGTGCAACTAAATACCAAGTTTGGTTAAATTTCATTCATATGTTCGTGAGATACAGCGTCCACAAAAAAATGATACAGACAGACACACAGACACACAGACAGACAGACAGACAGACAGACATTTTTTAAAAACTATCAATTCGTGTTCAGGACATCCCAAAACGTGTAGATCCGTCAAAAAACGGAGGTCGAAAATTTTCGCGAATCCAATACTTTCTCTATATTACATATAGAAGAAAGTAATAAAAAGATCAGTTGTCTAAAATACGGCAGAAATAGCGCTCATAGCATATTAATACAAGGGATTAAGTCTTATTGTTACATTGGATTAAAAGTCTAGAATGGTGACAAAAATTCAAAAGTCGCCAAAGAGAACTGTATTAACGCTGTACTATCAGGTTTACAAACCATGAATTATATATAAACACAAAAAATTAATTGTCTCATGCGACAGACGTAGCCGGTCACAGCATATTGTAATATTTGGCGTGAAATTGCTGTCATTTTATGGTTGATTGGATAAACAAAATAAACATAGGAAATAACGTAAAAGCAAATATTATGTGCACCACGTATAGTGTTGTTCACATGTAACTGGGATTCAAATATAAAAGGGAAACTCCAATTTTTTCGATACTATCTATTTCGAAACAGTTATATAATAAGCACCTAAATGGAAGCTTATTGGTAAACCACTGTCGCAGGTAATAGGGACAAGTGCCCGAGTTGCAGTGGATGACCAAATCGCTGCCGAAAGCAGTAGGGACCTGAAGCGAGCTTTTGAACAATTTCAGTAATTTATTTTATTTTATTTTTATAAAGCTATGTAGAAAAAAATTTCTTTTAAATTTAGTGACCAGCGAAGCGGGCAAAGCCTGCTAGTATATATATATATATATGTGTGTGTGTGTGGATAGATAGCTAGAAGAAAGTAAAAAAATTTAAGAAGTCTCGTGATTTTTATTTTATTTTCCTTCCTTATATATTTCATCGATATGCGATATTTACAAACATTATCCAGAAATATTCAGGCATGCGTTGAGCTTCAGTAAGTTGATATCTACTTTGATAACAGTGTAAATAAAGCGGTCGATGCCATCATGATAGAAATATTTTCGACTGTTTGATGCAATATATGGACTGTGTCCTGAGCATGACAAAGCGTACTAACGCGATAACAAACATTTCTTCGAATTACGTTATATCCTTAATCAATTTTAGACTCCGCCGTAATAAAGATTATTTTTTTTTTTTTTTTTTTTTTTTTTCAACACTAAATTTTATTTTTCGTCTCTAATATGTATAGTTATTTTGTTATTCAAAATCTATCATTTTATTGTTTAAATAAAAAAAAAATCATATTTTTGTCTGTATTGGTTCGATTTTTCTTTTAGAATTTTCGTACTTTTTCAGTAAAATATTTCTACAAATTATGATTCTCGTTTAAAATCGAGGATTGTAAGCCAACAGGGAATTTCATTTTGAAGGATTTTGCTTCACTTTTTTCTTAAATTTTCAAAATTAGAACAATAAAAGGTAATAAATAAATTTAGTCTGTAGTTTAAATACTATATTTCTTTCTACATTTATTATGCTATGTATTCAAGATGAAATTTGTGTGGTGATAAGACAAGGCTGGGTACTCAGAAAAAAATGAGTAACGATTTTTAGTTTTTTTTTTTTTTTTTTTTAATATGTATATAGGTAAAATATTACATTAAAAAAATCATACACATACTGTAAAAAATTTCTGTAAATTTACAAAAATGCTTATCCAGAATCTCTATAATTTTACAATAATTCTTAATTAAAAGTAAATAATCGAGATTTTGAAACTTTTTCTGCTTTTTTTTTTTTTATCGATTTTTGTTTTTGATTTCTCGATAGAAATTAAAAAAAAGAACATTTCTACTTTAGAAGAAACATTATAAATCACAAATATATTCTTGGCAATAAATAATTAAGTTAATACTAGCCATTAAACACATACAGGGTGATTATAATTAAAGTTACGCTTCAAAATGTTATAATTTTAAAAACTACCCATCAGAGCGATTTGATATTTTACCAGAGCAATCGTGAGGCAACGAAATTTTGTTTGGCAAAAGAAAAAAAAAAAAAAAATAAAATAAAATCTGGTGTGTCACTCACACGACTTTCTCTTACCCTGAAATTTAATACTATAAATACAGGTTGCAGATAAGAAGGTAAGATAACGAGTACTGTTATGTAAACCTGCGTTAAACGATTCATATTAGGCTTCGGAAGAGTTTTATATGATAATTAGTTCTGTGTGAGGGGGGCTACCGCCCCCCTCAACCCCCCATTTCATTAATGCACCTACATTTATATAGAATTTAATTCGGTTATTAAAAAATAATTCTGTTTTTAAAAAATAATTTATTAAAAAAATTATTTAAAAAAATTATCTTTTATGATAAAGAAGACGATTTCCATATTAGAGGAGTAGTATAACACCAAATATCCAAAAAAAAGTCCATTTTATTCTCAATATTAAAAAAAAAAAAAAAAAAAAAAAATACGATTTTTTTTTCTAAGCTTTTTTTCGTTAAAAGTAAAAAAAAAATCGACAACTTTGTTTTAAATTATCGCAGTTCGATGGTTCAACCATTCGTTTTAAAGGTATTGGCGAGCTCTTTTGAAAGATACCCATCATGAAAGTTTACTCCCCTCGAGGGGGGGAAGGGGGTTCACAATTTTTTTTTCCCAGTTAACTATCTCTATTACAAAAAATATATATTCGTTTCATTTGGTTTAGTCCAGTCTATAGACATTGAACTCTACTTACCTGCAATTTCCCCCACAGACGTAATGTATTAGAATTCTCTTGATTGTTCCTGTACAGGAACCATTTGCTTCATCTCAACGAAAAGCTTACTGTAGCATCCCTGTATGATACACATTTAGCATACGAAGTTTGAACTTTCTGCCATAATTTGTTTTTGAGATATGCTGATAACAGACAGACACACACACAGACACACAGACACACACACAGACTCACAGACACACAGACACACAGACCATTTGCTAAAAATATGATTTTCGTATTCAGGGGACCTCAAAACGTGTAAATATAACAAAATCTCGCGTTCGAAAATTTGACCCAAAAACAATACTTTCTCTACCTTATGGGTAAGAGAAAGTAAAAAAGTTCCAAAATGTGCCGTTAATTAATCCGTAATGTGTTTGTTTCGTGAAGCTCCTCTTTTTCTCTTTCACTAGGACTGTTTCCGCTGTAAACATATATTCTTATCTTTTTGCTAAAAACATTGTAGTAAAACCTTGAAGTCTGTATTTTCCTGTTATTCCATTGTGTTGCTAATAACATTCCTGTTTTTAATGAGTCCATTTAGGCGTTTCCCTTGACATTACGCTAACAGCGCCATCTATAGAAACATGTTGGAACTAATTTTTTCCTCCCCGAAACAAAATTTCACTGCCTGACGATTTTTACTTTCTCTTACCCATAAGGTAGAGAAAGTATTGTTTTTGGGTCAAATTTTCGAACGCGAGATTTTGTTATATTTACACGTTTTGAGGTCCCCTGAATACGAAAATCATATTTTTAGCAAATGGTCTGTGTGTCTGTGAGTCTGTGTGTGTGTCTGTGTGTCTGTGTGTGTGTCTGTCTGTTATCAGCATATCTCAAAAACAAATTATCGTAGAAAGTTCAAACTTGGTATTCTAAATGCGTATCATATAGGGATGCTACAGTAAGCTTTTCGTTAAGATCAAGCAAATGGTTCGTGTACAGGGACAATCAAGAGAATTCTAATACATTACGTCTATGGGGGGAAATTGCAGGTAAGTAGAGTTTAACGTCTATAGATTGCACTAAACCAAATGAAACGAACATATATTTTTTGTAATAGAGATAGTTAACTGGGAAAATATTTTTGTGTATGTAGGAGCCTCACCTCCCCCCCTGGGGGGGATAGAAAGTCCCCCCTCGAGGGGAGTAAATTTTCATGATGGGTATCATTCAAAAGAGCTCGCGAATACCTTTAAAACGAATGGTTGAACTATAAATCTGTGATAATTTAAAACAAAGTTATAGATTTATTTTAAATTTTAACGAAAAAAAAAAAAAAAAAAGAAAAAATATCGTTTTTTTTTTTTTTTTTTTTTTTTTTTAATACATATATTGAGAGTAAAATGGACTTTTTTTGGATATTTAGTGTTACACTGCCTCTCTAATATGGAAATCGTCTGCATTATCATAAAAAATAATTTTTTTAAATAATAATTTTAATAAATTATTTTTTAAAAACAGAATTATTTTTTAATAACCGAATTAAATTCTATATAAATTTAGGTGCATTAATAAAACGGGGTGTTGAGGGGTAGCGGTAGCCCCCCTCACACAGAACTAATTATCTTTAAAACTCTTCCGAAGCCTAATTTGAATTGTTTAGCATAGGTTTACATGACAGTTCTCGTTATCTTACCTCTTAATCTGCAACCTGTATTTATAGTATTAAATTTCAGGGTAAGAGAAAGTCGTGTGAGTGACACACCAGATTATTTTGGTATAATATCAAATCGCTGTGATGGGTAGTTTAAAAATTATAGCGTTTTGAAATCGTAACTTTAATTACACAGGTCGACATGTAAAATTTTGATTTTATAATTTTGGCTGATCTTTATGTTTTTTGGCATGCTGAAACCAAAAATGAAGCCGGTTTTTCTCTATCACGTATAGATTTTTCTCAATACAGGGTGCCTACCTATACAGTTTCTTCCATTGCTCTTCCACCAATATAATTTTATGGTAAGTTTTATAGTATGTTTCTATGATTAATTAATAAATCATGGATACCTATTGTTGAAATAGTACAGCACTGGTGCAACGTGAAACCATATCAACCAACCAACCAACCAACCTACTGTTATAGTGGTATATGTAAGAAACTGTGTCTGTGGAAACACCCTGTATTGACAAAAACCTATACGTGACTGAGAAAAGTGGACTGCATTTTCGGTTTCAGCACATAAAAAAACATAAAGATCAGTTAAAATCATGAAATCAAATTTTGTCCACTTCATTTTCGCCGACCTGTGTTATAATCACCCTGTATATAATATATCTACGTTTATTTATTTTTTTATTTTTTTTTCTATAATCTTACATATCACTTATGTTAAATAATTTCCAGTATTTTTTCTGTTGAAATTTTTAACAGAGTAGAAAATTTGTCTCAATTTAAGCGCATTAATTAAAAGTATAATAACTCATTAAAACACGTTTTTAGTTATAATCCAGACATAATAATTACAACAGCTTTAAATTCTTGGTGCTTTCAGTTATGATGAGGAATAGACTCTTTTGAAATGACCTCTTGACAATACTTGTTCGCTAAAGCAGTTATTTCTTCAGAAAGTGCCTCTTGAACTTCTAAAGCTTTTTTCTTTTTATGACTGTTAAATCATGACTTCTAGCATTTTACAGTTATTGAGTGATTATGGGCTTTTTCCCCCCCTTTAAATCCAACTCATTTACCTCAGCTGTTGAAACCGCTAACAGCTGCTGGATGAAAAACATTGTATTCTTTGGAAAGTTAATGGCCGCATCTAGCTTGTCGCTTCAGTACAAAAATGAACTCGTAGATTACGAGGTGATTTATGTAATTTGTTCTACAGAAAGATTATTGAATTCTTGTAAAATCTTTTTTTTGTACTTTATTTTAGTACAGATGCTGATTGGAGAAAATATTTTTATTATAAATAAGTCTTCTATATAGTATATATATTTTAAATAATTATTATTGTTTTTCAAATGTAAATGTACTTTTAAGCGATTTAATAAAGTACACTGCTCTGCATGCAAATCGGTACCAACACCATTTTTGCAAATTCTTATGTAAAATGACCTCCTGAATCCGAATAGGACACCCATTTTACCCTATCGCCCATCGACTTTTAGGGACGCACCCTTATTTTTATCCCTTTCGGGTAATTTTATGGCTATAATTTTGATTTTTAGAAAGGGAAAGGATTATTTTAACTCTTAAATATCTTCTGAGGAGCTACAGAGTTGGAAAGTACTAAAACATAAACATTTGCAGCAAGGAGAAAATTTAGGGGGGGGGGGGATTTGCCACTGAAATTATATATTACATTTATCATATTTTATTAATCAATTATTATTAATCATTATGTATTATATATATATATATATATACAGTCGGTAACAAAAGTGTCCGAACACTAGCAAAAATTCCTATGTAAAAAAAGTACACTGCATACGGTTTTGTTAAATAAAGCCTTGTCGAATCCTGTTCTTAGTCAGTGTAAGAACACGATTCGATAAGGATTTATTTAACAAAACCGTATGAAATGTTTTTTTTTACATAGGAATTTTTGCTAGTGTTCGGACACTTTTGTTACCGACTGTATATATATATATATATTGTTTTAAGTGTTAAAATAGTTCTTTTCCGTTCTCCAGATCAAATACATCGCCATGAAATAACCGAACAAATTGGGGAGAGGGGGTAGCGTCCCAAAAAATCGGTAGATGATTGGTCGAAATACGGGTCATATTCGAAATTCAGAAAGTCATTTTACATAATAATCAGCAAAAATGGTATAAGGGCTCAAAAAAGTTTTTTTTTTTTTCTTTTTAGCTCCGTGGTATTTAACATAAATTTTAACATTTAGAGTGTATGCATTAAAAATATATAAAAACACAAAAGTAATATACATATTACTTTCACAACAATGTCTACTTTATACTTGTATACATATATTTCAACTCAGTCGGAAAGTAGTATTTGACTTCAGTTGGTCGGTCTGCTTGCCATACTCAAACTTTTACAAGCATTTTGGATTGCTGCAAAATTGATATACATCGTCCAAAATTACACTATTATGTTTTCTTTTCCAAATTTATGTATTAAGCTTATTTACAAAGACACCCAAATTAAGGCAAAGACTCAATCAAAAAAAAATATTTTGTACTTGATAATTTCTTAATTTACTAATTTAACAAGGCGGCCAGGGCAATCTGTACACAAGCAGAACAAGGTTAATATATGATATACAAATTCGCAGCAGCATATACTATATTAAAAGTGGCATGTACAGCTTACGAATTAAACATAAATGAGTTCGTCTACATTACGATCTTATGGAAAATGTTTTTGAAACTATTAATCTTCACTGTATTAGTCGTAAAAATGCCATTTGAAGCTCATAATTAAATAGAGCATATTCAAGACCACATAAAAAAGGCTAGTATTTTGAATTATGTATGCAGTCGGCAGCAAAAATATCCGTGCACTAGCAATAATCCCTGTCTAAAAAAAGTGCACTTAATACTGCTTTGTTAAATAAATCCTTGTCGTGTCCTGTTCTTAGTCAGTGTAAGAACATGATTCGACAAGGATTTATTTAACAAAACAGTATTAAGTGTACTTTTTTGACATCGGAATTATTGGCTAGTGCTCGGATGCTTTTGCTGCCGACTGTACAAAGCGTAGATCTGTATGAACGAATGCAATGATTTTGCAAATATTTACTATATCCTTACGTATGTTAGAAAATACGACTTTTCTTGTAAAATTAACAATTAAACGAAAGCGTTCTATTCTGCCCACTCAAGAATAGCTAAAAATAAATATTAAAAACGTCATATTCTCAAGTTTTTATTTACTGCGCATTACGTATTTTTGTCAAATGGACTAACTGTAACCATAGATTTTTTTTTTTTTTAAGTCATCATATGGAGAAAAATTTGTAACCTACATTTGTATCGTCTAAATGTCGTAAATTAAATGTTAACTTGAATTCTTAAGACTATTTCAAGATGCGCTTTTCCTTTAAAAATGAAATTTAAAGAATATCGTTCAAGTTATTATTTCAAACTAGCAAACCCGTGCGAAATTTTCTCAATTTATTTCTCTTCTTATTTACTTTTAAAATTTGAAACTCATAAATATTATACCAATTTCTCCACCTAATTAAAATTTTAGTTTATCGGAAGCCAAATTATTGTTATAAAAAAATTAAATATTGTGCAATAGTGAAACCAGAATCATTTAAAGAAGTGTTTCAAAATAAAATTCATGGTTGACGACCCAGTTTTCATACTTCCACAGGCAGTAAAGTTTTACTAAAGAACCCCCATGACTCCTTTTAAATTTTTATCTCCAAGAGTGCGATGACATTTTATTTATTTTGGCATAATTTTTGTTAAAAGAAAAAAAAAATATTTTGATTATACTTTTTATGATTGCGTTTTTTAGTCAATTTATGATAATGATTCATATTCTGTATATATCTTTAAAATATTGCTACGTTAAAAGTGACGTTTGCAAAGATTCTGAAGAAGCAACTATTAAAAATACATTTTTCCATAAAATAATATCATCAAACAACTGTCGTCATTTTTTCTTATTAGTTCATTGAGCTGCGTCTGCGTGCTTTTGTTCATTTTTAAATATTATTTTTTTATCCTCACGCAGTTTATTAATTTCACCACTATTGTATCGTTTCTACAAAAAATAATTGTAACTGGTCCACGTTAGAGAAATATTATATAGATAATATCTTAATCATTTTTACCATTACGACTTATTGTTGAAAATATCTTTTAAAAATATCGCTAATACAAAAAAATAAAATTTTTCAAATAAGATAAATAAATTTTCAATATTGTTATATCCGATTTCAATCTACCCTAAAGGTTTGAATTTTATTAAAACATGAATATTTTCAAATAGGAATTTCATATTGAAAACCAAAATATAAATACAGCATTCTGTTTTTCATCCTTCAATATATTTTGTATCTGTTATTCAGTGCTTGATCTTGATGTTAAAAGGAAAACATGCCAAGATGCTTACAAATTTCCTTCTCTTATTTAAAAAAAAAAAAAAAAAAAGACTACTGTACTGTCAAAATCTTCAAAAAATACATTTCCATAACCCCAGACATATACTGTGTTTGTAAACATCTGGTTTTATTCCTTCTTAAATTCTTTTCACTCTTACCGATTTCATTTTACTGCTGTCAGATGTGCATCGTATTGTATAGGGTTTAGAAATAAATATTTTGAAAAAAAAAAAAAAAAAAAAAAAAAAAATGGCGTTGCGTTACTGCCTGCTCCTGGGTGGTCTTTAAATGTAATTTAAGCTTTCTCTGTCTAAAAATACAAAAAATATTTAGTAAATAAATGAGAATTTACAAATAAGATGGAATCTTTTTTTTTCCCATGGTAAGAATTTATCTTCGTATGAGCAGTGTGTATACAACAAAGAAAATATTTCTCTGATAATTTTATTTTATTTATTTTTAAATGTATGACTAAATATATAAGAAAATGTAAAGATAAAGTATTTATAATACTTAGTAAATAATGCTTTAATTTTTATGAAAAATAAAACTCTATTAAGAAATAAATAGTACGCTTTTTTCTAATAAAAAAAAAAAAGAATACTAACGATTATTATTATTATATTATTATTATTTTAATAAGGTAACATATCTCTAATTATTCAAATTTATTTTTTCTCTTTTCCTCTCTTATTCAAAATGTCATTGCTTTTTTTCTAATTTAGAATCTGTCTTAGTTATTTTTATAAGTGCTTTTGTTTAAAAGTAATATTGCAGAAATATTACTGATCGAAAATGAAAATTATTAAAAAAAAAAAAAAAAAAAAAAAACTTAATTTTTATTTTATTTTACTGAAATATTCCTAGTGTAATAATTCGCAAATAATTTCAATCGTAAAGCAAGAGTTATTTTAATTAGACTAATATTTAAATATTTTTTTTTGGTAGTGTAAGTAACTTATATTCTGCATTTATTATTTTATTGCTTTTATCTTCAGATACAAAATTGCTTTTATACGCAACATATTCGTGGATAATTTGGTATATAATATTATCCCCACATTTAACATTTTTGTCTCCCTATAACATTTTGTCGTATAGCAGAAGATCATTTTGCTCTGCAAAGCGATTTTGATGCCATTAATTTAGGACATTTGAGGTAAACTATTTGCAGAGTGAACAAATTAATCTTTTGGAAAGCTACGTGAGTTAAGTGTAACGATGTCCCATTTCTGGACGAAATTGTCCGGAATGACTCTTCATGAATGACAAGAACGATCATTTGCAAATTCAAGAGGTTTCTGGATGATAAATTACAAAATTCTATTGAAATATTTTAAAGTCGACTAAAGGTTGCGTACTTATGACGATTGCATAAGTTCATTCTTTAAAAGTAATGTTGTGGAAACGTTATAGTTAAAAAACTAATAATCGAAATATATATTTATATCTATAAATTTCTCATGAATTGCTCCCGCATTCTGAGCCATTTTATTTATTAACTAGCAGGCAAAGCCCGCTTCGCTGGTCCCTATTTTTAAATGAATCGCTATAATTACTGAATTCTCAAAATTGCATTAATTTTTATCACGTGAAAAAAAAAACAGAAAAAAATCTTATTAGGAAAAATGTCGCACCGGGTTCTCATTGCCTTCGGAAAAAATTCCCAAAATGCTCTAACTCTTATTTCTATTATTTTCCCCCTTCGCCCCCCCCCTCCCGTCTATCCTAATAATTTTAAAAATTCGAAAGTATCCGCAATCGATTTGTAGGTATCGAAAACCTCTATATATACCAATTTTGAATGCTCTAACTCTATTCTATTTTTTTTGCCCCTCCCCCCCCCTTCCCGGCCCTCCTAATAACTTTACACTTTCGAAAATATCCCCATTCGACTTGCTGACCTCTAAAACCTATCTGTGCCAATTTTGAACGGCCTAACTGTATTTCTATTTGTTTTTGCCCACCCCCCCCCCCTTCCTGCCCCTCCTAATAATTTTGCAAATTCGAAAATATCCACAATCGATTTGTAAGTATCGAAAACCTCTATATACAAATTTTAAACGATCTATTTTTATTTCCCCCCCCCTCTCCCCTCCCCCTTCTCGCCCCTCCTAATAACTTTACACTTTCGAAAATATCCCCATTCGACTTGCAGGCCTTTAAAACCTATCTGTACCAATTTTGAACGGCCTAACTGTATTTCTATTTGTTTTTGCCCATAGCCCCCCCTTCCCATCCCTTCTAATAATTTTACAAATTCGAAAATATCCGCAATCGATTTGTAAGTATCGAAAACCTCTATGTACCAATTTTGAACGATCTGACACTATTTTTATTTTTTTGCCCCCCCCCCCCCCTCCCACCCCCTTAAAAAAAAAAAAAAAAAAAAAAAAAACGGAAAAAATCAAAAAATGAGCTTTTGCAAATATTTTCAAGAAGACACTTGGCGGTTTTTTTTTTTTTTTTTTTTTTTTTTTTTTTTTACATCTTTGAGCTATTACTTTTACTCGAAAATCCGTATTTTTCTAAATTTGCCTCCGAAAATCATTTATACCCCCTTCTCCCGTTAAAAATCCTAAATTGCAAAATCGCAGGACATGATTTTTTCGTATTCAAGTCTAGTCTCCCCATCTGCAATTTCTTCACTGTGAAGTTATTTGGAGCCGAGTTATACTTATAAATGTGTTTTTGCCTTATGCGCCTCCGAAAATCATTTATACCCCCTTCCCCCCCTTAAAAATCCAAAATTCCAAAATCGCAGAAAATGATTTTTTTGTTTTCAAGTCTAGTCTCTCTCTCTGCAATTTCTTCACCGTGAAGCAATTTGGAGCCGAGTTATGCTTATAAAGGTGTTTTTGCCTCCTGCGCCTCCGAAAATCATTTTCACACCTTTTCCCCCTTAAAAATCCAAAAATCCAAAATCGCAGAAAATTATTTTTTTGTATTCAAGTCTAGTCTCCCCATCTGCAATATCTTCCTCGTGAAGCAATTTGGAGCCGAGTTATGCTTATAAAGGTGTTTTTGTCTTCAGCAACTCCGAAAATCATTTTCACCCCCTTACCCCCTTAAAAATCAAAAATTCCAAAATCGCAGAAAATGATTTTTTCGTATTCAAGCCTAGTCTCCCCATCTGCAATTTCTTCACCGTGAAGCAATTTGGAGCCGAGTTATAAATGTGTTTTTGCCTTATGCGCCCCCAAAAATCTCATTTTTACCCCCTACCCCCCTTAAAAATCCAAAATTCCAAAATCGCAGAAAGTGATTTCTTTGTATTCAAGTCTAGTCTCCCCATCTGCAATTTCTTCACCGTGAAGCAATTTGGAGCCGAGTTATGCTTATAAAGGTGGTTTTTGCCTTCTGCCCCCCCGGGGGGGGAACGGGGGGGTATTTCGCAAAATCCCGTCTTAGTGAGCGTCAGGGTCCTAAAATCAACCTGCTCACCAAAAATTGTGACTCTATCTCCCATAGGATCGCCACAACCGTGTTGAGTCAGTGAATCAGTGAATCAGTCAGTTTACTCTTTTATACATATAGATAATCAATTACTTGTGTTTTGTTCCATAAATTCAACATTTCTCATTTTTTTGGTTCATTTTGTTATTGTCAGCTCGATAAGAAATCTTTTGATTACAATCAGTTAGAAACTCCTTCTTATTATGGTTCTATACGTTTTGTATTCTTCTCAGAATTAATTTAAAGTGTAGTTCTTCACACATATACAGGGTGATCAATTTAAAAGAGTACCCGTTGGTTTTTCTTATTACCCTTAAATAGGACGGATGTGACAACTGTTCTAACACTGAAGTATAATTGTTTGAACCTTGTGGGAGACATTTTCCAACGCTGTTGGACTGTTACAACTTTATTTGTGAGGTAAAACATAAATGGAGACGCACATTTTTTTTCTTAATCTTGTAATAATTTATTTATGAAAAACAAAATTTTATTAAAATTTTTTACAGTATCATTTCTACATTACATTTACATTATCATTATTATTTTTACATTATCATTTCATAGGGTTTTCCAGAGAAGTCCTGCAAACATCGATGAATTAAAACAGATCATAACTGAAGAAATCTCGTCAATAACTCCAACAATGTTGCGAAGTGTGTGAAAACCTGGTTCGACGTATTCTTGTTTACATTCAAAATGGTGGCGAACATTTTCAACATTTTCTGTGAGGAATGATAAAGAAGAAATTGAATTAAATTATATTTTTCAAAAATAGAATTATTACAGGATTAAAAAAATTGTGCGTCTCCATTCCTGTTTTACCTCACAAATAAAGTTGTAACAGTCCAACAGTGTTAGAAATTGTCTCGCAAACTTAAACAAGGTTGAAACAATCATACTTCAATGTTAGAATAGTTGCCACATCCGTCAGATTTAAGGGTTATAAGACGAACCCACGGGTACTCTTTTAAACTGACCATCTTGTATATATAAGTAAATATTCTTCATATTTATATATATATATGTAAGCATTCTTCTATTTATATAAATTCCTTTATTTCAGAAAGAAAAAGAACAATTTTATCTTTTATTAATATTAATTAAATAGTATGTAGTTGTACAGCAAGTTAACCGAGTCTCTGCGGTTAGTTACTTTTAACCAGTGTTGGGCATAATTGATTAAAAAGTAATTGAACTACAACTGAATTACAAATAAATTACAATTATAATTATTTTACTGTCAATCGATTAACAAGTAATTGATTACAAATAAACTGAATTATTATAAATAAATTGAATAAGTAATTCAATTTACTTCCAATCAATTACTTGTTAATTGATTGACAGTAAAATAATTATAATTGTAATTTAATTGTAATTTAATTGTAATTCAATTACTTTTTAAACAATTATGCCCAACACTACTTTTAACCCTTTAAAAAAATATATTTAAAAAAAAAATAATGTTATAGAAAGCATTATCGTTAAAAAACTAGTAACTGAAATATTTATATAATCGAATTCCCTTTTCTTTCTCCATATATAAATCTCGTATACTTCGTCTCTGAAACAACGATAACTAATTTTATTACTTTCTCTTACCCATATAGGTTGAAAAAGTATCGTTTTTGGGTCAAATTTTTGAAAGTGAGTTGTTGTTATATTTATAAATTTTTAGGTCTCCTAAATCCAAAAATCATGTTTTTAACCGTTGGTCTGTGTGTGTCTGTCTATTATCAGCATATCTCAAGAACAAATAATAGTAGAAAGTCCAAACTTGGTATTCTAAATGTGTATCATATAAGGATGCTACAGTAAACATTTCGTTGAGATCAAGGAAATAGTTTCTGTACTGGTACATCCCAGAGGATTCAAATACATTATGTCTGTGGAAAACAGTTTCGGTTTCCAAAGGAACATCTGCTAGTTTGGTGTGAGAAGCGCATGCGCTTGCTACGAGAGAAAAAAGAATAAGTTTAGTGTTTGCTTGCTGACTTCAGCGATAAGATGTACGGTGATTACTGTAAGATGTTACGAATGAGGATATGTTTTATCTTCATTATATTTTATTACTACTACTTAATAATGTATATATGTACATAGAATATGTGTATATAGAATATGTATATAAAGGATTCGTTAAAGTAAGATAGAGCCCTGTTTATTCGAGTTCCTGGCTCCTGAATTATTAGTTATTTTTATTTTATTTAAGTATATTAAGAATTATTTATATGTTGAAGTAACATTTTGGCGAGCCAGCCAGCCAGGATTCGTAAAATATACGATTTTAAAAGGGCTCTTAAGTTGTTTATAAGATTAAAGAAAGAAAAAAAAATAATTACGTCTAAATCAACAGATCAGAACAGAAGTTTTGGAATCAAGTTTCAAGTTCTGTTTTGCCAGCGGAGCTGAATACGATTATCAGGTAAGCTCTCTCTCCCCTTTATTAAGACACTGAATAAAATATATATATATATTTCATATATTTACGAATAAAGTACATTTTCAATAATTTGAGAATAAATAAGAATGAAATATTATAACAATAATACGTAGCACCCAAATGTAGGGTGCCAAGTCATGTTCTTAATGAGAAAATTTAATATATTTACGTGATTTATTGAGTGAATTATATTAAAAGATAATATAATTATTATTATTGTGAATATTACGTTAAAGTAAAAAAAAAAAAAAAAAAAAAAAAAAAAGAGTTCATTTGAATTGAAGAACAATAAGAATAAGTGTAATAAAACAACGTAAAATTTTGTGTTCTATTAGAAATTGTTAATAAGAATTTATTAAATATGGCAGAGTTAGAAAAACAAAAGAGAAAAAGAACAGTAATTAGAAGTTCCACTACGAAATTAATTACTAATTGCGAGCAGTACATAGAAGCAGATGTAATCGAAACATCTGTTCTGCAAGAACATTTCGATCAATTAACAGTAAAATACGAAAATTTAAGGAATCTCGATGAAGAGATTCAAAATCTTATGAAAAAGGAAGACGATTTAGAATCCGAATTTGAAACAGCAGAAACTTATGCAGAAAAAATTATTTCTGTTAAATCAAAAATTACTTCGGTTTTAAAAAGTAAGGAAAACCTCGAAAACACAAACACTAAAAAGGATGATATCATAAGTGAACAATCATCTTTAATTTCTTGTTCACATTCTAGAATAAAACTCCCTCGTCTAGTGATTGAAGAATTTGGCGGGAATCCCGCTAACTGGCTCTCATTTTGGAGCCAATACGAGAATGCAATTCATAATAATACTGATTTAACAGACATAGATAAGTTTAATTACTTGCATTCTCTGTTAATAGGATCTGCGGCTGATGCCATTAGAGGCTTTTCGTTATCCAGTGAGAACTATCAATCTGCAGTTAAAGCGTTAAAAACAAGATTTGGTCGTAATGACCTAATAATTAATGCACACATTGGAAAGTTATTGAATTTAGATCCAGTGAAAAATTCAAATAACACAGATGCGCTGCGCAAGCTCTACGATAACATTACGATTCAAATAAGAAATTTAAAATGCCTAAATGTGACATCAGGAACATACGGCACTCTGCTGACACCAATTTTACTCAAATTGATTCCCACTGATTTAAATTTAAATTATCAAAGAAAAAGACAGAACCTTGAAAATTTTGACATTGATGAATTATTAGACTTTTTAAAAGCTGAAATTGAGTGTCGTGAAACGGCGATACAAATACAAGAACTGTCCACACAAAATCCAAATGTAAAAGAAAAACAGAAAAAAATTCCCGAGTCTAAGACACTCCCTACAGCGTGTAAATTGATGAACACTAATGAAAATAATAAGGAAATTAATTCAAAATTTAGAAAGGTTGATATAGTGTGTGTTTTTTGCAATAAATCACATGCATCGGAGAGTTGTAATGAGGTCTCTAAGTTAAATTTGGAAGATAAAAAGAATATACTGAAAGAAAAAAGGGTTTGTTTTGTTTGTCTGAAGAAAAATCACAGAGCAAACCAATGTAGATCAGGGCATAGATGTCTTATTTGTAAAAGACGACACTACGCTATAATATGCCCGGATTTACCCTCAAACAAATCAGATATTTCAAATAAGATTAATGAAGAAATAAAAATAAGTACATTAAATAATCATGTACAGCTCTCTGATGTATTTCTGCAAACGTTAATCGTTAGACTGCACAATAATAATAAAGAAATGCTTGTAAGGGCAGTCTTGGACTCTGGAAGCATGAAAAGCTATATATGTAGTGATACAATTGAAGAAATGAAGTATGTCTCTAGCAATGAAATAAACTTGCGTCAATCACTTTTTGGAGGTATCGAAACGAATGAAAATGTTTATAAAAATTATGTAATTGAATTAAGTAATATGAACAGAAGTTATAAATGTAAATTTGACGCATTGGCGGAAAAACGAATTTGTTCTGAGCTTGGCCAAATCCCATCTGGTCCGTGGTTAAATGAACTTAAGAAGCATCGTATACAGCTTACGGACTTAGAAAATAAATACAAAGTGGATAAGGAAATAAAATTGTTAATAGGGGCTGATATTATGGGTAAATTGTTAACGGGAAAAATAGTACCCCTTAAATCAAATTTAACCGCTATACAGAGTAAATTGGGATGGACTGTTCTAGGAAAATTTTTTGGCACAAAGAGCAATACACCTAGTAATCATTCTCTCGTTATCTCTTCTCTTTTGGTTAAGAACCAGTGTGTAAGCGATCTGTGGAAATTAGACGTATTGGGAATTACAGATCCTGCACACCGTAAAACTAAGCAGGAGTTAGAAGAAGAGACTAACAAGTATTTTAAGGAGACTCTTCGGGTAAAT
Source organism: Salticus scenicus (assembly GCA_963930645.1). Taxonomy (NCBI): domain Eukaryota; kingdom Metazoa; phylum Arthropoda; class Arachnida; order Araneae; family Salticidae; genus Salticus; species Salticus scenicus. Next base: position 18,984,598 of record OZ005648.1, on the reverse strand, counting down.
TCCGACGGCAGATACGAGGTAGCTTTACCATGGGTAACGGATAATTCTGCCTTACCTGACAATAAAAAACTTGCTGAAAAAAGTCTGTTTAGTACGAAAAGAAAATTAGGTAATTCCGGCAAATTAGAGGATTACTATGGGGTTTTTGATAATTGGTTATCACTTGGCATAATAGAAGAAGTGACAGAGACTAAATCAGAACAGGTACATTATTTACCGCATAGACCCATAATAAAAGAGGGTAGTACTACGAGTTTACGGCCAGTGTTTAATGCGAGTTCACATTCTCAGGGTTTTCCTTCATTGAATGATTGTTTATCTACGGGACCTAATTTAATAGAAATTATTCCAACAATACTAAATCGATTTCGTAAAAGCTACGTGGGTGTTACGTCAGATATAGAAAAAGCTTTCTTACAGATTTCAATAAGAGAAAAGGATCGCGACTTTTTACGTTTTCTGTGGTTTGGTAGAGATAATTCGGAACAAATTGAGGAGTATCGGCATCAAAGGGTTGTTTTTGGTTTAACATGTAGTCCCTATTTATTAGCCGCTACCTTACAGTATCATTTAAGTAAAGTACCCGAAAATTTAAGCAATACTGCAGAAATTCTTAAGACATCATTTTATGTCGATAATTGCGTAACTAGTTTGAATTCTGAGTTAGAAATGAAAAAGTTTATCTTGGAGTCACAAGTAATAATGTCTACAGGCAATTTTAATTTACGAGGGTGGAAATCTAATTTGCATAGTGTCACTCCAGACAATGAATCAATCACTGAAGAAAACATCTCCGTCTTGGGTCTTACGTGGTATACAGACAGTGATACTTTATCCTGCAAAGTGCCGTCAATTGATGAGCCCGATAAACTAATTACGAAAAGGTTAATTTTAGCCATTGCTCATCAAGTATTTGATCCAATTGGATTTACGGCACCTGTGACGTTAATTCCGAAATTAATTTTGCAGGAAACATGGAATTTAAAACTTAAGTGGGATGAAATTCTTCCGGATCATTTAATACAAAAATTTACAGCATGGATCCAACAACTGAATTTAATATCAAAAATAAGGATACCAAGATGGCTTAATATTTCCCCAGACGTTTCATTAAGTTTGCATGTATTTTGTGACGCGAGTCAAAAGTGTTACGCGGCATGTGTGTTTTTAAGAGTCTGTCGAGGTGATCACGTGACCGTCAATTTAATACATGCTAGAAGTAGGGTAGCGCCTCTAAAGGTTCTAACTATACCGCGGTTAGAGCTCCTTGCTTGCTTGATCGGCGCTCGGTTGCTTTCGTCTGTGGTAGAAGATATGCAATTTCCCAGTGTTGATATTCATTGTTGGACGGATTCTACTACTTCGTTATGTTGGATCCAAAGAAATCAAAATTGGGGGACTTTTGTCCAAAATCGTGTACGTGAAATAGTTTCCTTGACATCTCCCACCGTGTGGCGCCACGTTCCAGGTGCTCTTAACCCTGCCGATATAGCTTCTAGAGGATGTTCAGCCGAAAAATTGTCACAACTACGATGGTGGGAGGGACCAGAGTGGTTACGCAATAACGAGGAGAGTTGGCCAAATTCAGAGGAATCTCCGGATGAGGATTTGGTTGGCTCAGAAATACGAAAAACTGTAATTACTGCCTTAAGCCAAACCGACCATAACAGCGACTGGTATTACAAGTATTTTTCATCTATAAGAAAAATTATTCGGATGATAGCGTTTATCTACAGATTTTATTTTAAGCTAAGAAAATTTCCCAGTGAATCCTCAAAAACTTTGTCAACTTCCGAACTTGAAAGAGCTGAAATCGCTCTTCTGAAATTGGTGCAAAAGGATTCATTTAATAACACAAATTACGACAAACTTCAAAACCTTAGACCGATGATTGACAGTGATGGTTTAATTAGAGCAAAAACAAATATTTCTTGTAGAAATGACACTAACAGTTTTAAATTTCCTGTGATTTTACCGTCCGATCATCCAGTGGTTCGACTGTTAATAATGCATACTCACAACGAATTATTACACGCTGGTGTTAATTTGATGATGTCATACTTGAGAGAAAAATACTGGATTATTAGAGCTCGTAAGACTATACGAAACTGTATACGAAAGTGCGTTAAATGCCAAAGATTTAAAGTCAAACATTCTGATGTTCTACCAGGTCCTTTGCCAAAGGAACGAGTAAATGATGCAGCTATTTTTGAAATTGTAGGCATCGATCTAGCTGGACCACTTTATTTGAAAGGAGGTCAAAAATCTTATATTGTACTGTTTACCTGTGCCGTCTATAGAGCAATTCATTTAGAATTGATCACATCTTTAACAACCGAGGTTTTTTTGCAATCATTAAGGCGTTTCATTTCACGACGTGGAAGACCATCAATTATATATTCAGACAACGGTACGAACTTTAGGGGAGCAGAGAAGCTTTTACATGAACTAGACTGGGAGAGTATTACCTCCAAAGTTGCGGAACAAACAATTCAGTGGAAATTTAACCCTCCGACCGCCCCGTGGTGGGGAGGTTGGTGGGAGCGCCTCATTCAAATGGTTAAACAAATCTTAAGAAAAATTTTGGGGCGTGCTACACTTGGTTATGAAGAGCTGCAAACCATTTTGTGCGATTGTGAAAAAATAATTAATAGTAGACCACTTACTTACGTGTCCGAAGATGTGAACGATTTATCCCCTTTAACTCCCGAGATGTTTCTGCACGAAATTCCCCATTCTGGTGTGTCTGACATTGACATTTTGGACAAAAAGAAGCTCAGTAAGCGAGCTAAGTACCTACAGAAAATGAGAGAGAACCTCAGAGTACGATTTCGCACGGAATATTTAGGATATCTACGTCAACAGTCCATAAGAAACTACAAGGATAAGCCGCTAGAAGTGGGTGAAGTTGTGTTATTAGAGGATGACAACAAAAAACGTACCTTCTGGAATATGGCCAGAGTGTTGAAATTGATCCCTGGACGTGATGGCATAACACGACTTGCTGTGGTGAAAACTGAAAAAGCCGAATTTTTACGTCCTATACAACGCTTATATAGACTTGAACTAGACCATTCTACCAAAAGTGATAATGAAAGTGATGACAATGTTCCTGTAACAACGAGCAGTGGAAGGACTGTAAAAATTCCAATAAGACTGTAAACTTCATCAAGTGACTTTAATTTTTTTTTATTTTATTCATTTTATTTATGTAACTATTTTGTTTTTCATCTAAGTTTTAGTATCATGTATTTAAGTATGTTTTGAGTATATTTTCAGATAATCCACTCAAAAGGTGGGAGAAAATGTGGAAAACAGTTTCGGTTTCCAAAGGAACATCTGCTAGTTTGGTGTGAGAAGCGCATGCGCTTGCTACGAGAGAAAAAAGAATAAGTTTAGTGTTTGCTTGCTGACTTCAGCGATAAGATGTACGGTGATTACTGTAAGATGTTACGAATGAGGATATGTTTTATCTTCATTATATTTTATTACTACTACTTAATAATGTATATATGTACATAGAATATGTGTATATAGAATATGTATATAAAGGATTCGTTAAAGTAAGATAGAGCCCTGTTTATTCGAGTTCCTGGCTCCTGAATTATTAGTTATTTTTATTTTATTTAAGTATATTAAGAATTATTTATATGTTGAAGTAACAATGTCTATGGGGAAATTTCTGGTAAGTACAGTGTAACATCGAAAGGCTGACTTACACGAAACGGGATGAATAGAATTTATTATTTTCATAAAAGCATGTTTTGTGTAGATTGGGGTATGGAAATCATTCATCATTCATTTACAGGGCTACCCAAAGTATTTGGATATATTGGGGCAATACATGGAAATTGCAGGAATCATAATACCTCTTGTGTTAAATGTTTTTCGAGTAAGACTAATTTTAAATACACAGTATTCTTAATAGTACATATTGATTATAGACAATATACAGGGCTACCCAGAATTAAGCAAAACGTTCTTTTCTATTGAATGTAACTGACGGAAGTGCTTTGTACATTTTACTATGTCGACGAATACAGCAAAATTAATGTTTCATGTCCGTACTGTAAATAAAGTATTTTTTGAAGTTCTATTCTCAACTCTGTTTTTTGTATAATATCACGTTTTGAGGTGCCTGATTACGAAAGTTCAATTTTTAGAGGGTTGATCCGTATATATATCTGTTATCAGCATCTCTTAAAAAATAAATAGCTACAGAAAATTCAAATTTGGCATTTAAGATTTCGTATTAAATTACCACTTAAAAATTTGATCAAGATTGGCAAATTCGAAAGCAAATTAATAACAGCCGAGATTTATTATTATTATTGCTTTAATAGTCTTATGCATTGTAATAGAACGGGGGGTTGAGGGGGGCAGTAGCCCACCCTCACACAGAATTAAATGTGAAATAAAATTTTTCCTAAACCTATTTTAGAATATTTTAACACTCTATATTGAATGTTATTATCTTATGTTATTGATCTTAAAATTTAATATGCAGTCTATCAATATAATATTGAAATGCAGGATAAGAGAAAGTCGTGTGAGTGACACACCAGATTATTTTTATTAATATTAATTAAATACCGTGTAATTGTAGAGTAAGTTAACTGTGTAAGTTGTTTTTAACCTCTTAAACATATTGTTGAGGAAAATCTGTCCTACTTGATTAATATTTATTTTCTGCGTTAGCAATTTTCCAATCGGTTTATTGAATGGGGATTTATTGAATGAAGTCCCCCCAAGGTACAACTTTGACATGAGTCCCCCCCCAAGGCCCAACTTTGACATGAGTCCCCCCAAGGTACAACTTTGACATGAGTCCCCCCCAGGCCCAACTTTGACATGAGTCCCCCCCCAAGGCCCAACTTTGACATGAGTCCCCCCCAAAGTACAACTTTGACATGAGTCCCCCCCCAAGGTACAACTTTGACATGAGTCCCCCCAAGGCACAACTTTGACATGAGTCCCCCCCAGGTTCAACTTTGACATGAGTCCCCCCCAAGGTACCCCTATTCAGTCGGTACAGCGTTGTCGAATTTTTATAATACACTCTTAATAGTGCTAAGGCCTATTTCAGTCGGTTTATTGAATGGGGATTTATTGAATGAAGTCCCCCCAAGGCCCAACTTTGACATGAGTCCCCCCCCCCCAAGGAACAACTTTTACATGAGTACCCCCCAGGCCCAACTTTGACATGAGTCCCCCCTCCAAGGCACAACTTTGACATGAGTCCCCCCAAGGTACCCCTATTTCAGTCGGTACAGCGTTGTCGAATTTTTATAATACACTCTTAACAGTGGTAAGGGCCTATTTCAGTCGGTTTATTGAATGGGGATTTATTGAATGAAGTCCCCCCAAGGCACAACTTTGACATGAGTCCCCCCCCAAGGCCCAACTTTGACATGAGTCCCCCCAAGGTACAACTTTGACATGAGTCCCCCCCAGGCCCAACTTTGACATGAGTCCCCCCCCAAGGCCCAACTTTGACATGAGTCCCCCCCAAAGTACAACTTTGACATGAGTCCCCCCCCAAGGTACAACTTTGACATGAGTCCCCCCAAGGCACAACTTTGACATGAGTCCCCCCCCCAGGCCCAACTTTGACATGAGTCCCCCCCAAGGTACCCCTATTCAGTCGGTACAGCGTTGTCGAATTTTTATAATACACTCTTAATAGTGCTAAGGCCTATTTCAGTCGGTTTATTGAATGGGGATTTATTGAATGAAGTCCCCCCAAGGCACAACTTTGACATGAGTCCCCCCCCAAGGCACAACTTTTACATGAGTCCCCCCTCCAAGGCACAACTTTGACATGAGTCCCCCCAAGGTACCCCTATTTCAGTCGGTACAGCATTGTCGAATTTTTATAATACACTCTTAACAGTGCTAAGGGCCTATTTCAGTCGGTTTATTGAATGGGGATTTATTGAATGAAGTCCCCCCAAGGCACAACTTTGACATGAGTCCCCCCCAAGGCCCAACTTTGACATGAGTCCCCCCAAGGTACAACTTTGACATGAGTCCCCCCCAAGGCACACCTTTGACATGAGTCCCCCCCAAGGTACAAGTTTGACATGAGTCCCCCCCAAGGCCCAACTTTGACATGAATCCCCCCCAGGCCCAACTTTGACATGAGTCCCCCCCAAGGTACCCCTATTTCAGTCGGTACAGCGTTGTCGAATTTTTATAATACACTCTTAATAGTGCTAAGGGCCTATTTCAGTCGGTTTATTGAATGGGGATTTATTGAATGAAGTCCCCCTAAGGCACAACTTTAACATGAGTCCCCCCCAAGGCCCAACTTTGACATGAGTCCCCCCCAAGGTACAACTTTGACATGAGTCCCCCCCCAAGGCACACCTTTGACATGAGTCCCCCCCAAGGCACACCTCCCCCTCATTGGGAAAAAGAGCAAAAAACGTTGTTTTGCGGCTATAAGACAGTTTGGACTTCCAACGTTATTTGTTACAGTATCTGCAGCTGAAACACATTGGTTTGATTTAATGAAAACTTTATCATGGAATTTAGATCGTCACGAATTAACTAAAGAAGAATTTGTCGATATTAACAAGTTTAGCAGTAGGCCTCTGGCACTAAATTAAAATCTGTCAATGTCAGATTTTCATGTTTTAAATAATGAAATAATGTCGTGTCTGTATATTTTTTAATTTTTAATTTTTTTTTTTTATCTTTTCAATCAATGTTGAACATTTAAAGGAATTAAAAAAAAGGACAATAAAAATGGCCTTTTAATGAAACTATTAATTGCCTATATACACTATGTACCAATAAGTATTAGGAGACTTTCGAATTTAGACCTTTTGTTAAATATCTACAAAAGTTCTTTAGGAATCATCTTAAAACTTCGGGAGTATAAAGAACACGTTATACCTCATATATTTCAGCAAAAGTTGTGTCCTGAAGAGGAAAAGGGACCAGTAAAAAATTAAACAAAAGTAAAAATTTTTTGGATTACCCTGCAAAAAGTAATGCTTTAAATGCGTTTTGTGTTTGTCTGTAGCATATGATTATGAAGATTTTTCTCGTTATCTGTATAAATTTATATGAGACTACCACATATATTCATGGAGATATAACAATCTTTTTAAAAATAAATTACCAAAAAAAAACACTTTTAAAATTATAACACGTAGGGTATTAAACTCAGTGCAAAGCCATTTTTAGGAAAATTGGTATACTACATTAGACACACCATACTGAAATTGGAATGTAAAAATATTAAATATCTTGTGAAATATGAGCATTTTTACAAATAATTTTTAACTACGCATGCGCTATTTATAAAAAAAAATTCATTTGCATAATTTAATAGTCAAAGGTATGGAGCAACTTATGAGAAAATCCCAAAGAAATATCGTGTAAATTCCAAAAGTTATGAGAAAAAAAAAAAAAAAAAAAAAGGAAAAAGAAAGAAAGGGTTTATTTTACAGAATTTCATTTCATCTCAAAAAAAAAAAAAAAAAAAAAAAGAAAGAAAGGTGATAAGGTTTTTTTTTTATCAATATTTATTTACAATCGGCGAACACTGTATTGCCATTGGGCATTGATTGAATCAAAATAAAAATGCGAGTAAAACCCCTTTATAGTTTAGCTTTTATTTTGAGAGAACTGAAATGCTGTTCATTCTATCTCTCATAACTTTTTTCAATTTACACGATAATTGTTTGGGGTTTTTATTTTAGTTGCTCAATACTTTTGGCAGATAAATTATGCAAATGAAATTTTTTAAAAGCTAGCGCATGCGTAGTTAAAAACTATTTAGTAAAAATGCTCATATTTCTTAAGATATTTAACTTTTTTGCATTCTGATTGCAGTAAGCTATGTCTAATGTAGTAGGCCAAATTTTCTAAAAATGTCTTTGCATTGGGTCTTATACCCTACGTGTTATAATTAAAAAAGTGAAAAAATTTGTTGCAATAAATATATATATATATATATATTGCCAGGAATATATGTAGTAGCTTCATAAAAATTTATACCTATAATGAAAAATGTCCTCTTAATCACATACTAAAATCAAAACGCATTTAAATTATTACTTTTTACAGGGTAATCCAAAAAATTTTGACTTTTGTTTAATTTTTTACTGGTCCCTTTTTCCTCTTCAGGACACAACTTTTGCTGAAATATATGAGGTATAACGTGTTCTTTACGCTACCAAAATTTCAAGATGATTCCTAAAGAACTTTTCTTGATATTTGACAAAACGTCTAAATTCGAAAGTGTCCAAATACTTTGGTAGATAGCGTATAAATAAACACACACTCTCCTTTGAAATAGACACGTGTTATTAGAGTTCTCCAAGAAACAATTTAGCAGTTTAACAATTAAAATAACAACAATTCGTGTAACATTGCTGAAACCAACAATGACTAACCAGAAAACATTGAATACTAAAGTACGTAAGTAAACATTGTTGATATTTTTCAACAATATGAAAAATAATTTTACAAGAAAGACTTCTTCAACCATTACTTAAAAAGTTTTTGAGCGATTTGAGCGAATTTTTACGAATTGCTAAAAAACTAAGTATTCTTTCAAAAATAGTTATTTAAGTAGAATCAATAAGTGATTTTTGACAAATATTCAGTTATGGAAAATACAAGGCGTAAAATCTTGGACGAAAAAATGATGCAAAATCTGTATCGATCATCAGCCATCAAACGATCGATTTCCATTCTAGAGAAGAAGAATTTTAAGTGGATTAGTGATCTAGGCTCTGGAACTTACGGAACTGTCGTCTCACTTGAGAAAAGATCGACTCAAGAAATTGTTGTTAGCTAAGATAGTATTGCAAGAAAAAGTAAGAGATTCTGAAAGAAAGCTGTGGTCATCTTTGTCTCACGATAATGTGCTTCCTCTTCTAGATAGTTATTACTTGCCAAAACCCCACACATTGGTATTTTTGACGCCAAAACACCGAGGTACTCTTGGCTTAGCACTGGAAAACTCTATGCTACACGTTGAAAGAAATGGTCTCAAGCGAGCTCTATCTTGGCTTCGCGGAATACTGAAAGGAGTCGCTTATTTACACCAGCAAAGTCTCTGCCACTTAGATTTGAAGCTTTCAAATGTTTTGATTACAGATTCCGATGTAGCAGTAGTATCAGATTTTGGATGTATGGTGCGCACTGATGCAGCTGTGGACAGTTATGGTGCTCCATTTATTTATAGACCTCCACAAGCCCTGATCCTGAAAGATAACAGACGAACTGTCGTGGATGGATACAAGTTTGATATGTATACCATTGGAATCCTCGCTGCAGAGCTGTTTACTAAGAAGAAGATTCACAAAACAGTAAAATTTCAGGATCGAAATCCAACTTGGGCGAAAGACATGTATCCGGTAATATTTGATATTTTTGAGGTGAATCAATTCAAGAAGTGTGTAAATCTTGCATTCTTGATGTCTAACGTGGGACACAAGACTCAGATATATGAGAAATTTTATAACCGGATGCATCGATCTTAATCCGCAAAACAGGCCAACAGTACAGAAAGCATTGAAACATCGATTGACTGGAGGTTTCGGAGAATTTAAAGCAAGTAAGAATGATATTTGGCAAAGATTTTTTTGATATTTAGTGAAAGCTTTCCAAAAGAAGATCCTTTTCTTAAATTCATTGTTTATTGCTCGAGCTGCAGCCTTGAAGCTACCAACGAATACGCCTGGATCCCTACAAATCACAAATGAAGAAAAATGTGTCCCGAAAAATCTAAAGTCAAAGCGAAATGAAATAAATCAGGAGGCAACAAAGTGTGATTCTGACTTTGGCATAACTCAAAATCAAAACTGAAAACAAGAAATAAGTCCGGATTCATCAAGATGATAAATCGCTTCACCTCTCTATTCCGAAGCTTTAAAAAATAATAATTTTAATACCAGTCACTTTCAGCCTATTTTGACAATAGAACTTTCTGTCTTGGAATTCAATAGTACAAGCCTCAATCCATAGTCCTATGATGCAATAATTTTACATGGAGCCACCTAGCCAGGACGGAGGTTTAGCCAAATTCGATTGTTACAAACCCAGATGTCAAAATTCTCTACAGCCTTTCAAAATTATCCTTCAGTCATATATATATAACTTCAACCTGTATCATTATGTGGACTTAATAAACCCTTTGTTCTGGCATAATTCTTTTTTGTTTTTTTCTTCTGTGTATTGTCTAGTTTATTCAAATGAATTGTACAGCAAAAATAAATTTTAAACGCTTTTTTTATTCTTAATTATAAAATTGCTGAAAAATGAACATATTACACTAACAGCCTTTTAATAATTGGTGGAGCAAATAATGTCAGCTTAATCGATTGCATTAAATAAATAAGCAAGAATATATATATATATTGTTTATACTTTTAACTAAAATATATTTATATATATCTCACCTAAAAATTGCTATGATAAAATGAGAAGCCTGGCAGCATTCCTAAAATTTTATGCTCATTTTATAGTCACTACTATTTTATAACAACAAATATTTACGTAATATTTTAGCATTAAAACATTTAGATAATTAAAGGTTGTTTAAACTACTGGATTTCCAGATGAGGATCCTCAACATCCTAATAGCATCACTCAACAAATAATTTTAATTTATTCCATATTATTTAAAATAATTACTAATATATATATATATATATATATATATGTTACCGCTAAAGTATGAAATCCGTTATTTCATAGAATAACTAGGTATTTCATGAAATAACTAGAGAAGTCAGTTAAAGTGTATAATATTATTGAATTCTACGATTTAACTAGGTATTCCATAGAATAACGATTACTTGATCGTTAAAGTATGAAATGATTATGCATAATCTCCGCTAAATTTTGGGGAATGTGATTAATTATTCAATATTTACCACATTTACCGGTTATTTTAGCAGTGCTGCAGCACAAAATTTTGCATATTTTTCAGGCACATGCACTTTGAGATAGGAGTACACAGTGATTTTTTTTCATGTACGCAAAGCGTACAGACGTGCGTAATACTGGCTGCTGCAGTACGAAATTGTACATATGTTTCAGATTCATGCATTTTGAGATAGGGGTATCCAGTGATATTTTTTTTTTTTCATGTACGCAAAGCGTACAGACGTGCACGATACTGGCTGCTGCAGTACAAAATTGTGCATATATTTCAGATTCATGCATTTTGAGATAGGTGTAACCAGTGATGTTTTTTTTTTCATGTACGCAAAGCGTACAGACGTGCGCAATACTGGCTGCTGCAGTACAAAATTGTGCATATGTTTCAGATTCATGCATTTTCAGATAGGGGTATCCAGTGGTGTTGTTTTTTTGTTTTCATGTACGCAAAGCATACAGACGTGCGCAATACTGGCTGCTGCAGTACAAAATTGTGCATATGTTTCAGATTCATGCATTTTGAGATAGGGGTATCCAGTGATGCTTTTTTTTGGTTATTAATTAAACACTTATTTAAAAGATCTCTAAAAACCTTTTCACCGTAAAGTCAGTGGAGACTCAAAAAGATTTTGGGTTCTGTCTGTGTGTCTGCCTTGCGATAGCGGACGCAAAAATCATCCTACTGACTTGTAACTTGGTACACTTGTTTATGAGCCATATGGAATTAGCTGTATGATGTCAATACTGTTTATAGGTCATGCACATACCAAAGTTTTTTTTATCATTACAGCCTATGGGGGAAATTTCGTTTAAACGCATTTTAACATCGTTACTCGGCATTCAACAAAATGAAATTAGCGTACATTATTCAAATACTTAAACTCATGTTTCCTGTAGAAAACCTATACATCTTCTGCACCCTTTTACCTTTTAATGTTTTATCTTTCAATTGAAAATACACCGCAAAAAATATGTTCTTAAAAATAAGCTCAAAATAGCCCCTAAACAATATATACTTAAATTTGAAAACCCCTACGTTGGGGGCACTACGTTGGGTGTTTCTAATGTGCTTTGTTGCGTTGGATGCAGAAATAATTGTCTTTTTTTTTCCTAAGAATTTTCACAAAGGATGAAAATCAGAAGAATTCACTTCGAGACTATAGCAAATTCAAACCAATTTATGTATAGAATACATTAAAATCGGCTATTAGTTACTTTATCTTTACATTATCGTTACATTATCTTTTAAATATGTTTCTTTGCATCGAAGCTCTTTGTAGAGCATTTTACCTTGTGCACGGCTTGAAGTCCTTGCGTGCGTGTGTGTGTGGGGGGGGGGGGATTTTCTATGCAGCATCTACCAATAATCTGCTAACATGTTAACACCCTATAGTCCCTGATACCTTCTCTCTCTATATATATATACATATATATATATATATATATATATATATATATATATATATATATATATATACATATATATATATGTGTATATATATATTCATTCATTTATTTATTTATTTTATTTTATTTTATTTTATTTATTATTATTATTTATTTTTTTTTTTTTTTTTTTCGTGTCTTGATGCAATACTTCTTCTTTTGATCCACACGCATCATCCAGATTTTACGGGAAATAACTTAGATGGGAGTTGTAAAAGAAAAGTTGAGCTTTAGACTCAAACAATCCCAATTTTTGTCAAAACTGTACGTGATAGATATTTTTGAATAATTTTTCCTTCATCGACATATAAAAATACATCAGAAAAATATATCACCTTGAAGAAAAAAATTTCATTGTTGACCTGTGTAATTAAATGATTAAATCCTTTATTTGTGATTATATTTGAAATAAATACTAATGATTGCTTAATAAGCCCACTCACGTAAGCCATCGAAGAAGGAATTTTTCGTTTGACATTCATATGTATATATATATATTATATAACATTCCGCCTCTATACATCTTCTGCACTCTTTTCATCTTTTTAATCTGTAAATGTCTTATCTCATAATTAAAGATGCTGAGTTTTTTTTAAAGTTATTTTTCAATTTTATTTATTAATGTCTGTGTATTATCATTTATGACATCTTTGAACGTCTATTCATGTGGTCACTCCCTCAAATTCATAAATGCTCTAGAATTGTCAAGACTAAATATAAATATATATATATCAGGGTGGCCACTAGTCAGGAAAAGTCAGGGAATCATAGAAAAGTCAGGGAATTTAAGTGAGTCTGGAAAAGTCAGGGATTAGTCAGGGAGTTTTAACAAATTTTGTGGAAATAAGCTATATTTGAAAGTTCGTTATTTTAAATCGTTAAATCATTTGCAAATCGTGAAATTTTTGGAAAAATAAACAGTATAAGTTATGGAAAAGCCAGAGAAAATGGCGAAAAATAGTGATGGAAAATCAAGGAATTTGGAAAAGAAAAATTCTAATGTTAGCCACCTTGTATAGAATGAAAGATAATGATTTCATCGCCTAATAAACGCCTAAAGTTTGTAGTTACGTTTACAGCTTTCGTCACTTTTTTGAAACATAAACAGTATATCCCTAATACACAGGTATCCTACCAAGACCAATCAACCCAGATTGATCGCCTGGAGTACACTTTAAAAAGAAATCGAAGAATCTCAAAGCGCACATAATTTTCGAGATAAAAGCGAAAGAAAAATGTGATGTCATATCTGGAGCAAGGAGTGGTTGAGACCTCTATCGAATATTTTGTGTTTACATATGTTTGCAAACGAATGAATCAGAAATAATTCGAAGAAATTGGTCTATCGAAACCTATTTACTATTAATAATTTATTTGCTCGTTTTCCTGCAGTATGTACTTTGGCGGACACCATACTGCAGTAACATATGCAGTCAGCTATTCTACGACGCGCACATACGTGCCTCGGTATGCGCATTGGACATTTTGAACATTTTCCTGTGTAAGCAATATGTAAACAATATCGATGTTAATGTTTCTAAAAAGGTTTTTTCTCATGTAATACTTTTTCTTTTACATTTTTCTCAAAAACGATATGTCACAACGGTATCGTTCTGTGATCGTTTTTATAGAATTCCATAACCTGGCTGTACAGAATTGGACGATCTTTATTGGACACCCTGAAAGTAAATGAACATTCTTTAAGTATTCTAAACTAATTCAAGATAAAATTATACTTAAAAAATATTAAAGAACACGCTTTTATTGAAATGTGAACTAAAAAGCATAAAATATATATCCTTATAGTATTAGAATGCAGAGTAAGAGAAAGTCATGCACTCTTAAAAATATTGCAGTAAAATTATGGGCAAAGCCCGGCAGCAGTGATTCCAGACAATGCCCGTGAAAAAACATTTAGACAATGAATGATGAATCGACAGTAATTTTACGTTGTATGAAACATGCAACCAACCTTTAAAAAAAGTAGTATTGACCGTAAAATTAAAAGTTAAAGATTGAGTTTCTCGAATACTTTTAATGTTGAATATATTTAACATTCAAATTATGCATAAAATTATTTTCTTTTAAGATTATTTTAAAATTTAAATTTGCTATTTTTGACAAAATTAAAAAGTCAGTCAATTCTCATGTTAGAATAATTTAGAATAAAACAAAAACCATTTTTTAAAAATCTCCCCTGACTGGGCTCGAACGTTAGACCTTTAGGTTCGTAGCCCGGAACTTTACCTCACAGCCACAGCGTTCCTGTAGGAAATGTCTTTTTTTACAATATATATTTTTTGTTTGCTCCCAGAGCGGTTACAAACATACTTACAAACATATATACAGGTGAAGCTAATAAATGCGTGTTAAAAAGGGGGAAATGCCTGAACTTTTGTGAGTATTTTCTTAAAAATATAGATAGAATGATTTTTGTCCTTCTTATCAATATTGTGCATGTGAAACATTTTCTAAAGCATACATGTTGAAAACTAAATTGAAACACCTCTTTAAAAATTCAGAATGATACATTTAAAAACACTGTATCTTGTTTTATCTCTCCCATTTTTTACATACAACTTTTTTGAGGCCAGTGAAAGTTTTCTTCACTCCTTATCTTTTCTCTTCAATTAAAATAGTTTTCAATTTTCGTACATCATCGGTGTAGTGATCTGTCAGGATGGTTCGTATCTCATACAGTGCACGTGGTGAGAGAGAAAAAGTTAAATGAGAAGAACGACTTTGTTCGTTTTTCCTGGCAAAGATAAACTCCGTGATCTATGGATGCCAGACGGGTGCCACTTATTACGCTTTATCAAAATTTTATATTCATCTTATCAAATAATGGTGATATAGTTTATTTGGCTGTTGTTGTAAAGTTCAGAAAGCTTTTCTTTTCTTTTCCTTTTTTTTTTTTTTTTAATAAAACTTTAAAGCACACTTCACTTGGATGATTTTCAAATTGCAGAAAGATGAGGGAAGAAAAGTATTGCAAAGTATTGCAAAAGTATTGTAAAGCAAAGCAAAAATCATCATGTTTCAAACCCAAATTACATTATCAAAATATACTATAAATAAATAGTAACCTTTTTGTATTGGGTTGTTCGGAAAGCAATTTCGTTTTTCTCAGCAGAGGACTTAATTGTATTTTTTTCACACCATCTTCACAATTAAGCTGCATTACCATTATATATTGTGACAGCTGATATAGCAAGGCTTGCTTATGAAAAAGTTCGTTTTATTCTGCTCAATAGGTTTTGATGGGTGCCCTATCAAATAAAGAAAATCGGAAGCTACATTTTCGGCATATTTTGTTTTTGGTATCAAAAATTCGAAAATACCGTTCAAACAAGGACAAAAGTATACGATGTGTATACAGAAAATTTATTTAAAGAACGCAAGTGTCAAAACTGGTTTACCAAATTTTGTTCCGGCAATTTTGACGTTGAAGATGCATTACGTTCTGGAAATCCAGTTTATGCGAATGAAGACAAAATAAAGTATTGATTTATGAAAACTGCCAATTAAGAACTCGTGAGATCGCTAAGAAACCGATCAAAGTGGAGAATGTATAATTCAATAAAATGTTTATGCAATATAAAAAAATCATCTTTCAATTTCAAAGGAAAAAACGAATTTACTTTCCGAACAACCCAATACTTTTTCTTTTATCTCGTTGTGTGTCCAGTGTTGAATGCCTGTAGTATTTCGTCTGCTGCGTACTTAAAGTATATGAACTATTCTGAAATTTTTCTTCACCAAATATTCATGTTTCATTTTCATAAATTAGCAGCATATTTTTCCGAATAAATCAAATAATTATTTTATATTTTTAGCTATATTTTAATTTTGAAATATAGCTACAGTTTGTCATTGAAAATAAAGTTTAAAGTGAGATTGTATGAACCCAAATGTGATATCAACTAAATAATTGGAAGAAAGAATTAAAATAAGATCACATGTTTTGTTACAAAAGAATACAATATACATATAGAAGCCAGTTTTTAGGCTTTGTTATTATCAGTTCATCCTTCCTTGACTTTCTGTATGTTTAAAGATTTTTCGATACCCTTTCTTTTTTTCTTTCTTTTTTTTTTTTTCTTTCTTTTCTTGTGTATATCATTAGGTCTTCTTATAAAAACCGTTTTGTTCTTATAAAAACCTTTCCCCTTTGTATCATTCTGTATAAAAACCACTTACATTGTGTCGATTTTAGCAGTTTATTTCTTCCATTGCCTGGGTATGAAGGTTTCCTATATATCCGTGATTATTCCCTCATGCATAATTTTATTGCTTCTTTTTCCGTTGTGTAAGCCTATGAGCAAAAGATGTCGCACGTTTACTTTTGTTTTCGTTAGCATTGACTCTATTGCAACTTAATAAATTCAAAAATAGAAAGTGAATAAGTTTATTCAAAGCAAAAAAATGTCTCGGCGTGGTTTCAAACATGAAACCGACAGCTTAACCTGCCGACGTTCTACCACTGAGTTATCTTGGGCAATTCCCGACCGTCATGTCTCCCTCTAAGTTTATTTCATTATCGCCTTTTGCATTTTAACAGATTTGAGCAAAGAAAAATACATCCTATGAAAAACTCCAATCACAGTATACTTGGTTTCAAATACTAACATTGTTCCATTCACGCCTGTCACATTGTGCTGTGAATTGCACGTCACTGCGATATTTTTACAACTTCTTATATGCAGCCAAATAGGGCTCTGTAAAATATATGCCTGTCACAGCGATGTTATAGCGAAGTTGCATGCATGTTACAGTGTGATGTCTGAGCGATGTCGCATTGCATGTCGCAAATAGAGGATATTTCCACGTATACACACCCTGTAGCACACTTTGTACCAAGTACATCGCAGTGTTCTAGTCACATCCGGTCACTTTGCGCTGTGAATAGTACATCCCTGCAGAGCGGTTTGCGATATTTTTACACCTTCTTTCAAACTTGGATGTGAAAAGTATACGGCCCTGAGACAGCGATACCATTGCGGAGACGGATGCATGCACTTACGCGATATCTATGAGATGTCACATTTTATGTCGCAAGTAAATGACATTTCCACATAGATACAACGTCCCTGAGATGTATCTGGAGTTGTGTGACGTGCCTATGATGTCATCAGTGTCACACTGCGATGTGTTTTCCATGCTGTGGTGATAAATCTGTGCTGTAACGTCCCTAAGATGTGTAAGGAGTAGTGTGACGTGCCTACGGTGTTATTAGTGTCACACTGCGATAAGTTTTTCACATTGTAATAATGAAACTGTTCTGTATAGGTGAAATGAAAAATATTAAGAATTAATTTTTTCAGTTTAATTTAATTAAATTCCAATGCACTAGTTTTTCTCATAGATTAATCTATGTCTAATATCGTACATTCAGTTTAAAACTAAATTTTTCATGTATAGTAAACTTATTTTTTTCGAACACATTTTTGATAAGAAAATATATAAAATGTGCATGTAGAGTTTACTCTACAAATGCAGACCAAAAATACTTATAAAGAAATAAAAATTTCAATTGTTTATTATCTTTACTTGTCGTGTTTCACGTATTTTTTTCATTTCTGATAAATATTCCTTCTTTAATAATACTCTGAAATATAAATATACGACAAATTTCGATAAGGATTTAAAATATCACGAGGGACAAATTAAAGCTGTATTTCATGATTTGGGACCAATTTACTTCAAATCTAAAGCCATCCGTTTGGAAATGACAGAATCCAAATCATCCCATCTCAAGACTCGCTGTGCTCTGCATTATCCGATAATATCGCGATCAATAAATACTCAAAGCAAAACAACACGTTCGGGTTTATTTCGCTGGAGAGAAATACACCACATCCTTATAAAGATAGATGAGATCGAATCCTCGTTATGAGTAGAACTTATTACTCCGTGCACATCGTAAAAATCGGAAAGTTGTTCTGCTATCGATCGTTCACCGGCTCCAGATGTTACGTTCCAGACCGCTCGTCTAAATAAAATCCAGATTTGCATTTTAATATCGCCCTCGTCTGCATTTAGAAGAGCTTTTGTTCCGGAGCTGTATTTAATTTTCTTTAATTGGGGAAGCCACAAACTTCAGAGAAGTTGGAATAGTTTAGGGCAAAAAGTTTAGGAAGAATATTGGAGTTTGATTGTAAGATGAATCGACAGAGTTGAACGGTAATCACAAATTCAACAAAATTTTAACAGAGATTTTTATTGAAATTATAATTTCTACATATTTAAATCTGATTTTACTGTTTCATTTTAAGTAAGTTTTTATTTAATTTACATTATTACAAATTTGGTACTTTACTAATGGTGCAATAGTTTTTTTTGACAAATTCTAAACTTTAAAAATATGAACGAAAAATGTTTTAAACAAATTTTAGTTTTTTTTTAACCGTCATAAATAATGAAAAATACTAACAAATATATTATGTTTTACAAAATTTTCAGTAGAATAGCGGATTTTAAATATACGGTAGATAAATAATCCGAAACAATAAAAATCTCTGTTTAATGCATTTAAATAATTTCTCTTTTATATGCATTTTTATAAAATTTAGTTTTATTCATAATAGTCTGTAACATAAAGTTAATACTGAATGTCTCTATTTTAAATTTTAGCTTCGATTTCTTTCGAATAAGATGCTTTATTAATCAAATTAATCATCAATCAAACGGTAATAAAAATTATTTATTATGTTTTCTGATAACATTAGTTTAATCTAGATTTATTTCGCTTAATTAATTTTTTTTCATATTAACATATTTGATTAATTCGTATGCTCTCAATTCGATAGTGATTGCTGTCAGTAAATATTATAAATTGAAATTTAGGAAATTATGTATGTACATGATAAGGATCAGCGAATTTGCCAGGAAAATTCTGGAACGAGTTCTACCTTTTGTGTCTCTGTGCATACCAACCTGGTTTTATCAAATAACCGTCCATTAAACTACAGCTGGTTTACTAATATAGAATCAACAAGTACATCGTCTAATACAGTGTTTCAAAATTAAAGACACGCCAATTAATATTAGTTACCTATATCTTTTCATTAGAAAAAACGGTAGAAATATAGAAGGAGAATGTAATGAGAAAGCTGTCATAATTTCTTCACTTCATGGAAGAATAATGCATGAATTCTTTTTTTTTTTTCATAAAATTGCTGTGAATTTCAACTCCATATTAAATAATAATAATAATAATAATAAAATAAACAAGATTAAAAAAAAATTTCGGAAAACTGAATATCAAATAATAGCGGACCTTACTGAAATTCAATCAACTCGCAATTTTCTTTCGTTAAAACTCGATTCCAAAATAAAAATTCCTTACTAGTGATGCTACACATATAAAAAATAATCTTTTTCAATTTTAAAAAGAGTGCACAAGCACACTTGACAAAACTGTAACATTAAATATGTATGTTTCTTCCAAAACGTTTTTGTGTTGGCTGGAGTTAAGAACTGTTTAATAAAAGAAAAAGAAAAAGAAGAGGGGGAAAAATGGCCTGTACTTCTGGTATTGGAAAAAATATGAACGACCTTAATTAATTGCATCACTGTGAAAAGAATTTGTACATGATTAAAGTTATGTTCTTAGTTACTCGTATGTCATTCGTGCTGTCGTTGCTTATTGAGCTTAAAATGTTTTTATGATTAAAAATTGCCAGTGTAAAGCAATTTCATAAATTAAAATATTCTTCTGTAAAAGGAGAAAATGCCATTTGTATAATCTGATTTCTTGTGAAAAATTTCTGTTTCACAGGTAAAAATCACATTCAATTCCTCTGCACACATCCCAGGCAGCATAACATGTCTCCGTTATATTACAAAAAACTTACAATCTTCCATTATTGTAACATATCTCGGTCCATGTTCGCTGATTTCTTTCTGAAACTTTTACACTTCTCGATATTCCATCTGTTAAGTAACTGAACTTTTTAGTTACGTTCCTGATTTTTACAAAAAAACTTACAATCTTTCATTATTGTAACATATCTCAGGCCATGCTCGCTGATTTCTTTCTAAAACGTTTACACTCTTCGGTATTCCATCTGTTAATTAACTGAACTTTTCTGTTACGTTTCTGATTTTTATAGTTATGTTACAAAAAACTTACAATCTTTCATTATTATAACATATCTCAGGCCATGCTCGCTGATTTCTTTCTGGAACGATTATACTTTTCGATATTCCATCTGTTAAGTAACTGAACTTTTCTGTTACGTTTTTGGTTTTTATTACGTCTACGTTTCTTAAAACTAATCTGAAAGCGAAATGAACGTTTGAAACGTTACTGCAGTAATGACAATGTTTCGTTGTTACATGATTGTTACGTTTCTGAAACATTTTGTGCCGTTTAAGAATGCTACGATTTTTTTTTTTTCTTTCCATGCCCCTTCCATCATTATGTTTATATAGCAAATTTAACCTTAACTAATCGTAGAAATATGCTGTAAAATATTTTAATATAAATATAGTAGTGAACGAATCAGGTAAGATGTGAAATCGTAGCATGCGTGTACCACAGGTAAGCTTCCTAAACCGATCACGCATTAAAAATTTCAGAAGAAAGATATTGGTACATGAATATAGTAATTGATTTCCTGTAATTTTCACATGACCTATCGTACCGATAATCACCACCACAAAATCGGCACCCACATAATTCTTAATAAGAGATATAGAATGCATAGAATGCATACCTTTTATTAATGTATTATTTATTTCTGAAAATGAATCCACTATCACTAGATGTAGGAATAGTCTTTTCAACATGAGATAAAGTAAAAATAGAGTCTTATAACACTTACTATTTTCTCTTTTACGTGAATATAACGCCAAATTTTTCAATTTTAACAAACTTAATGTAAATGAATAAAAAAATTTTAAAAGGAATCTCTGAATACATTTTTATTAGCTTTAGGATCAATTTATTTTAAGAACACAAAAGTATTGTATAATATTTTAGTATTTGGAAGGAACTCGAAAAATATAAAATTTTCAAAATTTGTAAAACAATAATTAAGGACTAAAATTTAAATAGAAATGATAAAATTTAAACATATTAAGAATTAAAATTTAAAGTCACTTTTGTATGGTTGATCATACATGCTTGATTAAAATTATCTGTATCCACTCGTAAAAAGATTATTGTTAATATTTGTTAATAGCCGTCAGAATTAAGAACACTTTAATAGCTAAATAATTATAATAAGATACTAAAATAATAATAATAATAATAATAATAATAAAGAAAAAAAATGTGGCTTGTACACTCAGGGTTGCCACAGACGACTTTCTTCTTCTTATTATTATTCTCGTACCAGTGTTTCCTAACATAAAATGTATAATAAATTTATGCAAGCAAAGTACAGATTTACCTGCAAAAATATATTATAAACTTTATTTTTTGGAACTAGTGGTACGAAAAGAATAGAAAAAATGTCACCTGTGGTAAACCTGTACACTATTAAATATAATAGCTTAGTGTTTCACCAAATTAGGCATTTTTAGCTGCAACCAGTATTTAGTTTCTAAGTTTTGCCATTTCAGTGGTACTTGATACTGAAATGGCATATCAGTAAAATGGTGAAACGTTGCACCAAAACATTGGTTGCAACTAATTAGAACTATTTTTCTGGTGAAATGTAGGATTTTATTTTTAACGATACGCTTTCAATAGTTAAAAAGATTTAAAACCAGATATCTTAATATACACATCACTATGTAAACA
This sequence comes from Salticus scenicus, assembly GCA_963930645.1. NCBI lineage: Eukaryota > Metazoa > Arthropoda > Arachnida > Araneae > Salticidae > Salticus > Salticus scenicus. The sequence goes on along the minus strand of OZ005648.1, from coordinate 18,962,496 downwards.
ATTTTAATTTCTATAAAATTCAATTTATATTCTTGGTAACATACAGATATCATCAGGTTATTGTCTGTGCTTATTCTGCTTAGCAAATTTCTCTTTTGATTTTATAATTCACTGTCAAAGAAAAAAAAAAAAAAAAAGTCAAGTTTGCTGCAGTTTGTTTCCAGAAATTTTCTGTAATTCAGAAAAATACGTTCTATCAACGGAAAAATTACGTAGATAGAACGTATTTTTCTGAATTACAGAAAATTTCTGGCAGTAAACTGCAGCAAACAGGACTTTTTTTTTTTGACAGTGTTGAAAAATGCTTATATAAATTAATTTCAGAATTTAAAATATTCATCAGTAAAAAGGTGAAAAAATGTATTTCATTTTAATCAAAACCTTTTTACCAAAAAAAAAAAAAAAATCTTCATTTCCTCACGTAAAATGAGATTAAATTTCTCCGATAAGTATATATATCTTTTAAGGTTGACAAGCTTTAGCAATTTCTGCAGAACGATATTCTAAAGTGGATCTTGTGATTAATTTTCTGTATTATGACGTGACTTATCAATAATCACCATCGCAAAAATCTGCTGCTACTTAAACCTTAATGAAAGAGACGTGTAATTCGTCAAAGGTATTCTTTGGTATTAAATGAAAGGAGGTACCGTCACACGTCTAAACTAAGATTATTCTTTTACCGTAAAATAAAGAAAAAATCAAGGCTCCGAATAATATTTAATATTTTCTCTTTTATGTGAATAGTAGCTAACTTTTCGCTGGTCACTATACTGAAATGAACCATTTTTATAATAATAAATCTGTTTTTAATTCCCATATTTATTAATAAGTCTCGAAAATATGAACAGTTCTCGTTTGCTACACTGTTAAAAATCTGGTGTCAGTAGTTTAAAACCAAACTTGGTCCTGAAGTAGCTGCAACCACCCGATGGTTTAACATATTACCCTGATTTGATGATTTTATGTTGAACCAAATATTGGTATTATGTTTTAAATAAAAAATATTTCGATATTTGATCAAAGCGAGAATCGAACTGAAGACTTTCGTGCTTCAAGTCTGACACTCTGGCACTGTGCTACGCTTTCTTGCTCAGTAATTCTGTTCAAAGGGGTGAAATTTTCTAGGGTCTTATCTTGACTCATGGATGAGTTGTTGCACAAAATTTGCACTTTACTCTATGTTTTCGATCATTCTTTTTAATTTTAGCTTGGTTTGGTTTCAAAAAGAATTTCACTGATTCATACTTCGTGCACTCTCTCTCTCTCTCTCTTTTTAAAAGGATATACTTTATTTAACTTTCTTATAGTAACATCTGGTTAGTGATTAATTACTACAGAAATCGTATAAAAATGTTATGTTCGAAAGGGCTTTTCCTCATCCATTGAAAGTGCTAATAATGGCATCCATTGAAAGGGCTAAGGGTTCGAAAGGGCTTTTCCTTCCCATTGTGCATACGCTTGAGCATAGCCTCCTAAACTAGATGCCTGTCGCCGCGTGGCTCAGAAACTTGGTAACAGTTGAAGCGGTAGACAGCACCACCTGGTACAGATTGCGCAACTTTTTTATTCAACAGCCACCAAAAATTTTTTAAAGTGGGATATGATATACATAAAAGGCGAATAGAATCGAAGAAACGTCGATTTTATATATCATATATCACTTCTTAAAATTATTGGTGACAGTTAAATAAAAAAGTTGCGTAATCTGTACCAGGTGGCGCTGTCTACTGCTTCAACTGTTGCCAAGTTTCTGAGCCACGCGGCAGGCTTCTATTTTAGGAGGCTATGGCTTGAGCTTTCAAATTTTCATAGTACTTGAACTTTGGATATTAAGCAGTATCTGTCTCAAGCCGATTATCTGTCTCAAGTCGATTCAGTGGTTTGGGTGGAGACGTAACCCATACATGCAATGACTTTTGTTTATAACGTCAATTTATTTTATTTAAAACTAACGTAAAGGATGTGAAATAACCATTTTTGAGGTAGGGGGAAATAAGCATTGAATGAAATTCAATTATAAATCCAAATAAACTCTTTGGATGATATTATATGCACTAGCACTAACTGGTCTTTCCAGCTTGACACGCATCAGCTATTTCCGCAGAGAGAGAGAGAGAGAGAAATACTCTGATGTGAATCTAGTGATTGATTTTCAGTATTTTAACGTGACCTATCGAATTACCATCGCTGAAATCCGGAGCTAGTTAATACTTAATATAAGAGACACGTGATTCTCCGAATATAGCCTTTGTTTCGGAATTAATGGAACAACGTTATTCGCTCTAAGTTACGAGTATCCCTTTGCCACGAGATTAAGTAGAAATACCAGGGTCGTAGTACTTAATAATGATTAATGCTTTCTTTTCCATGTGGATGTAATGAACGATCATTCTCTTTTACCTAGATCTAAAGCTCCTATATATACGAGCTGACGCGTCAGGCATTTTATTGCCTTAGAGTTGCGACATGTACCCAGCGCGTTTCTCTGATAAACAAACGACAAACATTTTTTTTTTTTTTTTAATCGCCTTACGTTGCTGTAGAGTAACTTGTTTCATTATATTTCATAATTTTAGCTAAGTTAACTATGATATGGAAGTTTGTTTAGCGATAAACAGCTATAATCATTCAAGAAGTGAATATAAAGTGTTCACAGACCTTCTATTACTGTGTATTTGAGTTTTGGCGACATTTTGTAAAAGAAATAGAAACCGCTCTACCAACACATCTTATCCAAGTACATCCATAGGATATCCTCAGAATATAATGACATCCTGAGAATGTACTGTAAAAAAAAATGTGTTTTTAGGAATATTATTGTTGCTTATTGCTCTTATCTTGACCGGATTAGCTTCAGATCAAGATTTCTTAAAATCATTAGGGAAGTGATAAGGACGCCAAGCGGGAATGCGGTCCTCTTCGGAGGCAAAAGAATGGCGGCGATACGCCGGCCTATTATTTTATTTGGGGGCTCTACCTAGATCTAGTGAACCTGAATGACTGATTCTGAAAGGATATAAGTAAGAAAAATCATGCGGTTCAAGTAGATAATGAAACACTTTCCAACATTACTAAGCCGGTATACAGTTTTTAACCTTCTGTTTAACTTACTTCCATGACGAAACATTAAAATATATTTTTTTAATTAATTCAGGAAGAAGAAATCTCTCAAAATATATTTTTAAAGATTTATTTTTACAGAAAAAGTACAAAATGTACTGTTTTTTATGGTGTCTTGTTCACTATACAGTATGCTATTTAATTTAAAGCTATTGCACTTCAAATAATTTGAGCCCATAGATCATAATGATAAAGAATTTTTCGTTGTGTCCCTGTAAAAATCTATAAATGCTAGATTCACCAAAATCTACTCTGTTCGTGAGGTGGTAACCTATAACATGTATATAAATTTTCAACTCAATCGAATAAGGTAGCTATCGCGCTTCAAATAATTTAAGCCCATAAGCCATAAAGATAAAGAATTTTTCTTTGGGTTCCTGTAAGAAATCTGTAACTGCAAGATTCACCAAAATTTATACAGTTCTTGCAATGGTGACCTGTAACTCGTTTATAAATTTTCAGCCTAATCGAATAAGTCATTTAGACGCAATCAAACTTTAAATAATGCGTACCCATTATCTATAATGATAAAGAATTTTTCTTTATGTTCCTGTGGGGGAAAAAAAACTATAAGTGCTCGATTCACCAAAATCAATAGCGTTCGTACTAAGATTATAATATACATATCAACTTTCAGCTCAGTCGATCAAAACGTTTAGACGTTATCGTGTTCAGTTACGTACATACAAATATAAATAAACACATATATATGCATGCATCAAAGTAAAAATAACAAAAATGAACTCAAGAGACCTGTATGGATACATCAAGATCTCAATGTCGATTTTTTTTTTCATGATTACAATACTTTCCTTACATATATGTGTTCGGAAAGTAAAAACATGTAACCATAAATGTCAGAAGTAAATAAATTTGGTGTTTTACATAAGACATCTTAAAAAATGCATTCTGTAGAGGTTTTTTTTTTTTTTTTTTTTCTGTTAATAATAATAATAATAAATGTTAACTTTGCTTCAAATTATTACAAATATATGATTCAGAAGTTCTTTTTAAAAATATTCATATAAAACAATCACAACTCCAAGGTGAAAGCGTTACCCCTACATGTACAAAAATTTTATCCTCGTTGACTATTACTAATATAAAAACATTCTTTAATTTCACAAAGATTGCTTAAAAGTAGTGTGTACATTTAAACGAATATTTGTCCCATATTGCCTTACTTAAAAAAAAAAAGGGGGGGGGGAGGGTGAGGACAATAGCATAATCTGTTGAGTGGTATGCACTAAAATTTGATAGACACCAAGTTGTACCAAGGTGCAACTAAATATAAATTTTTATGGATTCCTGCGCATTAGTTCTTGATTGAGTGCTGCTACAAAATTTTTTATTCACACACATACGTACACAGACGTTTTCTAAAAATGATCAAACCCTGTTCCGGACATCTCAAAGAGTGTAAGTCCATCGAAAACCGAAAGTAGAAAATTTTTACAAATCTAATAATTTTTTTCTTAAAAATGTAGAAGAAAGTAAATACAGTAATCGCCGCTTAATAAAATCACTGGTTAATAAAATCAGCCGCTTTATCTGATCAAATTGCCCGGAACGGAATCAAATCATTACAAACTGCTTTTAAAGCCGCCGCTTAATAAAATCAGCATCCCGGTCAATAAACTCAAAAATATCTCCTCAGCAGCCAAAAATAGCATTTATGCACACTAAAAAAAAATTTATTTACATTGTGATTTATTTATTTATTTATTTAATAGAAAAAAAATTAAAGCACAGCAAAACCCTCCGTTATCGCTCATTGTTGAAGGTTTTGCACTTGCAGCGCAGTTACAAATTAAACATAATAAACATAATAACAAATTAAACATAAACCCCATAACTTATCGCCGTAACTATTTTAAGGAACGTATTCTTCAAAGTGCAGTAATAAAATAGAAATTTGATTTGAAATGATTTTTTTTTTTTTTCTAGGACAATTTCTAGTTCTTATTTTGAAATTACTATAATTCATGAGGTTTAAACGGAAAGATTTTAAATTTATAAGAACAGTGTGAACTTTTGGCAAAGTAATGATGATTTTCCACTAAGTGCACGGGAACTTACAACGCGTTTAATTTACTTATATCGAAGAAACAATTAATTAATTATCTACCAAAAATTAATTAATATTGTTTACTAATTCCATTATTCGTTAACTTTTGAAGTTTCTTTCGAATTCAGGGAAGTAATACCTTTTCCTTAAGGACAGGAACGTTCGCCGGATATAAAAATCAGCCACTTAATAAAATCACTTTGGCTCAGAACGAATGTGATTTTAATAAGCGGCGGGAACTGTATAGTTAAAAATGTCATAACGTCTTTTAAAAGGGGATAAAATGGGAAATGACTTAAAATTTTTGAAAAATTGAAAACTGAAAACACGAAGAAAAAGTGTTAGGAAACCTGTGGAATTGATGCAACATATGGAATTGTTGTTAGACGATATACAAGACTCAAATACCCCATTATAATCATCTCTTTCACGTATTTAAATATTTTTGTTACTTTATTTTATTTAAACAACCGTTCATTATTTAATGTTCGGAAAATCGAGTGCTGTCACTCCAGATTGTTGATAGGAAAATCGGCTGCACTCAGCATCGAAAATAAGTTTGATGAATATTAGTTTTAATAAATAATCTTTACTGCGTGAATTTGTATAGGAAAATATAGAAGAAAGTGTTTTGATGATTACACCATACTATATTTTATTAATGTCTGATTTGTTAATTTTTTACTTTCTCTTACCCATAGGGTCGAGAAAGTATTGTTTTAGGGTCGTATATTCGAACGTGTGTTTTTGTTATATTTACATGTTCTGAGGTCCCCTGAATACGAAAATCATGTTTTCAGCGTATGGTCTGTCTGCGTGTCTGTTATCAGCATATCTCAAGAACAAATAGTAGCAGAAATTCCAAACTCGGTATTCTAAATGTGTATCATACAGTGATGCTACAGTAAGCTTTTCGTTGAGATGAAGCAAATGGTTCGTGTACAGAGACACTCAAAAATATTCAAATACATTACGTGTATGGGGGAAATTGCACGTAAGTAGAGTTTAACATCTATAGACTGCACTAAACCAAATGAAACGAATATATATTTTTTGTAATAGAGATAGTCAACTGGGAAAAAAATTTTGTGTATGTAGGAGCCTCGCCACCCCATCTGGGGGACGGAAAGTCCCCCCTCGAAGGGAGTAAATTTTCATGATGGGTACCTTTCAAAAGATCTCGCCAATACCTTTAAAACGAATGGTTGAACCATCGATCTGCGATAATTAAAAATAAAGTTATCGATGTTTTTAATTTTAACAACAACAGCAAAAAATAATAATAATGTAATATTGAGAATAAATTCAACTTTTTTTTTTTTAAATATTTAATGTTATACTACTTCTCTAATATGAAAATCGTCTGCATTATCATAAAAGATAATTTTTTTAAATAATAATATTAATAAATTATTTTTTAAAAACAGAATTATTTTTTAATAACCGAATTAAATTCTATATAAATGTAGGTGCATTAATGAAACAGGGGGTTGAAGGGGGCGGTAGCCCCCTTCACACAGAACTAATTATCATATAAAACTCTTACGAAGCCTAATTTGAATTGTTTAACACAGGTTTACATAACAGTACTCGTTATCTTACCTCTTAATCTGCAACCTGCATTTATAGTATTAAATTTCAGGGTAAGAGAAAGTCGTGTGAGTGACACACCAGATTATTTATTTTTATTTTTATTTATTTATTTATTTATTTATTTTGTGTGTGTTTGTGTCCCCTTCAATTTATTTTGTGTTTTTTTCAGCAAAACAAATTTAAAACAATTTACATAAGCATTGCATATATATAGCTGGCAAATCTTGTGTATTTTCTACATGGTTTTGTACTCATATTTCCGTTTAGTCATATTTGACTTCTTTCATGGTAAGAAATTATATATTCAGTATTTTGTCCATTAGTAAAAATATTCGTTGACAGATACAATTTTGTATGAAAAGAGCCTATTTAAATTTTGTGTGCCGAAAATACATCACAAGAAACCGTTGAAATTCTTTCCCTCGCAGCCATCATTTGAAACTTTCGGAAAGAAACCTCTAATTTCTGTTAATTGCCTTTTTAATGAGCTATAAATCTTCTCGCTACAAGTTTTATTTCGTACTTACATCCATGCATTTCTTGTAAAGCACGCCAGGTAATTACTGTTAATGTGAAAACTTATCTAAATGGATAGTGCATTTAACTTGGCCCTCATTTACCTCAAATACAGGTAAGGTAATTTGTTAAACATGAAACTTTTTTTCATGTATCAGTCAATCAATGAAAAGCACGTATATCATTATTTGAATGAAATAGTAGTATATTGTAGGTAAAATTTCTCATAACCACGTTTTTTTTTGTTTTTTTTTCTAAATACGGATTTGATGAATAAACTCTGTACGGGGGGTACAAAAGTTTCACAATAAAAGTTTAATACATGAATGTTTAATTTTAATTGTTTTTTACGCGTGCACATACACACACACATATATATATATATTAAAATATATAAAATAAGTTCTTTTCTGTAAATTAATTTTATCATGTTGATATTTATTCATTTTTACTTTCTTCTATATGTATATATAGAGAAAGTGTGAAAATTTTTCGAACTCCAGTTTTCGATGGATTTACACGTTTTGGAATGTCCTGAACACGATTCTACTGTTTTTAGAAAATATCTGTCTGTCAGTCTGTGTGTGTGTGTATCACAAATTTTGTGGACGCTGTATCTCACGAACCAATGAACGAAATTTAAACAAACTTGGCATTTAGTTTGACCCTGACATAAACTGGTGCTGATTAGATTTGGAGATCATTCGCTCAACAGGTGGTGCTGTAACCCCATTTTTTTCTAAATTTTTAACATGGCAGTATAGGACAAAATTTCTTATAATTGTACATAATGAGAGTTATTTTTAATGTGTGATTTTAAAGTTAACATGAATTATTGATAATAGTAGTAGTAAACTAGGACAAAAGTTTGTGCATGTGGAAGCATCGCTTCCCCTTCTGGGGGGTAAGTACCCCCCGGGGGTGTGTAAATTTTCAACATGGGTATCTTTCGAAAGATCTCGTCAATTCCTTTGAAACGAATGGTGGAACCATAGATCTGTGATAATTTAAAACAAAGTTATCGATTTTTTTTTTTTTTTAACGAAAAAATATAAAAGCATTTCTTTTGATATTGACAAAAAAATTGACTTTCTTTCGGCATTTAGTGATATGATTCCGTCAGATAAAATTGTCTGCATTTATAATGTAAAATATTTTAGTAATTTAATAAATAATTTGTATTGTATGAATTTTGTGTAAAGTTATATAGAAGGAAGAAGTCTTGTGGTTGCCCTATCATACTAGTTTTATTTATTTAACATGCATATAATTTTCACGTCAAAAAAGAAAAAAAAAAGAATTAAAAAAATAAACGATGGCATAGGATATACTATTAAATTTATAACGATTTACTTACTTGGTTACTTGTAATAAGTTAATCTGAAAAACATGAAATCTATAGTTTTTATCTGACGCTTAAAAAATCAGAATTAAGTAAATAAGAAAGTGTAAACAGGATAAAGATATTATAAAGTGAATATATTTCAAGATTTTTAGATGTAGACTACATGAGTAATTAACTTGTTAGATGATTGCCTCTGTTGAATAAGATCCCAAGGTTATGGAACTTCAATACAACCCCAAGGCTTACTTAAATATGTATATTATTATTATTATTATTATTATTATTATCATCTTACAACTGATAATTGACGTTTGTTGTAGTTCGTAAAAGAAAATGGCTAAAAAACAAAACACAGCGTTTAAAAAAATAAAATATGCTCAAAGATGATCTCTCATTAACGATAAACACTTTATTAAACGCTATATGTACTCTTTTAATTAACAAGTGTCGCATATGAGTATTACACTTGCAGATTGCAAGGTGCAAAATGTGAATTCACTTATTCCTGATCCAGTTATAAATAAATAGGGAAAAAAAAAGTTAATTTTCTTTTATCGTTCTATTTATATACCTGTTACATTGATTGTATACAAATAACGATTGTGTATAATTTCTAGTTTTGTAACGCGTAAAATAAAAAATAACGTCTGTAGAATGAATTATACATCTCCAAAAGCCTCCATATTACGCAGTCAATAATGCGTTAAGTAGGTCATTTTTTTTTTCTTCTAGAAATATAGCAATAATTCCACTATCTCTGGACACTAGGAACTATCCGAGATTGTAATATCTATTATCTACTAATGGAAGAAAATAAATAGATTTTTTAAAATAAAATGATACATATTTATTAAATATTTATTCAATACGTTTCACTGTATACTCATTTTTTTTTTTTTTTTTAAGTTTGGGTGTGTATGTGTTTCTGCTAAATGTCTATATAAAAATATCTTATTTCATTTGAACCATTACAAAAAACAATAAATTTAGCATGACTCATCAAATACCCAATATACCGTTAGAGTACATTTGTTAAATAACAAAATATATATATGTACATGATAATTAGCACATAGTAACTACATGAATTGGTAAAAACCACGTGAAACCCATTTGTATTCCATGCACATAAAAAATCCGATAACTCGAGACAATAAAAACCTTAACTTCCCAGCTTGGTGAGTAAATTCTCTGTAAGGGCACAGTCTTCTGACAACTTTGTGAATAAATATTTATATTTATTTTCATCTCTCTCTCTTTTTTTCCTCTCTCTTATTTAGTGTAATAAAAGTCAAGAGGCATTCAGATAATGATGATGATTGAACTAGATTAGACCTCCCAGTGAGTTCCTTTATCGAATATGATTTCGAGTAAAATAAAACGGAATTCTTGGCGGAGTTTCATTTGTCCATTAGCAAAGAATTTACATTCAGATATTTTTTTTTTTTTTTTTTTTTATTATTTGTTACTGAGGGCGTTTTGTTTGCTCACTATTGTCGGGAAAAATAATGAAAATTGTTTTTCGAGATACATTAATATCTTTTATCAAAGGTAAATGGCAGGTCGAATGAGATCCCTATATACTAAATCTCTCTCATTTCAAAGCCGATAATTACTAACACTAACACATTATACAATGTTTAACATAAGGTTTATTTTTACTTCATTTGTTACCTGTAAGAGATAAATAGGCAGTGTAAAATGGAAAATGATAAAAATAAATTAAATGCATACAAAGTAAATTGTAGTCACGAGGTTAATGAAGAAAATGGTGGAATATTCAAACTATCGTAACTAGTTGTTTTGCGTAAATATCCAAGTAGAAAAAAATCGGAAAAATTTCTTATAAGTCTATGATATATGATTAAAATACAATTTAAGTTTTATAAATTATTTTCTTTATGCAACTTATTCTGTATTTATTATATACTTGCTTTATATGGTAATGTACATATATATATATATATATATATATTTTTTTTCCTTTGCAGGTATGTGCCTTTAATTCTGCTTTAACGTATTGTCAATTATAATGATAAAAGGTAAGTTTTGATACTTATTTGAAGCGTACATGTTCATATATGCAAGGTGGTTATAATTAAACTTCCCCTATAAACAGCATGCTACAGCGCAAACGGGTGAACGGAATGCAACAAAATTTGGATTTTTGGAAATGTAACAATCCAGAACAAGAATTATGAGTAATAAAATGTAAAACCGGGAAAAGCTGTCAGTTCTAGGGAAAAAATGTCGAGATTTGCATGTTTGCAAAGAAGAGGAAGCTTTATGGAATTTAGCGTACTGTTATTTTTTCCTCACCTTTACTTAAGGGCCCGCTTCACTCACCGCCACCGGAAGCCGAAGCTAATGTTATTCTATGGGAAAAATTTTTTACAAATAACTTATTAAGTAATACATATTTTTAAAGTCTGTTTTCACATTCTGAAAATTCCCAGCTGTTAAATGAACGGACCTTTTTTAAAAAATTATTTTTTTAATTTTTTACATTTTATTTTGAAGTTGCAAAATACGAATTTTCAATATGTGAATTTTTTTCATTTTGCAATTTCAAAATAAAATATAAAAAATACATTTTTTAAAAAAGGTCCGTCCATTTAAGAGTTTGGAATTTTCTGAATGTGAAAACAGAATTTAAAAATATGTATTAGTTAATAAGTTATTTGTAAAGAAAATTTCCCCACAGAGTAACATTGGCTCGAGCTTCCGGCGACGGTAAGTGAAGAGGGTCGTTAATGTGGTTCGATGACAAGGTGATCAGAAACTAGTCAATAAATGTTAATATTGTTTTTGTATTCCAGTTTGATCTTTTATTGTGTTAAATTTAATGTTTTTCCGGAAAAGGCGCCCTCTGGTGGACATTTTGGAACTAAAATTTATTTTTCGAAATTTCGTGAGCGCATCTCGTGTATAGTCTATATACCAAATTTCGTTGTATTCCGTTCACACGTTTGCACTGTAGCAGTGATGCCAGATTGGGGATTTTGTCCCCATTTTGGGGATTTTTGAGGCTTCTAGGGACAATTTTGGGGACCAAATGTTTGTGGGGACTTTTTTGGGGAATTCTAAAATTTTTGGGGACAAATCTGGGGAGTTCTTCAACTTTCTGTCAATGTTGACAACGTAATGATTTGTCCCTACGACTAGAGTCTTTCAATAGCTTTATTGTTATATGGGGATTTTTTTCAAAAATTGCCTTCATTTGGGGAAAAATCTAAGCTCAAATAAAAAAAAAAAATCTGCTTGATATTTTGTTTTTGAAAAAATTTTTATTTTCCCTTTTTAGTAGAAATCAAGTTGGAGATTTTTTCGAAAAAAAACCTGATTTGGGGAAATTTGAAGACCTGTTTGGGGAAATAATTTTCGACCATCTGGCATCACTGCGTTTGCGCTGTACTATGCTGTTTATTGGAGAAGTTTAATTATAACCACCTTGTAAACAAACATTGACTATGGCGCAAAAAGATATTTTATTTTATTCATTTATTTAACATCTTAAATATCATGTTATTATTCCCAAATTAACTTACGGGCGAATGTTTATGTTTACATATGCTCAGGTTTCCCTTCATTTCTCGAGTTTATATTTTCATACTTTGATATATACTCAGACATGTATATATATGTATATCTTTGAAACACTTATTTGCAGCGTTGTGCTTCTTAAATAACCCTTTGTGTTTAAAAAGTTACAAACATTTAATGCTTACAAAGTGATTAAAGTAATAAAAGAATATCCATAAATATCTCTCTTTATTTTTCTAATATTTATTTCTTTACGGATGAATTTTTAGTATGGCTTAATCATAGCATTCTATACCTATCAGTAGACAACTTTATTTTAGATACTACTATTTTTTTTCTTCTTTTAAACTGTATTTTATTCTACATGAGACATAGCAAGGAAACCTGTTTATCATTAAGATGCATTAGACCTAAATGAATGAAAGAAAACTTAATTCAAAATTATGTGATGCATTATATTAGAATTATGAGTAATAATTCATGGATGCCGTTCTCGGTGGCATGAAAAGCTTTCGTTATACACTTAGTATACAAAATTGAATCAATAAATTGTTTTCTCGTTTTCTTCCTTTGCGCGTAATTTTTAAATACATGAACACAGAAATATAAAATTTGGATGGCATGTCCGTTATCATATCATCAATCGCATTTTATATAACTTTATCATAAATAATAATTATGCATTTTTTCTGGAAAGTAAGCTTTGGAAAAAATGGAAAATTTCAACAATTTTAGAAAAGAAAACTTAATGAAAATAGTCATAAGGATGCATCACACACAAGTGAAGATGCACGTTACATGTATGTGTTAAAATAAAACATGATTTTTCTTCCTGTATTGACTTTTCTGTTTCTTCTTTTTCCTTTTTTCTTTTTTTTTTTTCGCATGTAAGTAACTGTTTTTTAAAAATATGCATACAAACATGAAAATTGTGCAAGGCGTTCATTATAAAATTATTTATCGACATTTTTCTTATCACGATGAAGCTCATACTTTATAAATTAGTAATTATATTTTTTCAAAATATCTGTTATAAAAGTTAAAAAAAAAAAAAAAAAAAAAAAAAAAAAAGGAATACAGAAAGAAAAATCGGGATCTAGTTTGACATTTGAAGGCATGTGCGCCTTCATGTATCTGTAATGTATCCTTACCACTATTTTTCCTTAAGTTTTTTTCTAAAACTGTTGAAATTTTTCTTTTTTTCCAAATCTTACTTTTGGGAAAAATTAAATAATTATTAGTTTAAAAATTATTACTTATGCTAAAATATAAAATTTGATTAATGATCTGATAACGAACATGCCATCCAAATTTTATATTCATACGTTAATTTGTTTAAAAGTTTTGCATAAAAGAAGGAAATGGGAAATGAGGTTGTTTATTTAATTCTAAACGCCAATATACTCGTGTAAACGTTTTTTTTTTTTTTTTTAACTTTACTGATACTGTTTGTTTCATATCGGAGTCATATCCGTGCTATTGCTCATGCGTGAAGTCTACTATGAATGATTTTATTAATATATCTTATTAGTAGGTATCTGATATACCAGAACTAGTCAGCGGTCACCCATTTTCGGAGTAGAATCGTCCCATTTTAATCACAAATGGCATACGTGTACGAACATTATTATTAAATTTGCTAATATCCCAAAATTACTACATATTATAAATGCATAAATAAATACTATATTAAATTATTTTTGCATATATACGTTTATAAAACTTATATTCACCGTGCTTTAAAACCCAAAATGATGGCTATTTTGAAATTATATGTATATACATATATATATATATGACATTTTTAAAATTAGATGATTAATTCATTTAACATTTGAATAGGAGTTTTTTTACATTATTAAATATGTACTCTTATTCAAATAAAATTATGTAATAACTAACTAAATCAAATGAAAGAGAAAAATACATGGAGTCATTTAATTCAAACTCCTGCTCAAATTACGGTATTTTTAAATTGTAGAAGAATTTCTTAACTAAGCAATAGATTTGTATATCATTTCTGATTCGAAAGCAAAATAAATGAATGGGAGCAGCATTTAATGATGGAATTCGGCAGCATCCCTTTGTAATCTTTTATGCAACTTTAATTAAATTACTGATTAAAAAATAATGAGTTTTATTCGTATGTGAATTACATTCCCATTATCTTCTTTTTCGGAACTGACTGTAATTCCATAATTATCTATTTTAGTTTTAGAGAAGTTTAACTTCCTTTTAATTGACTTCATTGTGGTTTTCCGCCTGCCATGCTAGCATTATCTAATCGCCTCTAGCAAGCTGAATAATTCAATTTTGTTTCATATTTGCGATTTCAAATGAAAACCAATGTTACAAAATCGATCACTGCACGTTAAATAATTTAGAACTAGATTTTTATTTGTTTGTTTATATTTTAATATTTTTTCTGGGGTCAAATAAATAACCAACTTATTATTATTATTATTATTGTTATTATTATTATTAACAATTATTTGATAAACATCATCAGTTAATATTGAGTACTTATACTAAGGCTCCTATATATACGAGCTGGCGCATCAGGCATTTTGTTGCCTTAGGGTTGCCATATGTACCCAGCGCATTTCATTGATAAATAAATTGCAGTCATTTCTTTCATCGTCTTACGTTACTTTAAATTACTCATTCTATTATATTTCATAATTCTAACTAAGTAAAGTGTGATATGGGAGTTTGCTTAACGATAAACTGCTATAATCACTCAAGAAAAGAACATAAAATGTTCAAATTTCCATAAGATAATTTAAAAAGTATAAAGGAACATTACTTATATTTTTCTTTATATTTCTGACATGTGTTAATGTAAAAATACAGAAAATGTATTATTTTAATCATAATATTTATAATAATATTGATAAATCGATTTAAGGAGACTTTTATTACTATGTATTCGAGTTTTGGCGCCATTTTGTCTACGAAGCAGAAACAGACCTAATAACACATCTTATTTCTAATACATCCACAGGATATCCTGATAATGTATTGTGAAAAAAAATGTGTTTTTAGGAATATTATTGTTGCTTATTGCTTTTGTTGACCGATAGTAGCTTCAGATCAAGATTTCTTAAAATCACAGGAAAGCGATAAGGACGCCAAGCGGGAATGCTGCCCTCTTTTGAGGCAAAAAAATGGCGGCGATGGTCGGCCTATATATTTTATTTAAGGGGCTCTAACTTATACTACTATCTGCACATAATGAAGCATCCTCGATACGTTTTTATCTCCCAAACAATAATGTAGAAAAACAATACTGTCAGAAACATTGCACAAAAGAAATAAATGGCAAAGCTCTTTGATAATAAATATCACATTAAAAACTCTTTCAGTAAAAAGATGTGATGCATCAGTCTTCATTATTATACGGGTTCTAATTTGTTAGATTTTTCGGAAAGTGGCGTCATTCTAACATGTTATAAAAAAATATTTTGATTTTAATTATATTAAGACACTACATCATTTTGACGTATTCACAGTAAAATGTTTAAATCACATGCATAAAATTTTGACAAGAAAGTAATCTTAGAACGTCTTTTTAATCATTTCAACGTTTTCAATTTTTTTTTAATTTCGAATTTTTATAAACCTCTAATTAGGGAAAATATATACATTCGAAGTAGCCTACATATAAATTTTGAAGTTTCTAACTGCATTATTACTATAGAAATCATACAAATACAGTCGAACCTCGTTAACGTGAACACTGTTAACGTGAATTACTTTTAATAGGAACTGTTTCCACAGTTCCCGTCAAAATGAAGATTAGTTTAGTTATATGAACATTAGTTACAGATAGCATGAACTAATGATAACATGAACAAATTTTTTATCCCTCTTAAGATTCACATTAACGAAGTTCGACTGTATATGATTTTACAGAGCAGTGTTGCCAGATGGTCGACAGTCAATTTCCCCAAACAGGCTTTAAAATTTTCCCAAATCAGTTTCTACTAAAAAAGAAATTTCTTTTCTAAAAAAAAAAGTTATAATATTTAACTGATTTGAGTCCAAATTTTCCCCCAAATGATACTCATTTTTGAAAAAAAAAAAAAAAAAATCTCCATATATAAAAAAAAAATAATTTTATATTCACACTAATTATCGGAAAATTTTAAATCTGTGTAAAGTATTTTAGTGCTGAGCATTTATGCAAGATTTATTTTCATCCTCAGGATATCTTGGGGATGTCCTGGGAAGAAGGGGTACCTTCAAAAGCTCCTACATGCTAAGGAAAACTGCTAAAAGTCTCTACGTGTTGGAACAAATCCCTACAGTAAACAAGCTGTAAATCAAAAGAAGTTGAAAATTTCCCCCGATTTCTCCCCAAAAGATTCAAAAATCCCCTTGAAAGTCCCCATAAACATTCAGTCCCCAAAATTGTCCCCAGAAGCCCAGAAAATCCCCCAAAATGGGGATAAAATCCCTAATCTGGCAACACTGTTACTGAGTTGTTTTTTTTCCCCACTCTCTACCATTGTGCAAGTGTTAGAAAAGTCAAACACACACAGTCTTCGACCCTGGTCATAAGCAGTCCAGATTAGTTGAAATCGGTTCCGTGGTATGAATTTTCAAAACAATTGGGTTTCGTGTAAAATATAATTTATTCTTTCACGTTAATTTTTGTCAGTTATTTGTTAAATTATACGAACTCAACCTTAAGAATAATTCTGGTCCATTGCAACAACGAGTGTAGACAATCCCGTCTCGACTGTAATTGCAACACCAACGCAACAAAAAGCTGTTTTTAAAGATTAATGATTCAGATTTTAGTTCTTATTGTAGTTATGTAATACCTTACGTAAAAATTAAGTTAGAGCTTTTCCAAAAAGCAATTTGAATTTTCTATAAGTTTAATGGTTATTGTAGTATTCTTAAGTGAAAACATTGCTAGAAATCCTTTCACCAGTGTATATTTGTTAGTCATTTTTCAGCTCTATAAATCCATATCTACTTTTGAATACCTTAACATACGCTTATGAAATAAGCTTAAGTGTATGTGGCTTACGTTACTTTAGTAACTATTAATCACATATTGGATACTTCAGATTCATTTACTTAGCACAACCTTTTAAGCTTCTTAACACGTGTCACTATTTTTTATCCTCAGAAACAGAGAATGTACGCATGCACTTTTTTTATATGCTTTAATATTCTGATAATCTGATTTTTTGCATCGTAAATTTCTATCGTAACTTGTTTTTTACTGGTCTTACGGCAATGATTATTTTTACGCTCAATATGTGCTTTTTTTCTTTCCCTTCTACATGTATTAGGCTTGAAAAGAAAATATTAGATTTTAAATATTTTCGATTTCCAGTTTTTGACGATTTTATACGTTTCAAGAGTTTCTGAACGCGTTTCAACCATTTTGGAATGATGGCTGATAAAAAAAAAAAAAAAAAAAAAAAAAAAAAAATGCGGTAGCTGTATTTTAAAAACTAATACTCAGAATTCCTTGAAACTTTAGTTTGCACTTTGACCAGTGATGCCAGATGGTTGAAAATTATTTCCCCAAACAGGTCTTCAAATTTCTCCAAATCAGGGTTTTTTTTCGAAAAAATCCCCAACTTGATTTCTACTAAAAAGAGAAAATAAAAAAAATTTCAAAAAAAAATATCAAGCAGATTTTTCTATGATTTAAGCTCATATTTTTCCCCAAATGAAGGCAATTTTTGAAAAAAATTCCCAAATAGCAATAAAGCTATTGAAAGTCTCTAGTCGTTGGGATAAATCATTACGTTGCCAACATTGACAGAAAGTTGAAAAACTCCCCAGACTTGTCCCCAAAAATTTTAGAATTCCCCAAAACAGTCCCCACAAACATTTGGTCCACAAAATTGTCCCCAGAAGCCTCCAAAATCCCCAAAATGGGGACAAAATCCCCAATCTGGCATCACTGACTTGACATAAATTAATGTCTATGATCTTTTGGTACATATCATCCAAACGATCTCGCTTTTATGCTGCAATTCACCCTCGTGCACGTGAAGGCTATGCTATAGCTACTTCAATTGTGGCATACAGCCCCCCTTCCAATTAATTAAAGTTGGCCAGACCTTAATCTCTACACAGAGCAGGTGTGCTGATACTTACAATAGTTTGGCTCCAGACTGTCTCGAACTGTGACACTAAAGTACAAAGAAGCTGCCCTGATGGTACGCCCTGATGGTCGTGAGAACATTGGAGTTTCCGAGGAATTTCTTCGGCCAGACGGGAAGGCGCCCGCCCGCTCTCAGCGAATGAGAGAGGAGCGCGGGTTGCCATCGAGAGAACGAGTTTTCCCAGGAACAGAGCTGGAAGCAGAGAGTCGGCGATTCGTATCTTGTCTTCGGCCAGTGAAGGTCGGAGGGTTTTTTCTTGTCCCGTTTACCAGGAGAGGTAACGAGACATTTAATGATTTTTTGTGTTCCTCTAGGAGCAGAGAACACAGGTCCGCGTATTTTCTGTCACCGGCGAAGGTGCAGGTCAGCTCATAAGAGACTTTGTACTTAAAATTATCCTAGGACTGAGCTATATCTTTTCTGTACCTGGAACGGTGCAAGGATTGTTTCAGTAAACCGAATTTAGGATCACGGAGATCCACTGCAACTGTTTGTTAAAAGCATCAAATCAACTATCGATCCATACTGTAGCTCCGGGCCCTTGTATATAATCCTCCAACATCAATATTGTAACTAAAGGTTGTACATAGAATCTTGTTTAAATTTTAATTAAATTAATTTTCTTATCAACTTCTGCTGTGACGGGATTTTCTTCTTCGCTACCAGAACCCTCGCCGGAAATTCCAAAACGCCACACAATGTATAATTGCACAAAACTCATTATATGAGGAGGTTATGAAAAACTGTTCTGATTCAATTAGGATAAGTATCGACCTTCAAATGACTGTGTTTTGCTGTAATTTTTCTCGTTAATGTGAAGTCTATATCTCAGCTTCTACAGCGTATAAATGCATCTCATTTGAAATGTGTGATAGATGGCCAATATGGAAAACAAATACCGATCTTAATTGGATGCATAAAGCAATTTTTATTGCATTTTTCTACATTTTAACCGGTAGAAAAGGAAGGTACTAGTGCTTTTATATAAAATGATAGGAATATAAAAGGAAAATTTATAATAATTACAACGTACGAGGTTTTTTTTTTTTTTTTTTTTTTTTTAAGATTCAGTGCTTATTTTAATGTAATAACAGTTTCAAAAACTTTCGAACTTTTTTCCCATATTATTTTTCCCCCTTGGAACCGTCTTTTTTTTTTTTTTCGTCATCATTATTTAAATAAATAAATAATCATATATTTATTTTAAATTTATTTTAACACCTAATGTTACATATATTTGAATAATTTCTATGTAATTAAAAATAATTACATAAAGTACTTTTAAGGAAATTTAATATTTCAGACTTTCAGCTTCATACTGTTACTAAATTGAATTTCATACTTTAAGATTTAATTAGGGTAGTTAAATCTTTTTATTTTGAAATTTATATCCACTGAGAAAATAACATCTAATCTAACTTAATCCTTTTATGAAACTCTATTCAGAAACATGAAATATTTAAATTTCACTTTCCAAATCGATTTTCAAGTTTTGCTGAATTCGCTTCTTTGTAGTTTTTGACGTGTCCTTGAAGAAAACGAGCAAGACTATCAGCCAATGCCACGTCAGCCCTCATTGCATCAAATTCCAAATGGGTGACAGTCAACGAAGGCTATATCGGCGATACTTTATTTATTTCCTTTATTTAGCGATAAGTTTCATTGCACGAAACTGGAAGTAATAGCTTTTCTTATAAGATATGGCTCGATAAACTGAGAGAAGAAAGGAATAGATCTTTCTCTTAAAGTGATGACGTCACATTTCATGCTTTAAAAGAAAATACTTTTATTATCTGCTGTTTTAAAGCACTTACAGCGACAATGAATTAAAAAAAAAAAGACAAATATAAACTTATTATTACAAAAAAATTACAGTTTCATATAGTGTAATTTGTAGATGAGAAATATCACATTAAAATCAATATTCCCATTATAATTTATTAAGATATTCATAAATATTACACTGCGTTGCCGAAAAAAAAAAAAAAAATTTTTTTTTTCGAGCCTTGATACGATTTTTTCTGTTTCTTATGTAAAATGACCTCCTGAATCCGGGTATAACCCCTACTTTGCCCAATCACCCGCCGTTTTCTTGGGGCGCCAGTCCCTCCCCTAATCCTTTATCACTGTTCGGTAATTGTGTGGGACCATAAATTTGATTTGAAGAATGAAAAAGAATTAATTTAACACTTAAAAACAAAAAATTATACATATAATGTATAATAAATAAATAATAATATTTGATTAATAAAATATAGTAAATGTAATTTATAATTTCAGTGGCAAATCCCCCTTTGTTGTGGCCGCTTTTCATGCAGAGCAGTGTTATTAATTAATCCTCAAATTTTAAAATACTTATTATGTGTAAATTTTTGACTTATTATACAACTTATTATTATTATTTATTTATTTATTTATTTATTTATTACAAGTAGCTTTATATGATTTTAACAAAAGTTAGAAGACATTATTTATTTATAACAATAATTATGCAAGGAATAAAAATTCAGTTTTATTTATTTATTTTTTTTTTCTGGAAAAAGAAAAAAAAAATTGTTTTTTTTTATTTCAAAATTTTAAACATTTTAAAAACTAAAAAATGAAAAATTGTAACGTAAATTGTTTTGTGCTAAGATATATATATATATATATATATATATATAGTAATATGAAATATATAAACAAATGAATGAAATTAAATGTAGAAATATATAAACAAATGAATGAAATTATACCCCAAAAAACACTGAGATCTTCATCAGGGAGGCCCCTCAGTGTAGGGGTGAACGAGAAGTTTCTGAAAGGACAGTAGCTATAAGCTAATAACTATCCTTAGCCCCCAACTTCTCACCAAACAGAAAACCACCAATAACTGAAGAGAAATCAAACATACATAAATGTATAAAACTACTAAAAATATCAAATTGTAAAAGTTACAAAATTACATCAATTCATTTAAAAAAATATAATACAAAAGAGAATTACTGAAGGTAAACAAGAAAGTATAAAATTAAATAAAAATACAACCCTTCATATGGAACACAAACTATCTTCGGCCGACGGGGCTACTCGTCGGTACTAAAATGAAATAAAAATATGAAGGGTATGAAGGGTCCATATGAAGGGTTGTATTTTTATTTCATTTTATACTTTCTTGTTTACCTTCAGTAATTCTCTTTTGTATTATATTTTTTTTAATGAATTGATGTAATTTTGTAACTTTTACAATTTGATATTTTTAGTAGTTTTATACATTTATGTAGTTTGATTTCTCTTCAGTTATTGGTGGTTTTCTGTTTGGTGAGAAGTTGGGGGCTAAGGATAGTTATTAGCTTATAGCTACTGTCCTTTCAGAAACTTCTCGTTCACCCCTACACTGAGGGGCCTCCCTGATGAAGATCTCAGTGTTTTTTGGGGTATAATTTCATTCATTTGTTTACATATTTCTACATTTAATTTCATTCATTTGTTTATATATTTCATATTACTACATCTAAGTTTTGCATTTCCTTTCGCTGCAATCTTGCGCATTGGTTTGTAATTCTCCTATTGTTTTTTCTAATCTGTAAAACTTATATATTTATAAATTTTCCTGTCAATTGTTTGCTATATATATATATATAAATAATAATGTTGTATATATATATACAACATTAAATGAAGTTGTGTGACGATTCAATCAAATATAACATGCATGGAATACTTTAAACTTGGGCCAACTTCGTAAAAATTAGTTTCGACAAAATGATATTTAAAGTTTTCATTTTACAACATATTCAATATTTGTACACAAGTATAATCACGTATAACTCAACACAGAATGATGGGAATTAAAAAAAAAAATAAAAATAAATAAAAAAATAAAAATAAAAAAATCTTTTTTCACACGTATTACCACTGTTATGTACTTTCATATTTTTGTAGAATTGAAATGCTGAATTTTAAATACAACTTTTCCATTGTAAAAGTACACTGTCTCCTTAAAGGAACTCCGTACCCTTTGGGACTATATTTTTTTAAATATAAGCAATTTTCATTTTATTAAATGATTTATGATGAATACTTTTTTTTTTCATATTATTAAATGATTTCATTCGGGAAAATGATAATTAGTATTAATTAATTTATATGATAATTAGTTCTGTGTAAGGGGGGGCTACCGCCCTTCTCAACCCCCCGTTTCATTAATGCACCCACATTTATATAGAATTTAATTCTGTTATTAAAATTAAAAGTTTACTTAAAATTATACAATTTATAAAACCTGTATTGCATTTTAATTACTTAATTTATTAAAAATCTTATTTAATTTTAATTTTATCTTTTTAAACTAAATGATTCTCTTTTGACAGAAGAAAAAGTCATTCATATAACTTTTGCAACTAAAAATTCTACGTCGATTCCATATCAAAGATTTTAAAACAATATTTTATTTTAAGCTTAGGAAATCTTGTAGCATTATGTGAATATTATTTTCTCTCCGCAGTCTTAATGTAAAATTAAAAATTTTTGAAGAGATTTTCTTATGTTATTATACACAACAATAAAATGTTTTTTTTTTTTTTTTTTTAATAACCATTAAAAAGGATTTTGTAATTTTCGTTAGATAAAAATAATGAAATATTCCTTTTGCCTTTGCCTGCCGCGTAATGGGCTCTTTTGATGTTTCGAAAATTACTCCATTCTTCACGTGCCCCATTTCCTCCCTCCTCTCTCTCTCTCTCTCTCTCTCTCTCTCTCTCTCTCTCTCTCTCTCTCTCTCTCTCTCTCTCTTTTCTCCCTTTTAAGAGCGGAGGCTGGTGGACCAAAACGAAATACATAAAATAAAATAATTTTTGTTCACAAATGAATGTATATTTTATGTATGTATATTTTCAAAAACAGTTTGTGAAATTTTATATTTTACATTCAAGTCACAGAACACATATTACACATAAAAAATTTTATTCGTTTTGTTACATTTTTACACGTATACATATTATTATTATATATATACAATATACATAGAAATGTGTATATATATATATATATATATATATATTTCGTATAACAAGAAACCACAACTAATGTAAATAAAACACTAGAAAATAAGAAGAGGGGGGGGGGGGTTAAATTGTAGAATTCTAAATAAATTCGCCAATGGCTGAAAAGAATAGACAAAGGTAAGCTGGTGGAATACCTGAATTAACATTAGAGAATATTAATTGCTCGTGGCATGACAATATGAGAACAACTGTGAAGATGTATTGTCAAAATAAAACTATTTATAACAAATGGAAATAGTACACAAAAGATACAATTATGTTTCTATACGTTTATTGTACTTTTGCGATTTTTGAAAATGACACTAAAATTGATTTCTTTTTCTTTGTTTTTCCATCTTTCACAATTGAGAAATTGGTTTCTTCATCACTGAGGAATTGGCTTCTTCACACTTGAGGAATAGCTTATATCGATATTGATTTCTTTCCCGTTCCTTTTCTTTGCCTGATCCTCATATTATCCCATTCCTGTAAAATAATAATAATGATGATTTTTAAATGTAGTCGCATATTTATTTAACTTTTTATTTATTGATCAATATATATATAAAAGGAGATATGAAACAATTAAAATTTTCTATACAGGCGTTATTGATTATGCCTCATAAAGAGCCTTTATTGTTAGAAATCTATTTCTTGCATGGTTATTATACAAAAAATTATTTTTTTATTACAGATACCCCTTAAAAATAAATAAATAAATAAATAAAGTCTGATAGTAAATAAATCCTTTCTATAATTCAGAGAAACTAGAATAAAATCAAATTGTGCAATTAATACTGTATTATATGTTCACCTTATAAATTTAGCTTCACCAGTAGAAATAAATATTAAATAATATTTATCTATAAATAATTAAGAGAAAATCGATATCAAACCTTATAATATTCTTCAAATAAGTTTTTATAAGATAATGCCATTGCAGAAGGAATGCCAATCACGCAGATAAATAAATATAATATAATATAATATAATATAATATAATATAATATAAATAAGTAAATGCGTAATATTTCCTGTTCTATTTTTAGTTTTATTTATTTTTATGGAAAAATCTAATACTTTTAAGTATGATAATCAAAATATATATTCAGATCAAATAGTTTAATTCCCAATCAAGGAACATTTATTTTAATAGGTTGTCTGCGGCTTCTTTTGACTTATACCAATAACCTGAGCTAAATCGACATCTATTGAGGAAACTTAATTTAAAAATTTTTAAATTAATAAGTTATTGCTGCTTATCGGTAAAAATAAATTTGCCGATACTGCCGATAGTAAGAATGAAATATAGATATATAATTATAAACCTATTTATAAAAATAATTTCACTACATACTACTATTAATAATAGTAATAATATGACATTGGTCTTTATTTTATTTATACGTCTGATAAAACAAACCAGGAAAAAACAATTTCAATTTTAGTCCAAATATGACGTTAATATATGAGTTACAACGCTCAATAATAATAATAATAGTTATAAGAATTAAAAAAAAAAAAAAAAAGAAAGAAAGGAAAAAAAGAAAGAAAAAAAAAAAAAAAAAAAAAAAAACAGGCTGGTGGTGAAAACAATTTTTTGAACTTTTTTTTTTCTATGTGTAGAAATAAGTACAGCTTGATTCAACAATGCTGGATGAGTGAGGATTATAAAAAAAAAAAAAAAAAAAAAAAAACTCAACCTTTTCGACGTATTGTTAACACATGCACTGTGAAAGAAGGTCGGAATGGCCACACGATGTAGACAATTGCAGGCAACGTATTAAATTAAATTAATAAAACCGTGATAATTTTACGCTAATATAAAATAAATATTTTGACAATATTGAAAGCACCAATGAAAAAAATGTTAAGCAAACTGCAGTTTCGGTAGCTTTAAGTGTACCGTCATCAGTGCAGAATGACGAGACGGATTGTTGCTCCTATATGTAGAGTATGTAGAGAGAGAAACAGATTCTAGGGACGGAATGGCAACCAACATGAATTTAAGAAATTGAAGGTGTCAGCTATTAGGAAATCAGAATATAGAAAGTTTTAGAATCCGCTTTCCTATCAACATACTGCAGCAATAATCCGTCTTGTCATTCTGTACTGATGACAGTACGCTTAACACTACCGAAACTGCAGTTTTTTTTTTTTTTTTTTTTTTTTTTTTCCATTCACGTTTTCAACATTGTGTACTTATTTTAAAGTTCTGTTCAACGTAAAGTCTGATTAACTATTCTATAATCTTACACTAGTTTAAATGTGATTTAATGAGAAGGATGACGAATAATCAAGCATGAATTAGAAAGATTAAAATATTTCCGTTGTCTAAGATCGTAATTTAATTAATAATAATGTTTAAATAAAATAGTATTACTCACTTTGAATTTAAATCAAAATTCATATTGAAAATTGTTTTCAAAGTCCATTATCATTCGTTGATAGTTTACATTGTTATTGTAAATGTTATGCATATATATTATCAAAAAAAAAGGTGTGAATGAACGCATTTTACAAGCATTATTTCAAAACAATGCTGCTCTCTTCGCAGTGACCAGCTCTTCTTTATAATTCATCGAAAGTGAATACAATACGCTGGTAAAATTCACTTGCAATTCACTACATGCTAATAAACCATTCTTAATAATAATCAGGTATTGTCCCACGATTCACAAATTCCACTTTCAAGTTCTCCGCCCGAATAGTTCTGCTTTCAGCACGGTGATTGTTTTAATTGACAATAAATCCTTTCGATGACAGCGATGTAGTAAGTAATCTATGCAACGCATTATCGTGTATATACCTGCATTGTTTCTATTGTGATGTTTGGCAAGAACTCCTCCCTGTAAATCCCTAAACGCTCTGATGATTATCTCGGAGAATTAAATATACAGGAAGTGTTTTCACTCTTCAGAAGCTATATAGCGGTTCGTGTGAGTGGGATTACACATGTTTATGGAATTATACAAGGGATTTTAAAATCTTCAAAATCTTAAAGCAAGTTTTATTAGTATTTAAGGAAGGGGAAATAAGTTGTTGACGTAATAGCTGAGAAACAAATTATAAATTTACTAACACCGATACAGTTTATCAAATTAATCCGAGTAATTTAACATTGCGCATAATCATTAGACTAACATGCCTTGTATTGAATAGTATTACGAAATAACCACTAAAATTATTTATCAAATATAGTTTTATGTTACATAGATTATATTTTGATTTTTTATCATTTATAATTTAAAATTTTTATGTATATATATAGTCTATACATACACAGTCAGGCGATCTAACATTTACATACATTATAAATTACATCATGAGTAAAACGTGATTTATTTAGTATTTTTATATCGCTTCTTATGTGATTTGTGTCACACTCTGAAAGTTTCTAGATATATTAATGAAAAATTTTTGAAAATGAATGCAGGCAGAAAAATAAAAATGAAGCCAAACTGAAAATCTAGGTTTGTCTGTATGTATATATGTATGTATGCATATCTGTTCTTCTATACGTTCAGCCCCCATTGAACGCAGAAGTACAAAAATTGACATACGGATGCTCAGGGGATCCTGAAAACAGAATTTAAAAATTTTTATTAGCTGCGGAGATATTAAGTTGTGGAACTATTTTCTGCTTACATTCATTTTCAAAATTGTTACAATATAACTATATTTGCATATCTTCTGTTTGCTGCATTTTCTTTCTTGGACATGGAGTACGTAAATTTGCTTTTTTGACATTACCTATTTTAATTAGTTTTGGATTTTAACCTTTTTATGTTTGGATTTTAAACTTTTTCATTTTATGTCACTTAGATTACATTTCGAGTTCTTATACTTTGTGATAACTTTTTTTTTTTTATTTTTTATGTATAAATATTATGTACATACATAGTCAATCGATTATTACATATTTTAATTTTTTTAATCTTTCAATTTTTAAATCATGTTAGACAAAATAAGAGAGCTACCAATCTTTCAACTTTTAAATCATATTAGCTTATAAAACCTAGTTTTTTATTTTATTTATTTATATATTTTATTTATTTAACTTAATCTATAATTTTATCTATTTATTTATTCATTTATTTCTGTATTTGTGTGTGCCAAAAAATAGATAGATACATATAGTAATTATGAGTTCATAATTAAAAAATCTTTTTAATTCGGTCAAAAATAAAATTTTTCATAGAGGTTTTTTTTTTTGTTTTTTTTTTTTTCAAATTAGTTAAAATGGTATTTCTTTGCTTCTTTTTTTTCCCTTTCAGGTCACTGAATCTGCATTGATAATTTAAAATTTACGAGTTGTTAGTCTTTCAAGTTTTAATTCATGTTAGACAAAATGTCTTTTCTTTTCAGTTGGGGTATAAAAATGCTTTTTTGTTTAAAAAAAAAAAAAAATTACAAATTTTTAATTATTTCAATAAAAATCGCAACCTTTTATTTATCCATTTATTTATTTTTTGTACATATCCTATTGTACAATAAATAAATAAATAAAATAAAGGTTAAAAATAATGTTTTAAAGCCTGGAAGGGGCAGCTCATCACTAGAGCAACAATTTTAATCTGTTGGTGCCTAGTGATTATGAGTTCACAGTCCAAAGAATAAATAAAAAAGGACAGAAAATACTAAATTCATTTTAAAATTAGAGATTTTGAATAAAAATAATATTTAATAATATGTATAAGCCAGTCCTGTGTTCACATTTTATAATTTACAAACTAGGGTTTTTTTTTTTTTTTTTTTTTTTTTTGACTGAAAATTTCAGATTTTATAGAAAAATAATATTTAACTAAGTTAAAGGTAGTTTTTATTAATTATTTATTTATAAGGCTAGTTTTTCACATGTCTGATATTACTTTTAGAAATGAATGCAAACGATATCTTCTTTAAATATGATTCGGGGGGGGGGGGGCGGACTGACAAGAAAGAGCAAAATTTACTTAATACCTAAAAGTCAGTTTTGAACCCTATGAAGGAATATTTTTATGCTTTCTGCGATAAATCTTGTTCGTGCAAACCTTTTCTGCAAGACAATATTGACATATTTTATAATTTGCAGATAATTTGTTCATATAATTACAGAGATATCAATATTATTAATAAACTGTTGAAGAACTCTTAAATATCGACATGAGTTTCAATTTTGTACTGAAATTTAGAAATATTTTTAATTTTTATGAGCAAACTTTTCTGCAAGTAACTTTTCCTTTCCTTTTTTTTTTTTTTTTTTTTTTTTTTTTTTTGTGTGTGTGTTTGTGCGACAATGTCACTGTGTTGCCAAATTGTTGCCTCACGGTTTTGAAACTATTGATCATTAACGAGATAATTTATTTGAATAATAAAAAAAAATATTTTAAATTTACAATTAAAACCATTTGACATCCATTTATTGCATTTTCTCTTTTGAAACCTATTTAATGTATTATGTTATATCAGTTACTTAATTCATAATCTTCCGAATGCACTACGATTTTCCCTATTTGTTTTAATTTCTGATTTTAATTGAAAAGCTTCTCTTTTAATTTAATCCGAAAATTTCTATTCATTACTAAAATTAATCTTTCCAATTTTAATCCATTTAAGTTTATTAGGCTTTAATCTTTATAATCATAGTTCATAATCTTTTTATAATTTAAGCTACATCCATACTGTATATTATAAATCTATAAGAGTACTATTTAATTGATTCAGCAAAACATTTTAAGTTATATGGATATTCTTTCCAATAATTCTTGTATAATATTTAAAATAAACTTTATTCTCTCTCATCAGAATAATTTCTTCACTCCCAGATAATTTTGCGAATGCTGTACTTAAAAAAAAAAAAAATTAAAATTTTAAATAAAACTTTACAACTAGACGCTCGTTTTATTTATAACAAGATGCTCATTTAATTAACGGCGAGACGTCGCGACAAGTTAATTTCCTTTCTCATTGCTTCAATAATTTTTCAAACATTACAGTATATCTCATTTATCCTTTTTGTATTTTTCATTGTATTTTTACATCATAATTGTAATGATAATTTGCAACTTCTTTTAATAAATGTATATATATATATATATGAGTCTGTAAGGCAGGAAAAAAAGAATTTACGTATTAATATATGTGTGTTTATTTAATTAGTATTTCAACAATAATTTAAAAATATAATTAGCATTTTTTATAACATCGCATGTGATAAATTCACAAATGAGTTTGTACTTAAAATTTTATAATAACAAAAAGTACATATTTTTGTTATTTAAAAATTAAGGGGACAAGGAATGGTGAAAATTACCAAAATCCATGCAATTAATAATGTCTAGACAGATATTATAGAATGTACTAAGTTATGCAATACTTTGAAAATAATATTATTCTATAGCTCTTAGAGTGTGTTATACGCATGTATAATAAAACATTTTTTTTTAATTGATACATATTTAATTAATTTCCTCAGGTTACTTAGAAATAAAATATGTTATACTGTAATGAGTATTTCTTATTACGGTCGGTTTATTTTAAGTTTTCATGTTTTAAAAATACTTCCTATATTTGTAATTATTGTCAAGACAGTCTAAAAGGATTGCAGGGCATTTTACCAAATTAATAAATAATAAAGCCCCACAGAACTGGCGTTTTAAATTATTACTTACAAAACTTTGAATAAGCACCATAAAATGCAATAAACTCGCAACAATTGCTTCGGGTCGAAAGAGCACACGACACTTCATCAGATGAACAAAGTAGGCACGAGTGCTGCAGTCAAAGCGGTGCGAGTTTATTGAATTTTGTGGTGTTTATTCAAAGTTTTGTAAGTAACGTTTTACTAAACGTTACAGTTCTCCATATAATCCTATGTATTTTAACATTTTTCATTGCATTGTTATATCGTGGAAAATAGCTTAATATTTCGTAGATAAATATGGACTATATCAATTTTAACTAAGTTTAATATATTATAGTTCTAAAAATAAGTACTGTATTACGATTTTTCTTGTACTATTATTGAAAGTTTCTTATATAGGAAGATTATTAGTTCACCTTGCTCCCGATAAACCTTAAAGATACATTGGTTAAAATTAATAAAATCATAAAAATTTCATAGATTTTTTTTTTCAAGGGTGTCTAGAAAACAAATAATTCCTTGACAATTTACAATGACTGTTAGAATTCTTGTTCTTTCAAAAATATGTTAAGGGCTCAATGTTACAAACCAGGTGAGTTTAAAAATATGCGAAGATCTAGAGATAACCCATTGAACTTAATGAATCTCTAGTAAATCCACTTCTTATTGGTCAAGTTTACTACGCTTAACTCCACGAAAGAAAAAACAAGTAAGTTAATAAATAAAAACCAAGGTCCCGAAGAATAGCATGCGTGGTTTAGAAATTTCAAGAATTCATTAATTCTTAGTTTTTTACTTGGTGATTTACCTAATGGAATTTTTTGCACCTGCTCTCAGAAGAAAAATATAAGTAATTGTTCATTTGTACCATGACTACCATATTAAATTTATTTTTTCAGAAATTAATCATTTTGGGGCCGATTTTTTTTTTTTTTATGTCAAGGAAATTCATAAAAATTCTTGCATTTATTATTATTATTATTATTATTATTATTATTATTATTTTATTATTATTATGTTAGTATTGTGAACATAAAATAATAACTCCATCAATCCAATTTTATCAAATAATATTACAAACAATTTATAATGAAAATTCTCTTAGAATATCGTTTATATACGTTAATCAAATTTACACATTTTAAGATTTGGGGCAATAAAAATACATAAGTCCGAAGTTTCACAATAAAATGTTCTAATTTATACGCAACATAATATTTTTGGAAATTAATTTCATTATTTTAGTAATGTTATTCTACTAGTAACGCACTCCTGAATTTCTAAAACTTAGCGGACCAAATTTCTGAAAATGTATTATGATAGATTGCAGATGAATTGGCATCTTTTTTCTGTGAGTGAAACGTACGGTTGTATTACTGCCAATAATAAAATTAATCATGAAAAACCTATCATAAAAAGTTAAAAACAAAAACAAAAAAAAAAAGCATGTTTTGGGCATCACAAAAATTTTCGTTTTCATTCAATATAACAGCACCATCTATCATTTAACATGAAGAAATATTTTATTCTCTCAATAATGATTTTGCATGTGCAGTTTTACCAATAAATATTGAGATGCAGCAACATGGAAAATCAAAGAAGATGAGTTATAGCAATGCCTCCAATCGGCCGATGTACACCCAAAATTAGACAACATTTTTTTTTTTTTTTTTATAAAGACCATCGCACATATGTTTGGTATATTATACGCTGTAGAAGCTGAGGTATAGCTTTCTCGTGCACAGGAAAATTGCAGCATAGCAGCATCAGCTGTCGACCGATATACACCGAAATAGTCAGCTTTCTCTTTCATAATAGCCACATTACGTGTTAAGATTGGTTCATTTATACACTATAGAAGCCTAAATATAGCCTTTCCGTTTACGCGGAAAGCTGCAGCCCGAATTGAATCAAATCATTGTACCGAAATTGAATCAGCATAATGTTTCATAATGTATGTACCTCTCACGTATTATGTTTTGTGCACTTATACACTTTAAGCTTGCATAAAAACTTCCCGTTAAATGGGAGCGATCAGAGAATAGCTGCGTTCTTTTGGGGCAATTTACATCAAAAGTTGATAGGCACCAATTATGAAGGTTGAAAAAAATTAAACGTTTATGAAATTCTGCTCATTAATTCTAAAGCTAGAGCTGCCCCAAAATTTTTGGTCGTACAGACAAGCAGACATTTACCAAACGTGGTTAAATCGTATTCATTATGTCTGAAAACGTATAAATCCTCCGAAAATCAGAAGTCGAAAATTTTCAGTTATCCACTACTTTTTTCTATGAATATAGAAGAAAGTAAGAAAAGAAAATCGTTTAGTTGTTTTATAATTGGCAACAACACTTTGATTCTTCAAAATCTCGACCTCCTTTTCAATGTAACCCTTGCCATGCACTTTTACTTCTTTATTTCGTTTTTTAACTCTGAAGCAAAAACAGAACACTCTTATCTCCTATACCTACCTTTGTTGTGCTCTAAATGCTGTCAAAGGTTAACCTGCTGACATAACTCCCACATTTACTCTTCTTAGTTCCTGTTTATGCTTCTAAAATATTGTTTCGTTGAAAACGGTAGTTTCAAATTTGTTTCGTGTTTGTTACAAGATTCTGTCACGAACTTCATGTAACAATGTGACAGTTTTAGAACTTTTAAGATATTTAGAACATTCCCGCAAGCTTTAATGAGTTTTATCGTTTTTCGTGATATCGAAGCTGATTATTTTGAAAGAATGTTTCACTTTTTGTTTTTAAACATTTGATATTTTCAAACTGTGTATTATATATATATTTTTTTTCTTCTTGTGATTTACATTTCTAAATTAATAGGTTTTTTTTTTTTTTTTTTTTTTTTTTTGAAAGCTAAATGCGTCATACAGCGTTTCAAAAAACGCGTTGTTTAAAAAAAGTGAATAAAATAACAAAAATTGGGTTTTAGTTTTAATATTTCGAGGCATGTGTATTTTTTACTTATCTTTATTTTTCATTCTCAACATAATTTCTTATTTAGTTTTTTTTTTTTTTTACTGAAATTGTCATAATTTTTCATTTCATTTAAAGTATAATTTTAAGAAAAATTTAATTAGTACCAGTTTAAAAATTATGGCTTATGTTAAAATTACATAAAATTCGATTAATGATTTTATAATGAATATGCCATTCAAATTCTATGTTCATATATTCCTTTCTTCAAAAATTATGCGCTGAAGAAGAAAACGAGGAAACTGGTTCTTCTTTGAATTTTGCCCGCCAGTGTATGTTTTTCGCCAAAGTAAATGTTTTTCGCCAAATATCCAGTCAAATGTAATTTTGATCTCTATAGAATAGATTTCAAATGTTCCAACAATTTATAAAGAAAAGATGCAGCAATTTAAAAAACATATATTTGTGACTTTCAATACGTTCAAGATTACTTTTGAGTCTCCCCTATTACATGTAAATAATAATTCCAAATGCTTTTATGTAAAATGGTTAGTTTGAATGGTTAGTTTTTGTAAATGAAGTTTTTATGATCTGTATTATATGATTCGGCAAAATATTTGTAGCTACCCAAATTAAATGAACTAAGATATATTAGGTAATGAACTATATTAGGTAAAAATATTGTAATATGACTAAAATAATTTTTTTTTTTTAATTATTTATTTGAAAATTTATATTAAAAGCAAAAAGAAGAATATAACAGTCTGTATAAAAACACGTGTTTGTACTTTGTGAATTATGTATATACTGTGGAAAAAGTACATACATACGTAGAGTATAGAACTAGAAAGAGACAGATGCCAGTAGCCAGTATACTAGTGGTATTAGTATACATTTTATACATATATATATATGTATATGAGGCATGCCGCATCGTGCGCTACATATATGGATATATATGTAGAGAGATATACTCTTTGTATATGTATAATGTATACTAATAACGTACGGAGCTATATCTATGTACATATATACACAGTATACATATAGCTCATGGAAAGCCTTCGGTGACGATGACGCGAGTTCCATGATTTTTGTTCACCCAAGAATGCTCAACGCGCCTAAAGAAGTTTTCACTTCAAATGGAAAGCGTTCGGTGACGATGACGCGAGTTCCATGATTTTTGTTCACCCAAAAGTGCTCAACGCGAAGTTTTGGAGTTTTCACTTCAAAAATAAATAAATAAATTGCGAAAATTTCGCATGGGTTTGTTAGTAATCAAATAATTGAGGAGAAAACGCAAATAAACTATATTGTTTTACATAATTAACTCTAAATTTAACTAAATCAATTTTTTTTTTTTTGGCGTCCACTCTCTTGCACAAAATGATTAAGATGGTGGCTCATTAAAATGAACTATATTATTTTCCTGTTCTGTGTAAATGTATAAATAACCTTTAAAAGAATAAAAAAAGAAGAAGAAATACAAAACTTTTTGAAACAATTTTCTTGCAATATTTTATTAAATAAATAAAGCAAATGGGGGAAAAAACTACTTATTTCTTTCTCTCAATAATCCTCGAAGCTATTTTCTGTTCTTTAGAATTCAATTTATAGTGTCCTGACTCTTGCGGTAATCCAATCAAATTTTTTCCTCCACTTATTCTAAGTATTTGCATAATCCTCAAAAAGTTGTCAACTTCTGAGCTCAATCCCATTGCATAAGAGAAATGAAAAGAAAAAAGCTTTAAAAGAATTTCAGGAATGTGTCTTTTTTGTATTCTCTGTCATCTTATAATTTTCTTTTAAAGAATTTGAAAGTGGAAGAAAAAAAATTAAAAAAGAAAAAAGAAAAAGAAAAAAAAAATCAAAAAATCATTGCACTCGACGAGTTTCTGAATTTTTCTGCCAAACTCTAAGTAACATATTTCATAACTTGGGGGAGGAAAAGAAAAAAAGGCTCTTTTTTGTTTATTTTATTCTATTTTATTTTTTTAGTACAATGTGTTTGAAGAGGAACAGTGCAATTTTGCAATTTAAATTGAGTGTGATAAATTATTCGCCATCGATTTTTAACTGTGAAATTTCTAAGGATAAAATTACTGTGATGTGTTTGATTTTCTACCTCACCTCCCCCGTGAGAAGCAACTTGTGTGTTAAAACAAATGATGATGATGAATAAAGACGTTGAAGTAGAATTCAATTAAATGACATTTCTTGCTCTGTTAATGTAAAATGAATGGCTTTTTTTTTTTCCTTGCAATTTATTGAGTTTTGTGTTATATTGCTGTTATATTGCTTCATTTTATATTACAACTGGAAGCTTTGTGCTTTTGTATTTTTAATAGCGTTTGTTTATGTAAAAATTGAAAATCCAGTAATTATTTTTTAGCCAATTGTTATTTTTACTTTCCCTTACCCGTATATATGGTAAAAAAAATATTGTTTTCGGGTCAAATGTTCGAAATCGAGATTTTGTTATATTTACATGTTTTGAGGTCCCCTGAATCTGAAAAAAAAAAAAACATGTTTTTAGCGGTTGGTCTGTGTGTGTGTCTCTGTGTCTATCTCTGATCATTTTATCTCAAGAACAAATAGCAGTAGGAAGACCACACTTGGTATTTTACATTTGTATTATGTAGAGATGCTACACTATAATTTTCTTGGAGAACAAGAAAAGAGTTCGTGTACAGGGCGACCCAAGAGAATTCAAATTACGTCTTTGGGCGAAATTTCTGGTAATTACAGTGTAATATCTAAAGGCAGCCCTAAACAAAATAAAGTTAACATTTTTTTTTTTTTTTAATGCATATAATCATATTTTGTGTAGATTTTTGTATGGAAATCATTCGTCATTCATTTACAGGGCTATCCAAAGTATTTGGATATATTGAGGCTATACATGGAAATTGCTGGAAGCTGGAAGTATAATTCATTTTGAGTTATGTGTTTTATTTTTATACAAGACTAAATTTAAAAACACAACGTAATGTGTATATGATTTGTAGACAATATACAGGGATATCCAAAATTCAGCTAATCTTCTTTTCCACTGAAAGTAATAGATGAAAGTGCTTTGCTATATTTCATTCCCTATGTTTGCTTTATAAGTGAACGAAGAGTCAAGAGGGGGGGGGGGGCGCTACCCCCCCCCCCCTACGTAGAATTTTATAAAAAAAAAATGAAACTATATGTAAATCTATTTTAGCTTTAAACTAGATTGAACTTTATTATCTTACCTTATATGTTTCACGTCTAAATCTGAAATCTGTCTGTATAGCAATAAAATGCAGGGTGAGAGAAAGTCATGTGAGTGACACACCAGATTATTTAAATGCTATTCGTATTGAAGGAACGCAAATATAAAATTTGTTGCGAACATATTGCAACGATTAGTTATTTTATATTATAACATGAAACGATTCGTGCTTTTTTGTTTGTTTATGTGTAAAGTAATATTCCAATAATTCTAACGATTCTACTTTAAAATTCTATTTGGACTTTTGAATTCCATATATTAAGTTTTACGTAATTTGTTACTGTGCGATTTCATATTTTATATGCCAATAAGAAAATAATTTTGCAGTTACATGACAGTTTCATTTGTTTGATAGCCTTCGTTTGTTCGTAAAGCAAATCTACAAGTTATTTCAACAATATGTTATCCAGATTGCCGAATTCCGGAAATTAAATTTAGAAAATTATTCCTGCGATTCTGTATATCCGTAGAAGTCTATTTCTGCAAATACAGGTAGTTTATTTTGTTTCATTCGTTCATTGGTAGAGAAAAGTTCCAGTTATTCTCACCATGCTATTTGTACTACCGAAATTTTTTTATACACTAATTTTCTTTTGAAAATCTAATTTATTTTCTTCTTGTTTCTGATCATCTGTGGGTCCTACCACGAACATATCGAAGTCTATCGATGATCGAAAGTGACGTCATACTGACGTAACATTTGAAAATAAAATTAAGGTTTTAATAATTTGGTACTCTAGAAAAAAGTTACGATAGTAAATATATCAAACAATTTCGACGTAGAAGTAATGAGTAGAACTGCTGTTATCATATCTTTGACATTATAATTTTTGTAAACATATTTCTACGTCACTATTCGACGATCGAAACGCTTCGATGTGTTCGTGGTAGCAGCCTCTATTTAGTGTTCTGGTAGGTAGGTAAATAGGGTTTAACGTCGCACTAGTACTGCGCTATGGGTAATTAGCGACGGTCTGGGATGTGGGATGCAACCCTAAGAATGGTCCGAAGACATGCCATCACAATTTTGATCCTCCACGAATGAATATTTAGTAATATGGATCCTTAGAGTTTTGGACAGGTTGACAATTTCTGTAATTTCTCTTGTGAAAAATAAAAAATAAACTCGATTATTGGGGAAAAATACGTTTTTGATCATTCCCTTGAATAAAAATGTAAATAAAACAATTATTGTGCGTCAACTATCATTTCACGTTTTAATGTTGTTATAATTATAATTCTGTAGTTAATTTCTCAATGCTGGACCCATCAGCATTATGAGCAACAACTATTTATAACGAAATATCGTGAAATTTTCAGTTTAAAATGACTGTAACGTATTTTACCTTTGACCGTAAAAAGTGAAATGGAGAACAGCCAAGGATAAAAAGCTCGTGGTTTTGTTTGTTTTTTCAAGGTAATCTATATTTCTTAGTTTTTTGTGTGTCACAAAGAAAAAAAGTTGTAAATGATGAATGGTGAATAGTAATTACACACTAAATGAAATTTTCTTTATTTTTGATAACAAATAAATAAATAAAATACAAATGAAACCCACAATCTATTTCTATTTTGTTTAACCCTTTAACGTTCACTACTTAATTTATTTTAAAAATTACTAAACTAATTTTAAAAATGGCTTTTAGACACATAGCTGATCATAAATATTTAAAAAATAAAAAATTAGCATTGTTCCTTTTCGAGAAATTTTCGGTTTGAAACATCTGTAAGTAAACCTTATTAAATTCAAATAATATTTAATTTAGTAAATAAATCACTTTATAAGTCAACATTATCGACAACAAAAACTTGTAAAAGTCGCATAGATCCCAACATTTCAATTTATTCCGGAGTATTTTAACCCTTTGCGGCGCAAGGAAATTCGGATCATTTAAATTACACTGCCACCGGAATTTACGAACATAATTAAAGTATAAGAAATTTTAAATTTTCTCGTTAAAAAAAACGGGCCTTTTCTGCTATGTTATAAATGTAAATTTTTGCTAAAAAATTTCCGGGATGAGTTTTTGCACTTGAGAATTAAAATTAGGTGTTCCATCAGCGGAAACACTGCAGCTGAAAGGGTTAAATGAAACAACCATACAATTTTTAGATTACGATAACAGTAGCTAGGCAACATTATTTATTATAATTATTCGCTTTTCAAAAGATTTTTTTTTTTTTTTTTCTTTTTTTTTACATTTTCAATATGCATTTTCTTAAAAAACAAACGATAATAACAATAAAATATGTCTTAAAAACTATTTCATTTTGTACACGAATCCCATTTTTCCTTTTTGTGTATTTGTAATCTCTTAGATTCCAAAAAAAATACCATTTCTTATTACGTAAAATCAAAGGCGGCTTACAGCAAATGGTGAACCTTTTATTGAAAAAATGTGACTC
The DNA here is from genome assembly GCA_963930645.1 of Salticus scenicus. Classification (NCBI taxonomy): domain Eukaryota; kingdom Metazoa; phylum Arthropoda; class Arachnida; order Araneae; family Salticidae; genus Salticus; species Salticus scenicus. The sequence goes on along the minus strand of OZ005648.1, from coordinate 18,923,930 downwards.
TGTTTCTAATAAATGAATTTTAATTTAATGAATTGAAAATATCACTGAAAAAAATAATGCAGAACTACCGTTCACTTCACAGTAAGGAAATCAAATTTTTAATTTTACACAAAAGAAATATTTAATTACGTTCATGAAATTTCGCAGAAAAGATTAATTTCAATAAAAAAATAAAGCATTTGCGCAGACATAGCGCACAGACAAACAATCGAAATGACAAAAATTACTTTATAATTTTCATTCTAAAAATAATAATAGGGGATCTGCTTGCATTCAAGCAAATATTTAGACAAATGAACAAATTAACTAGTCATAAATATTTTTCCATTACGTTTAAATTATAAAAGTATGTTTATTCAATTCCAATTGCAGCTGTAAAACTTTTGTAAGTTTTAAAATTGCTTTTCAATTAATTCCTATTCTTTTCGTTCCAATCGACTAAAAGTTTCAATTTAATCATACAAATAATTTAAAAGGAATGAACTGAAACTGGTGTTTTTATTACATTTTCATTAATACACCGAAGTCACATCTCTTTTGTGAGCTTACATTTTATTATTATTAATAATTCTTTTGCTGAATGAAACGAAACCAATCAATGAAGCAATATTTTATTAAGTTTATTGGGAGCAGGCCATGAAAATTTGTGCCTTCGGATTTTTTGTCCTTCGGTTTAATTATTCTGATGAAACTCAGAACGTAGATAAAAGAATAAACAATATAAACAAATCAATTTAAAGTGTTTTTCAATTACACTTGAAAGTGTTAATAAAGAACTTTTGTACGCCAGAGTCTCTTCCAACTCCAGATGCAATTGTTATATTATTCTAAACAACTATTCAACTAATTTATCATAACTTTTATTCTTCTACTAAATTGTCCACTTAATCACACAAATGCGAAAAGCAGTGGAAAGTACGCTTTTTTTTTCTTTCTTTCTTTTACTTTTATTTTACATTAAGACAAACAGATACATTTTCTAGATGTATAATCAAATCTCTTTTGTTTGACATTGCAGGTTTTTTTTTTTTTTTTTAACTTCTCTTGAATAAAATGAGATTAATTAAATGATATTTTATGAGGTTTGCTAACAAAAAGCAAACTTTTTTTATATCAACTTTTAATAACAAAATGATGAATATATTTTTTTGTCTCTGTGTTTGATCATGAAATGTATGCTTAGATTTCTTTTCCATTAAAAATAATTGAAATATAATAAGATAATTTCGGATACCGCATAATTAAGTACTACCTTAAGTAATCAATACTTGGTGTTTTGTATTTCCAAACACTCGTTTATACTTTTTTATGAAATGTCTTTTATTTTATTCTTTTTGGATATTACATTTCATTTATCACTCAATAATTCAACCTTTATAATTAAACATGATATTTCTTTTTTTTTTCTTTCGAAAATCTTTTATTATTTTATTAAGTATGGCTCAAAAACAGAAAATAAATAAAAGAAAAAAGAATTAAACTTATAAAATTTAATTATGAAAACAGATAACAGTTAATTTGAGTCAATATAAAAAGAGAAAAATAACCGCTTTTTATTTATAATTTTAATTTAGCTCTTTCAAGTGCACTAGAAGTAAGTGTACTGTGCCGTAAAATGCATTAAAATCTACAGCTTTAAAAGCTTGTAATGATATTCTGATTGGAAATACATAAACAGAATTTCTCAATTTACAACAAATATATATTGCAATTAAAGGCACCGAATTATAAGCGTTTATTGCTAATAAATAAAACACAAATTTGTAAACAAACGCTATAAATTTTAAATCTTGCGAGAATTATTTCGGGTCGAAATAATAATGAAGTATGATTTTTTCATCAGGAGAGAAAATGTGGCACTACTTGCAAAGATTTTTATTCGTTAACAATAAACATATTCTCTGTACTCTCAAGGGACGCGGTAGTCCAGTCGGCCTCGTAATTGGAAGATTGCGTGTTCGGTACTCGAGCCGGCCAAAGACCGTCGTGTACATCAATGGTGGCTGGTGCATGTAAAATCTGTCGTGGCCGCAATGTCCTCCATGTCCCCATCAAAATTATACCTCTGGGGGTCACCGAAGCGGGAGAGCCATCCCTTTCGTGGAGGATCAAAATTGTGATGGCATGTCTCCGAACCACCTCTAGGGGTGTGTTCCAGACCGTCGCCAATTGCCCATCTGCGCTGCACTAATGCGACGTAAAACCGAACCATACATCCATCCTGTACTCTCAAATATCTATTACTGACGCTCGGAACTTCTGAAAGTTCCAGAGGTTTGAAACTTCATTTTGTTGGCAACACTTCAAGTAGTGTTGACAACTGTATGTATTTGTCCCTACGCATAGGGAGTTTTAGCAGTTTTCTTCAGCCTGTCGTGATGGAGTAGGTACTTTTTGAAGGTAACCATTGTCCTCAGGGCATCCTCTGGATGAAAGTACATTGTACGGACATCATCAGCACTAAAGTAGAGACTTTTATCATCAATATAAGACATTATGAGCTGTGAGTAGGAACATATCAAAATTTAAGCTGTTACAAGAGAGAATCGCAGACTGTTCAAAATATTTTTACAGATGTTACCTATGATCCAAAAGGTCTAACTGAGCTGAAAACAACAATGTCCATCTGATCGGCAAATGCGCCTTTTAACGGCAGTTACTCCCAGTTAAAGTTTGTAATAGAGATTCCTCAATTAAGTGTTCACAAATTTGATTGTAAATACTAGAAACTTTGCTAATAGATTATCTTGAGAATATTACTGTATGTGTAGTGGTGCATTAAAATTTCTTTTTTTATTTATTTATTTATTTATTTATTTATTTTTTTTTGGGGGGGGGGGGGGTAGTTTTTTATAGCATACATTATAGCATTCCTTATTAATCTTTATTAATACTTTGAGATTTTTAGAGATGGGATTCTCAAAAAATTAATCGTAAGAATTTTCATAAGACTATATTTACAGAACCGATAAAGTTCATCTTAATTTTTTTTTTTTTTTTTTTTTTTAACATATATCTCTATTAACATTACAATCTTTTTAATATAACAAATCGTTTCAATTTAAATGACTCGGTATTTATATATTTTTTCATCTTCAAATGTTTATAACCCTTTTTAATTCTTAAAGAAAAACACACACAACGGGGAGCTACAGACCTACAGACACATGGCCTTTGTATTAATGAAAATTGTTATTTGCTGACAGGCCTTATCTCGAAAAATGGAGTCCCAGCTTAACACAAACCAGAAGCCGGCGACCTGTGTCACGAATTAGTACAGCACTTACTTATACTACTACAAACTCCCTCGAAATATTGAGTTCTTAGTCACGTGTGAGTTATTGAACAGTGCTTTTATGCACTGCTAGCTTTTAATAAAACATTCAAATCGGCTTGAAGCGCATAAATGGAAAAGAGAATTCATCTCATTCAATCATTCGTGTTATTTCAGGCATCTCTCCCCTTAGTTTTTGAGTGTGTAGTATTTCAAGCTAAATGCATATTTTTTTAATGAAAAAGAGAAAGAAGAAGACGAAGAAGCAATTTGCGAAAAAGCTTTGTATGAATCTTTTGTAATACGATAAGCAAAGAAATTTGATGACATCTAAAGGATTGGAATAAACTGTTTATTATCCTTTCAAATGTAAAAGCAGAGTTTTAAAAACTGAATAGAAAATAAATGTTAAAATGCATCTGGCATTTAAATTTTTAAAAAATTGCTCGTTTTTATGAATTATTTTCTAATAAATTTGCAAAAACACTGCTTAGGCATTTGTAAATTAACAATACAAATGGTGGCACTATTATAAGAAAAAATTCAAAGGTAATTGTCACTTCCTGTATTTGTTCGAAGAAATTTTGGATAAACAAATGTACAATAGGAATCGGATCTGTTGTAAAACTACGCTATATCTTTCAAAGGTTTCTCCTTTATGTCATGCGAATCTATAATAATTATTTGACTACATTATTTATGAAAACTGATTAAAAAGAAAAAAATATATAGAGATATGTATAGATATATAATATTAATAATAATAATGACCCTCTTCTGTCAGGAACGATTCCGGTTTAGACCACTTCAAAACAGAGACTTTTGGTAGCCTTTTTTTTCTTTAGAAATGCTATGTATTTTTATTTTTATTTATTTATTTTTTTATAAATCTGCATAAATGTTGCATCATTAGAAAGATCTTTCAAAACTGAACATTTTTTGTACTTGCACTTTTCCCTTAATCTCAATATGTAAAAAATTTCAACGAAAGTTTATAACTACCATTGCAATTCTAAAATACCCATGGAGGGTAAAATTAAAATGTAATATGAAATTCAGTCATAAAAATAATGGGCTAATAGTTATTACATCATTTTCTTGCAATTATGATAATGTACTTATCTGATATAAACAAACAGTTGATTGTGACGTCATATTTATCAAATTAGTTAAAATTAAGACTGCTATATGATAAGAGCTGGCGCAGTGTCCGCCATTTTCTAGCCCGTCTGGGAAAGTGTTGGCGGTAGAAAAAGTTAGGTTACCTGATTAGCTTTGTTATCGCCTTTAAACTTCTATAGAGTTCTAACAGATGACGTCACGAGCATGTTTTCGGAGGGACAGTTGACCTCACTGACCCATTTTATCAATGCGGAATTTTGTTACAAATTTATTGTAACACAGTGTTGTAAATGTATTTGCAAAAGCGTAAAAAAATTCTACTACTACGCTTCCAAATGCATGGAAAAATTAGCGTTGTCAGCAAAGTACGGTTGCTAAGAAGAAAGTCACGTGGTTGTTAGAACTCTATACACATCAAGTGAGCTAGAACTTCTTATCACGAAACAAACAAGTTGGCAGTTTTAAGAACATCGCCAATATTCTAAAAACTGCAACCCTTCACGTTAAAATAAATGTAATTTTAAAGTTAATTTTAAAAGAATTTAAAAACAGTTTAAAAACTTAAAAAACAGTACATTCATATTAAATTTGTCAAACAACTTTGAAAATAAAAGGCAATAAGTTGAAAATAAGATAAATCTTACGCCACAAAGTTGTGCTCCTGCTCCGGGTATTCGCGAGTTACATCTGCAATTTATAATCCACTTTTTCGTTCTTTCTGGATTAGAAGAAAATATAAACAGGAAGAGCCCTTTTGTGGAGTTATTAGTGCAATTTATTGCCGAAAAAACACCAATAATAAATAGTCAGCGGGTCTTGTGGGCTAGAAAATGGCGGATGCGTCAATCAATGTAGGAGTTCTAGTTAAAATAAATAAGGTTACAAATAAGGTACTTGAGGTTACTTCGTTACAAATATGGTACCTTTCATTTAGTACCTTATTTGTAACGAGGTTTTGATTAGATATTTTAGAATTAATTAAAATATGAAAATAATTTCAAAATTGGACATTTAAATTTATGATTGTTGCCAAAAAAAGTACCAGTTATTGTTATATATATATATATATATATTTAGGGGGGGGGGGGCATAAGATGAAATAATGTTTTCAAGCGAAAAATTAAAAATTAAAAAACATTAAATTTGCCCATGCATATAAAAAAATACTTATTAAGACGAGTCGAAGAAGGAAGCGAAATAAGTACTGAGTTATATTACGATAAATACGATATAAAATATGATATGTTATATTAGACCTATCGTCTTGGGTTAGTAGGTATTTTCGTTAAAAGAAATAGTTTGTTCGTTCGGTGCAACTTGCACATTAAGTCCCGTGAGGTACAACTTTCACATTAGTCCCGTCAGGTGCAACTTGCACATTAGTCCCCTTTAAATATAGTGTCCAGCGAAGCAGGCAAAGCATTCGTTGATTCACTACCTTAATTGATTTCACATTCCGTCATTTTTGACGAGGTTATATACTAGTATATATATAGTTGTTAAAGTTCTTGAAATATTTTGATTAAGGAGTTAGATGGGTTTCGAAGCCCTAACAACACACTTGTCCTCTATACATCCTGAAGGAGATGTCCATAGGATGTCTATAGACGTCGCTTTCCTCCATAGGACCTCCTGAGGATGTCATTTGGAAGAGGTGTGCTGTTAGAGAAGGGTAAAAGAAAAGCATATTTTCTCTATACTTATTATTATTACTAGCAGGCTTTGCCTGCTTCGCTGGTCACTAAATTTAAAGAAAACTCTTTTCTATATAGCTTTATGAAAATAAAACAAAATACTGAAATTGCTCAAAAGCTCGCTTCAGGTCCCTGCTGCATTCGGCAGCAATTTAATCATCCGCTAAAACTCGGGCGCCTGTCCTTATTACCTGCGACATTGGTTTACCAATGGGCTTCCATTTAGGTGCTTACTAGATAACAGTTTCGAAATAGATAGTATGGAAAAATGGAAGGATCCCTTTTATGTTTGAATCCCAGTTACATATGAACAACACTATACGTGGTACACATAATATTTGCTTTTACGTTATTTTCTATGTTTATTTTGTTTATCCGATCAACCATAAAATGCCAGCAATTTCACGCCAAGTATTACAATATGCTGTGACCGGCTACGTCTGTCGCATGAGACAATTAATTTTTGTGGTTATATATAATTCATGGTTTGTAAACCTGATCATAGTACAGCCTTAATATAGTTCTCTTTGGCGACTTTTGAATTTTTGTCACTATTTTAGACTTAATCCCTTGTAACAATATGCTATGAGCGCTATTTCAGCCGTATTTTAGACAACTAATCTTTATATTTCCCATTAAACATTTTTTTATTTTTATTTATTTATTTAAATATTCATTTGAATTAATCAAATATTTCTGTTCGACAACGTGCAAGTGCAGTCCTCATTTCAAGTAAATGTACTTTTTTTTTTTAATTCTGTCGAAAAAAATTGGCAACAATTAAATTATGGATAAAATTTAAATGGCTAATTTATCAGATATTAGAAGGTTATTATTTTCACACTTTAATTAATTAAAAGAAAACTAATAAAAAAATTTGAAAATCGGGCTTCGAGGTGTATCAGGAGAGGTCATTACGAACCTCTATGCAAATGTATGTAGCTCAGCCGTCAGCCGTTTTCCTAAAAAGCTCTGGATATACATACACAATGGCACACACACACAAACATCTTATTTTATTATATATATAGATTTTTTTTTTTTTAATATAATAAATATTTTTTTTTATTCAAAATTCTGAACATATAAAAGAACAACACTTAAAAAAGATTTTAAAAGATTTTCATTAAATACTTGGAAAATTTAAAAATAGAAATGTAGCTTCATACAGTTTTGTATAATTGTTTTTTTAAAAATCGAAACTTTTATGAGAAAATGTTCTTACTATCTTTGATAGGCTGAAAATTATAAGGTTCAATGATGAAAAAATTAAATGAATTATTATTTTAGTATTAAAACTGAACTTTACGTTTGTGTTTATGTGTATGTTTATGTTTCTGTTTTATTAATTTTTTTTCTACGTATATTGACAGATTTAAAAAGAAAATAGTGGGAAAAAATTTGTGGATCATTGAATTGTTAAATTATTTTATTTTATTAAAGATTTCCTAGTTTGATAATTGAATTTGACTTTATGTATTTAATAATTCTCAAAATATCATTTATTTTAACTGTAAGTATAAATTAATATTTTTAATAACTGACATATTATATATATCCTTATTAATTTTCCTCCATAATTCTATCTGCATGGAAGCAGCAGTTTTTTGGTATTTTGCATGATGGATTGTTTCAACCCTGTAGGTAGCTGGAGCAACACCTTCTGTAATAATGCCTTCGAGCTGAGCTCTACGTCATGGAAGATCGGCCGATTTTATCCAATCAACACTTCCTATGATACATGTTGGGTCGTGGGGATTGGATGAAATCGGCCGATCTACCGTGACGTAAAGCTCAGTTCCGAGGCGGTGTTGGCATGAGAGATGAAAATGCATATCAATTAACTTGATACCACTAATGTTCTATTCCTATACAATATTAACTATCACTTTTCTTTATACTTCATTTATTAAAGAATTATTTTGAAAACTGCATTTTCTAATTTAGCATCCATTTCTTACGAGCATTCAACTCTGAGATATTCAACCCTTATTAGTATTAAACAAGAAATCATTTATGATAAAACAATAAAGACACATCGGAAAATCTAGAATAAAGATTTACACTGATACATCTGTTAATAATAATTAGTTTGCATGATATACCTGTTATTAATTAATAGTATGTAAAAATACATTATTTATTGTATACATCACTGTGATTAATTTTTATCTCAAGAACGAAACTGCAATTGTTTTCTATAATTGGGTTTCTTCATTGTTGAGGAATTCAATTAATCAGTGAGAATATCACACGCATTGTCTGTCCTTTGTAAAATATCACTTATTATGCAAGGTGTTGTGAAATACAGGAAGTGTGGAATTGCCTGAGGGATGTCAGTCATAGTGTTCTGGATTGTTACTGAACATAAATAATTTTTCTCTATGATACATGATACATTTCTTTTTATTTTAAAGCGTTGTTAACACGATAATAATAAAATGTCACGACTGATGAATACAAAGTGAAAAACTAGAATGTTGTGACACCACAAGACTTTCTTCTATATTTTCCTATACATATTCACTCAGTAACAATATTTAAAAAAAAAAAAAATAATAAAAAAAACTTTTTTTTTTCTAAGGTTTTTTTTTTTTTTCGTTAAAAGTAAAAAAAAAAATCGATAACTTTGTTTTAAATTATCACAGATTTATAGTTCAACCATTCCTTTTAAAGGTATTGACGAGACCTTTCGAAAGATACCCATCTTGAAACTTTACCCCCCCTCCCCCCGGGGGGGGGGGGCAAAAAATTGCACAAAATTTTTTTTCTAGTTAACTACTACTATTATCAAAAATTCATATTAATTTTACAATCATAAGTTTAAAATAACTTTCATTATGCACATTTATACGAAATTTTGTCCTAAACTGCCATGTTAAAAGTTTACAAAAAATACGATCACAGCGCCACCTGTTGAGAGATTGATCCCCAAATCTGATCAGCTCCAGTTTATGTCAGGGTGCAACTAAATACCAAGTTTGGTTAAATTTTATTCATTGGTTCGTGAGATACAGCGTCCACAACAAACGTAACACACACAGACAGACATTTTCTAAAAACTATCAATTCGCGTTCGGGACATCCCAAAACGTGTAAATCCATCAAAAAACGGAGGTCGAAAATTTTCACGAATGCAATACTTTCCTATATTACATATAGAAGAAAGTAATAAGTAGATAATCATTCCAATTTCATTTATTTGTTTGCGCTTTGTAATCGAGCTTAGAAGTTCTTCAAAAACAATCTGATATGAAATTTTCTGGAATAACTGGAAATTTAAAGATTAAAAGATTAAAAATAATAGACTGTGTTCTATGAAAAAGAAAAATACTTTTCTGATTTTTATCGCTCAAATGAAATATAAATGAAACGAAATGCAATAAAAACTACAATATATTGATTCAAAATGCATAGATTTATAATTACATCTTAAGAATCAATTACAATGCATTTAGATTAAAGGAAATACAAAGAGAAAAATAGAATATCAGGTTTAAGAATATTTGTTGAAACTTATCGAATCTCTTGTAAGTTCATGTATGTAAATTCAGATTTGACCAAAATTGATTAACGCAGTATTTTTTTTTTTTTTTTTTTTTTAATCTAAAACGTTCCTTTACAATTTGAAAAATAATCTATTTAAAAAAAACTTTTAAAACCCAAATTCTTAATGTATCGTATCACGCAAATCTTTTCGAAGTTAGAATAAAATTTAATTTGGGTTTTTTAATTTGGAAAAAAAAAGTAACTTTTTTGTTTATAAACCAAAAAAAATTTTATGAAATTTGAAATGCAAGTTGGTCTTGTGGGATACAGGCTGTATATTATATTTTTGTGTTCGTCAGACAAAAAAAATTGAAAACTGCAATTTTTAAAACCATTTCAAAAACATGTGACTTAATGTGAAGCAGATTTTTTTTTCTCCTAACGGTTTCCATAGAATCTTCTGCTGTTGCCACCTAAAATTCAAACTTTAGTTAATTTTTCCGATCGATAAGCTGTTTAATCCATCGGATTCACAAAAATTTTCCCTTTCATTCACTTTTCCCCCATCATTAACTTTTTTCTGGTACCTTATTTATTAGTACGACTGATATTCCTAATTTATTTTCTCATTTTAAATAAATGTACGTTTTTTTTTTTTTTTTTATTTTTTTTTTTATTATTATTATTATTAGTCTGTCGAAAAAAAATTGGCAACAGTTAAATTATGTTGAGATTCACAAATATACCGTAGTGAATAACAGTAAGTACATAAGAATTTGGGGATAATAAATGATGACGACGATACACTAACTGTCATTGCCTCGTCAAGTTTAACATTGCTTCTAAATGGATTAATGGATCAGAACATCTTTAATCCGATTATGCGAAACTGTAAACACAACGATACTTGACGGGTATCAGTATTCTTTTCTTTTTTATAGATCAGAAACGAACATTTCCAATGCTCGAAGACATGTTTTTACATTTAACTCAGTTTGAACATTTAAAATAGTGGAATGTTTTGAACTTCTGATAGTCTCTTTCACATTGTGCAAAAAATGTAAATTTTGCAACATCTTTTCTTTGACACATAAAAGTATCGTTTGATATCGAATAATAGCCTTTAAAAATTCCTTTGAAACAAATTCACTCAGTAAATTATTTGGAAGCATACAGTGACATTGTATTAAAATACATTTAAAAAATATTGTTAAATACAGAAGAAAAAAAAATTTTGCAGGAAAATCTCTTAAATTTCAAACACAATATACTAGTAGGTAACCCGCAGGTAAGATGCGCCATTTCTCCACCAGAAATTTTATTTAATAGAGAAATTTATACTTTTTCGAAGGAAGAGCTCGTACAAATATAAATTTATTTATCAATTGAAATTTCTGGAGCAAAACTGGATTATATAACCTGCAGGGTATCTACCAGAAATTACGGTAATTGTTTTGGTTCGGGGGGGGGGGGATATTAGTAACACCTGTATTTTTTATTTACTTATTTGTTTCTTTTTATTTTATAATAATAATGACAATTAATATTGTTATTTTCTGCTGAAGTATCGCTCTTATTCATTTAATTTATCTGTCAGTATGTTCTCCTGTAAGGTCATCAGCATCACCAGCACTGGTCTCACAACTGGAAGATGGGAAGTGAAGTGTTCGATTCTTCGATCCCACATCCTAGCCATTCGTACCTTTTTTTTCCGAAGCTCACGTAAATACGGACTAGGACACATTAGAAAGACCTTCAGGGAGTATTAGGACCCTAACGTAGTCGATCGGTTTTAACCCACACAACTACAACCCAGGAACATTAAATGGACTTTTAGTCCACTTCAATGAGTAGCATGCGATAATGGCTATACCATGCCAACAGAGAAGAAATTCTATTTGTGAAGATTAATATTTCGTTGTATAATTAAAAAAAAAAAAAGTCAAACCAAGATTATGAATTGTATCTTGGTGAATCAAATTAAATTACCCGTGAAAATAGTGGAATATTCCAAACCTCTGATATCTTCTTTCATATTCTGTAAAAAATGCTGTAAATTCTGTAACATCTCCTCGCTGAAAGACACAAGTATGTCAAAAAATATGTCAAACATTAAAAAATAAAAGCATCTTATGTTTTGATGTCTCTTTTGTGTATGTTTCGATTTCATATTCTTGGCTGTAATGGTATCCCTTTTAAAATAAATAAATAACGTACTGTTACTTTTCACCATTTCGACTAACTGTTAGTAAGATAAGCATTAGCTTAAGGGCCCTCTTCACTCACCGCCGCCGGAAGCTGAAGCCAATGTTATTCTATGGAAAATTTTTCTTTACAAATAACTTAACTAATACATATTTTTAAATTCTGTTTTCACATTCTGAAAATTCCCAGCTGTTAAATGGACGGACCTTTTTCAAAAAATTATTTTTTTAATTTTTTATATTTTATTTTGGAGCTGCAAAATACGAATATTCAATAGGTGAATTTTTTTCATTTTGCAATTTCAAAATAAAATATTAAAAATTAAAAAAATACATTTTTAAAAAAGGTCCGTCCATTTGACAGTTGGGAATTTTCTGAATGTAAAAACAGAATATAAAAATATGTATTAGTTAATAAGTTATTTGTAAATTAAATTTCCCCATAGAATAACATTGACTCGGGCTTCCGGCAATGGTAAGTGAAGAGGGTCGTTAAAGCCGTTACTCTCTTCTTTTTTCAAGTAACAAGCAAATGAGATCATTCTTGTTTTATGCTTATTTTTCTCTTTTCTCTTTAGTTTTTTTAATGTAATTAGTGCTTTTATAAAATATTTTGAAATAGATTTGCCTTTCGATTATCCTGCAATCTCTATTTTCCTTTTCTAAATCGAATCTTTTAGATTATATATGAAAACAGTTCGAGTTTAAAAACAAATTGCAATTTTTATCATTTTGCTTTTGAAGATGCGATTTCAAAAACCAAATTTCAAAAATGTTATTTAACTTCAGAATTTCATTGTGAGACTTTAGTTTATTCTTTAGTACATTTTTAAGAGTTTTCTTAGTTCACAAAAACCTTTGCCTAGACTGTTTCTAGGATTTTGTCAAAATAATGTGATTTTCACTCATTTGATGTAATTATATCTCGTATACTGAAAATTAACATTAAAATTAAAAAAAGCGCACTTAGTAAATTTTTCACGACTATGAATTGTTTATTTTAATTTAATGATCCCTCCCCTTTTTAAAAGAAAAAGCGAGACAGAGAGAGAGAGAAACAAGAGAAAAGAAAAATAAGTAAAATTCTGTACAAAACAAAATTTAATTTCGAATGAGTTTTTAAATCTATTCTTTTATATAAAGGCATGTAGTAACTCTGTTTCATTCCCTAGCATAAGTAACTATATTGATTTCTTGAAATTTATTTGGTATAGCTTTAGAACAAGAGCCCCTTGGCGACTTATAAATTTTGTTATCATTTTGGAGATGAGCTAAAATAGCTATCACAAATGGCTATCGACCAGTAAAGATCTTAGCTAGAAACGTCCGAGTTACTTCGGCGCGAAATTTTTAATTTTGCCAAGGAGTCCTATACTAAAGATCTTCCATTTTTTTAGCAAAATTTTTCTACAACTTTTTTATGTTTTCTTTTTCTTAATTTAATCAGTTTATAGTATTTCTTTTTTTCATTAGTTTATTTCTTTTTGGCACCAATTATTATTATTATTTTTTTTTAAATTAAAATAAGATTTTTATTTAACATTCTCTGAACCAATTAGTCGATTGAACTAAAAACTACAGCGTTTGCTGGATTTTGTCCCCATCGATAAGTGTACCAATTTTTTGTTGCGATCAGTTGAATAGTGTAGCTTACTATAAGGAACTAAAAATCCGGCCAGATACAATAACAAACTTTCAGTTTCTATATTTAAATAAATAAATAATAATAAAAACAAAATGTTTGCACGTTTATTCAAGGTGATAGACCGCAAAATGATAACAACGCCGAATCGTTGTCTGAAAGAAATCATACGACACGTCCTAGTAAAAAGAAAAAAATTAAAAATGATTCCGCGTGGTCTATGAACGGTGATTTTTTTTACATTTAACGAAATAGTACATTTAGATGTAATAAAACATACTATTGCTTTTTATAATTTGAACAGACTGTCAGAGTATGATTTTTTTTTTTTTTTTTTTTTTTGTAATCTGTCACTCAATTCTTTTTCCAAGTAGCAAACAAATGAGATCAACCTTGTTTTATACGCCTTTTTTCGCTTTTGAATTGCTTTTTTTTCTCCTTCTGTCTATTTTTTTTTTCCCCCTTCTGTCTTTTTTTCGCTCTCCCTTAAATCTTAGCTGTAATTGGTGCTTCTTAATGCATTTTGAGATAGATTTGCCTTTCGATTATCTTGTAATTTGTATTTTCCCTTCCAAATCGAAACATTAAGGTGATTTGGAAGCAGTTCGAGCTTAAAAACAAATTGGAATTTTTATCATTCTGCTGTGAGTTCAAGAATGAAACTTTAAAAACATTGTTTGGCTTTAGAATTTCATTATGAGACTTTAATTTGTTCTTGTATATTTTTAAGTACTCTTTTAAATAGTCAATTATTTTCACGGTAATTTTAATTTTTCATTTTGACTAAATGTGTTTTTATTCATTTAACTGTTGAGTAAATAGCTCTATATAAGCAGAAGTCGTTTGAATTAATCACTCAATTCTTTTTACTTTTTATTCTAATTGAACATTTAGTTGCTGATGGAATATTTAAAGGTAATTATGTACAAAATTTCGTTAGTATTTTTTTTATTTTTTTATTTTTATTTTTTTCCAGTTTTTTCCCGCAAGATCCCACTACAGCATTTTTTATTTATTTATTTTTTTTATTGATGAACCAATAAAAATCTTAATTTATGATTTTTTTATTATTATTATTATTAACAAAAGAAAGTTAAGTGTTACAATAATAATATTCAAACCAAGGAATTGATAAAAACTACAAAAGTTTAAAACTAAATTTTCGATAGAAGTAAAAAATCACTTTTGTTGCAACGTTAAAGAAATATTGTTAACCAATTTACAAAATTTAAATCTTTATTTATTTATTATTATTTTTCTTGAATGAACATTTATTAAGACATACTATTATTATTATTAATTTTATTATAATTTTATTGTAAGAAAAAAATTTGTTAGAATTGCAATTAAAGAAAATCATTAAAATTGTTTTGATGTTATTTTGTCCAAACAAACTTTGTAGTGAAACACACGTTTTAACGAAAACTTTTATTGTACCAAATAAGTTATCTTTGATTTAACTAAACATTAGTGTGTGATAGGCTAGTAACTTCCCCTATTGAGTCATTACAGTTTTTTAAACCTATAATATTCACTATCTACCAATGACTATTTGGACATTTTACAATTTAGACGTTTTGTCAAATATCTAAAAAGTTCTTTGGGAATCATCTTGAAACTTTGGCAGTGTAAAGAACATATTATACCTCATATATTTCAGCAAAAGCTGTGTCCTGAAGAGGAAAAAGGGACCAGTAAAAAATTAAACAAATGTCGAAATATTATACATCACCCTCCAGGCCCTGATTACCCAGTAGGCACGAGAAGCATGTGCTTCCCTAGGAAAATTTTCAAAAGGCCCGAAATTAATCAAAATAAGGGCCCCGAATTGTAAGCTTGTTGTCTGAAACATTGTCTGTCACAACAGACATGATTACACAACTATTATTTTTAGATTACATAGGAATTATATTAAAGAAGCTTTCACACATGCATTTACAATCGAATAATTTCATATATTGTGTAGTGAATACAGGCTTTCACCAGTTTACATTTTGGTGCTTATATTAAGTGAATTTACTTGTGTGTATTTTCCCCAGATCCAGCTAATTACAAAGTTTAATGAAAAATTTGTAAATTTTTCGATGTGTTCGTATGAGTCTTTAAACCAAACAGTCAATGGGGCCCCCGAATGGATTTGTGCTTCCCCTCAGATGAAAGGTTAATCAGGCCCTGTCACCCTCTATAAAGTAATGCATTAAATGCGTTTTGGCTGTAGCATGTAATACATGATTGTACAGAAAATGAGAAAAATCTTCATAATCACATGATACAGCCAAAACGCATTTAATGCAATACTTTTTACAGGATGATCCAAAACATTTGGATTTTGTTTTACTTCTTACTGGTCCTTTTTTCCTATTCAGGACACAACTTTTGCTGAAATATATGAGGTATAACATGTTCTTTACACTACCAAAGTTTCAAGATGATTCTAAAAAAACTTTCTAGATATTTGACAAAATGTCTAAAATCGAAAATGTCCAAATACTTACAAGTAGATGTGTGTGTTCGTGTAAATATGTATAAAGCTCTAAAATATACAGGGTGTTTGAAAGACTTCGATTTCGAATTAATTAGTATTATTTAAGGATTATTTAAATAATAATCTCAGACAAAGGAAACAAATTACAAAAATATGCAAAAAATGTACGGAACTTTTTTAAATCGTCTAAAATTTTCAGAAGATTCAATTTCAACAATTACAAAATTAAAAATTTCATAAAATACATGTATATATTTTACTTTAAAATTCACATTATCAGAAAACATGCCCTATATATTATTTAATTGCAATTTGTATTAATCACAGCTTGAAATAGAGTTGTGTCCATTTACGCTAGCGTTATTTTCATTCGTAATTTGTGATATAATCTCTACAACGTAATCTACTAGTACACTTATTTATCTAGGCACTGGATTATATTTTAAATCAAATTGACTTTTATTCATACCAGAGGCATTTATGATATAATAGAAAAATACTGTATATTATTTTATTAATATATGGGATATATTTCATTCATTAGTCACTTTTTTTTCCAAGGGAGATGTGTAAATTTTAAAGTTTGTAATTCTTGAAATTAGATCCATCTGTAATTTTTAATCTATTAAAAGAATTCTGCACTTTTTTTTCTTTTACATACCATTACAATTTATAAATATTCGTCAACATTAATATTTAAAGAATTAAATTCGTGGTCAAACAAACACTTTGTACAGTTAAAACTTGACAAACATAAATTAAATATATAACAAGAAACATAAAAAAATAATTATGTGTTTCAAATTGCTAACGGAATGGATTTAAAACATTTTCAATAAATTCAAACCCTTATCCTTTAAGAAACATAGAATTATCCAGAGCCAAAAAATGTGAAATAAATTGTAAAAAACGAATCAAGACTTATTTTTAAAAAAAGAGAACAAGGAAGAATCAAAATATAAAAGGGCCGTAAACAAAAACTTTTGAAGTAGAACTTTGGAATAGGTTAAGAAATGCATAAACAATTCGCACGTTACATTATTCTGCTCTGTTGCCTCATATCTAAACTTTAATAAAAGTAAATAAAGAAAAATGCACTTTAATGTGCCGCATGAAATATAGTAAGATTAAAGGTAGCGTAAATAAAATTCAAGTGTAAACAGAGAAATAATTTTATTTATTTATAATTTTTTGTTCGATATTTTGATTGGACCAACAACAGTGCAATTTATGTTAAATTTTTGATGGAAAGAAAGATTTTCTTTTTTTCTTTCTTTTACTTTTTTTCTTCTTCTTTTTTTTTTAGATCAGCGAAAAGTGTAGTTCAAACATTGTCCTTCGACATAAGGAAATGAATGCTTCATCTAATATGTCTAGCAGCTAAATCCCATGTTATTCTAGGAGGAAATATGTTTTGTAAACTATTTATTACCTAAAGTATTCTTTAAAATTCCATTTTCAAATTTAGAAAATTCACAACTGTTAAAATAATTCTCTTTTTCCCGAAATTGATTTTTTTAATTTTTAAGCTATAAGGTGTAAAAAAGTGCATTTACTTTATTTTTCGCATTTTAGAGCATTAAAATGAAATATGAAAAAGAATTTTCAGAAAACGAGAATAAATGTAACAGTTCTGCATTTTCTAAATGTGAAAATAGAATTTAAAAAATAAATAAAAATAAATAAATATTAAGTAATTTGTCAAAAAACTTTTCCCGTAAAATAACACGGGGTTTGGCTACCATAGACGGTAAGTGAAATGTCCCCTTAAACTGAAACGGAAATTACCCCTAGGAGCTAACCATATCTGGGGTAATTCGATCGAAATTTGGAAGTTTAATGAAAGGAAGAATAATGAAATTTGGAAGTTTTTCTTCAGTTCGGCTAATACAGATGCAGTCTTACAAATTAATTTTTCTTTATTTAATTTCATCTGGATAAAATCCCCCCCCCCCCCACACACACACATTTTTTTTTAAGAGTAAAATATATATATATAATAAACTTTTATAAATTTGAAAATAAAAATTATAGTTTTATAAGAGCAAGAAGAATTTTTTTTTACATAATATAAACATTTGAATGAAAAAAAAAAATTATGAAGAATGAATTTATAAACAGATTAAAATCTAACTTACAACTATACAAGGATTTTTTTTTTTTTTTTTTTTTTTTAAATCCTACTTTTATTTTTCAAAGATGAAAAAGCATTAGACAAA
The DNA here is from genome assembly GCA_963930645.1 of Salticus scenicus. Classification (NCBI taxonomy): domain Eukaryota; kingdom Metazoa; phylum Arthropoda; class Arachnida; order Araneae; family Salticidae; genus Salticus; species Salticus scenicus. Next base: position 18,905,801 of record OZ005648.1, on the reverse strand, counting down.
CTCAGTTTTGCCTTCCACCTAATTACTCCGTTTTCGCTGCACACTTATGGTTTATGGCTTGAAAATCGATTACTATATTTTATTTTTCGTCATTTGCTCAAATAATTTGCACTTTTTCAGGAGCCTGTGTAGATAAAGTATCTGACTTCCTTGAATTTCTTTTTCATTTTCTCTTACTTTCGGAATATCTTCTATTTTTATTCTATATAGCTTCCAAAAATAGACTTGAGGGTTAAAAAAAAAATATATGTATATATATATATATATATATATATATATATATATCATCTTTTTTTTTTTTTTTTTTTTTTTTTAAATGCAGTTCTTTTTATTCTTGTAAGTTTGAGCTGTAGTACAGTCGGGAAAAAAAAAAAAAAAAAAAAAAAACGCAACACCCGCTGTAATTTCGTTATTTTTTGACGCAGGAACATCTAATAGACATAATTCAACAGGAAATTAAATGCAATTTCTGAAAATGTTGTCGAAGTTTGAATTAGGGATCATCTACATATTGAAATGAACGCCAAAATTTTTTCAATAGCAACACCCAATTCTGACTTCATATTCGAATTTCTGAGAGTCTGGCAGTGTGGTTTATGGCTTGAAAATCGATTACTATATTTTATTTTTCGTCATTTGCTCAAATAATTTGCACTTTTTCAGGAGCCTGTGTAGATAAAGTATACTGCTTGTATACTTTATCTTTAGTATTTATAGAGTTATAATCAAAAATGTGTTAGGGGGTTTTCTGTAAATGTAAAAAAATAAAATTAAGATCCTATAAGAAATAGACAAAATTTTAATGTTTTACACCGGAAATCTTGCGGGAAAAAAAGAATTATATAAATTAATAAAAAACATTTACATTTTCCGGTTTCTTAATTAACTAGAATTCAGTTTTTTAGATTTGTATATACTTCAGTACTTTTTTAGACAATTTTAGATCTATTTAAATGCATTACACTTGCGATTGGTCCAGACAGTACTCTTTGAAAAAAGTGCAATATTTTTCAAGTAAAACTGTCTATTATGCTGTACTGATCACCAATAAAGCTTAAATTTTCTTTCGTAGGTGTAACATAATATACGAAATGAAATAATATACATATATATGTATATACAACAATGCATAAACTAAATCTTTTCAGATAAATTATTGTAAGGGTTCATGAAGTAAATATTAAACAATTTTAATCGCACTGACCAGTTTTGGGTCAGTTGAACTCTTTGGAACTGTACGACTCGTTTTATAATTTCTATGAAAATATAATTCCTTAATTAATCCTTTCGCGACTGCTGACATAGATTCACGCCATTTGAAAATCTGCAACTCTGTCAGTGGGCGTTTCTTTCGTAATTTGTGTGTTACTTATTTCTTAAGTGTGTACCCAATGTTCATATTTTTGCAATAAAATATACTATGGATAGAAATATATTGATTAGAAAGAATATAATTATAATGTATATCCATTTGTAATATAATTGTGAATACAGGAAATTTGTTCTGAAATATTAAGCCTATTTTTCTATTTAAAACAGTAAACCCCGCCTATTTAATTAATTTTTTTCTTCTAGTGTTCGTTTAAAAGATTCAAAATTTATCACCAGTAATCGATGAAGTAAATACCACTTGTGCATATTTTTGTCAAGATAAAATAAGGGGTTTAACACGAATACTCGATGTCACGAATACTCGATGTTACTTTTTTTTTTTCTTTTCTGTATTGTTTTGTTTTAAAGAACGATGAAGGCGTTGTCTTCTTTAGAAAACAGGAATTCTTCATGACTAATGACTAAAAATCATCATTTTTGTTTCATTTTTTTGCGTTCGACGTTGTTGTTATATAATTTGACCCGTAAGTAAAAAATAAAAATATTTTGTTTAATTTTTTTTTTTTTTTTTTTTTTTTTTTTTTTAAGATTTGATTCGTTATCTCATGCAGAATTATATAAGAGACGGCCCCCTAAACCACTCGAAAAGAAAGATTTATTTATATCTCGAAAACTAATAACTGGAATGAGCTGCAAATTTGCACACCCATATTTTTCACCATTAGGATTCATTTTATGTAAAAATTAATATAGGTCATAATTCATAATGTTTATAAATATGAATTTATTAATATTTTTCAGAATCAAAAGTAATGACGGGTTATATTTGGGTATCTTCACTGTATCTTGTAAAAAAAAAAATTATATCGATCAAGTTATTTTTTGTGAAGATATTAATAAAAGTTTGAAATATGAATTTAACACTAGCACCTTCAAACTTTGAACGCTTATAACTCTGTGAAAAAATAAGTAAAATACACAACTAATATACTTTTTCGCGTTGTCGCGATCCCAGGAATTCAAATATAAAATAAAAATTGGCATTACCATTGAAAAAAACAAAGTTGGTGCGCGTTTTAATATGTAGACGACCCCCCAATTCAAAATTTCACTTCATTTTCTGAAACTACTCACAATTCCCCGTCGAATGATACCTATTACAATTTTCTACATCGATTAGCAACGAAGTCACGTTGAGTGCTTCTTTTTTTTTCCCTGACTGTACATTAATTATCTATATATATAAAAGAGTACTTCCTGACTGAGTGAGTGAGGGGGTGATTCATCATCGCCCAGACCAAACCCCTGGACCTAGAAGCAGGAAATTTCGTGACAATGTTCTTTCTATGACGTAGGCATCCACTAGGAAGCGATTTTAGAAAATTGGCCCCCCCAAGGGGGGGGGGGGAGGGGGGGGGGCAAAACGTGATTTCACAAAATCCTTCAAATCTCAAACAAAAAAAAACAGATATCCGTAAAATTTTTGCTTTAAAATATAGCTAATACAAATGTCTAAAAACCGATTTCTGGAATTTTCGAAATTCGGTCCCCAAGGGGGGCGGGGGGGGGGCAAACGTGATTTCACATGCGTTAAATGTGATTTCACATAATCCTATATATCTCAAACAAAAAAACACATATACTATGGGCAAAAACAAATAGACATACAGTTAGGCCGTTCAAAATTGGTACAGATAAGTTTTAGAGGCCTGCAAGTCGAATGGGGATATTTTGGAAAGTGTAAAGTTATTAGGAGGGCCGGGAAGGGGTGGGGCAAAAAAATAAAGTAGAGTTAGATCATTCAAAATTGGTACATAGAGGTTTCCAATACCTACAAATCGATTGCGGATATTTTCGAATTTTTAAAATTATTGGGAGGGGCGGGAAGGGGGGGAGCAGAGGGGCAAAAAAATAAAATTAGAGATATATCGTTCAAAACTTGTGCGTCGAGGTTTTTGATACTTACAAATCGATTGCGGATACTTTCAAATTTGTAAAATTATTAGGATAGACAGGAGGGGGGGGGGCGAAGGGGGAAAATAATAGAAATAAGAGTTAGAGCCTTTTGGGAATTTTTTCCGAAGGCAGTGAGAACCCTGTGCAACATTTTTCCTAATCAGATTTTGTTTCTCTTTTTTTTTTTTTTTTTCACGTGATAAAAATTAATGCAATTTTGAGAATTCAGTAATTATAGTGATTCTTTTAAAAATAGGGACCAGCGAAGCGGGCGTTGCCTGCTAGTTAAATATATATATATATATAAATATCGATTCAAATTTGGGGTAATTGAGAATGGTCTCCATTCTAGTTTTTTAGGCTATGACAATACACAAAAGAATTTTTTTTTTTTTTTTTAATACGAAAAATAAGACAAAAAATATCTTGCATGATCAAGAAACTTTTAGATTTCATGTAAAAATTAATATTTAATGTAAAAATTAATTCTTGTAAAAATTAACATTTAATGTAAAAATTAATTCATGTAAAAATTCTTATTCTCGACGTGTAAAGATTAACATTTAAATTTTTTTAATACTCAACCTATGTGCCTTATTACGCGAATATTCAATAATTATTACAATGTAATCAGTGTAAATATGAAAGAATGAATTTTTCACTTTAATAATATTTTCTAATAACATTCTTTGTCTGTCATAGGTACAATGTAAAATACTTGAAGTATCCCAAAAGCAATTTTGGCTAAATCTTATTTATATATTACTGTGGGGGGAGGGTAGGGCGAAAAATCATGCGGTACGCATTGATTATTAACACTTTCCAACTGTGCGTATTTCTTCTGTCGTATAGCTTTCAATGTCCTTTGCCTATGTTATGACACAACGAACAGACAGAGGGTTGGTTGGGTTTTACGTCGCACTGGTGCTGCACAGATGGACAATTGGCGACGGTCTGGCACTCACCCCTAGAGGTGGTCCGGAGACATGCCATCGCAATTTTGATCCTCCACAGAAGGGATAGCTCTCCTGCTTCGGTGATCCCCAGAGGTATAATATTTGATGGGAACATGGAGGACATTGCTGCACGACAGATTTTACGTGCACCAGCCACCATTAGTGTACACGACGGTCTTTGGCCGCCTCGAGTACCGAACCCGCGATCTTCCAATTACGAGGCCGACGCTCTACCGACTGGGCTACCGCGGCCCGACAGACAGATGGACTGGAAAGTGTACAAATAGAATAATTGTATTCATAATCACACTTAAACATTGTTGGAAAGTATTAAAAATTTTTAACGTTAAAAAAAAGGCAGCCCTTAATGTATCTGAATATTTTTGTGTAGCCCTGTAAATCTGAAGGTTAACTATATCATATTCTTAAAAAAAAAAAAAAAAAAAAAAAACATTATTTTAGTATATTGCAAATAAATGTCAATTTCTTCATGATTTTTACAGTAGACATAAGTTATTTAAATGTGATTTATAAAAATTTCTGTCCTAAAATGCAACGCATTGGAATTTTTCTTGTGGTGTATCTGTACTCAAATCAGTTGTACAGAACCACTTAATGCCATTTTAAATAGGAAACATTCCATAGTTAACTTGATTAACATATATCAATTTTTTAAAATTCTTAAAATATTTAAGGACGCTACAGACAGACAGATGAAAAGTGGGCTGTCGGAGAAACAGATCCATAAATTGAAATCATATTCACAGTTAAAAAATGTTATAAAGTGTTAAAAACGTTTAATATAAACGAAAACGCAATTCCAGCAAATTTCCAATAATATCCCTTAATGTAAATGAATATTTTTGCGTGACCCTGTAAATTTAATGCAGATCATAATATATTCTATAAAAAGCATTCTTTTGTGCATATGAAAAATATATTTCAACTTCATTAAGATTTATGCAATGTAAAGTTATTAAAATTTGGTTTATAGAAATACATCTTATAGAACGCAATGCTTTGGAATATTTTCAGGTGTCCCTGTACACAAACCGTTGATGGTATTTACTTCATTCGCAATGGCGAACATCCAATAGTGAACTTGAATAACATATTTCAATTTCATTCACATTTGTGTAAAGTAAAGGTATTAAAATATGGTTTATAGAAATACCTCACATAGAACACAATGCTTCGGAATAGTTTTGAGTGTCTCTGTACGCAAACCAGTACAGGTATTCACTCCATTTTTAATAGGGAACACCTGATAGGGTATTTAAATAACATGTTTCAGTTTCGTTAAGATTTGTATAAAGTAAATGTATTAAAATATGGTTTATGGAAATACCTCTCATAGAAAACAATGCTTTGGAATACTTTCGGGTGTCCCTGTACACAAACCAGTAGAGATAATCACTCCATTTTCAATAGAAAACATCTAGTAGTGAACTTGAATAACATATACGAGTTTCAAGAAATTCCATGAATATTTACTGGAGTTAGAGCTTGGACAGACAGACAAACCTATAGTCATTAACAGTTTTCAACCTTGTTGGAAAGTGTTAAAAACGTTTATAGAGAAACAGAAATATTTTTACAAGAACTTAAGATCTTATTAATGATCAAATTATCAAAATAATTGTTTTACAATATTGGAATAATGCGATTTGTAATTTATAAATCAAAACCGACATTATTTATCATATCATAATAAAACTGTCAATCACTTGTAAAATAATAATAACAATAATAATGAGAATAAAAGTTATAATTTTAACTTTTCAAAAGAAAAAAGGTAAGAATCTAACAACTACAATTTTTTATAACTAGTTTTGAGTTGGAAATTTCCTTTTATTCTTTTTATCTTTTTTTTTTTTTTTTTTTTTTAGGTGAAAAATATGATGTCGAAGCTATTAGTGTATAGTTCATTTCAATGAAATGTTGGATTACGGAAAAAAATAGAAATTTAGGGGAGAAATTAGGGGTGGGAATCGATTAAAGCTTTAATTGAGTTAATTGTAGTTCATTAATCAAATTTTTAATCGGTTTTCATTTTTTCTTATTTGATTTTACTTGAACGATGAATGAAACTTTTTTATATGTTTATTTTCAGGCAATACACAACAGATTTATAAAAATTATATAGGTACTCTTTAAACCAGTTCCTTCAACAATAAATAAATAAAAGAAAATTATTAGAAAAAAAAAAGAAAGAGAGAAAGAAAAGAAAGATGGAATTAATTGGACCGATTAACTCTATTAAAAAATTGATCTAAGCATTTATCGATTAATCGGCATAATTCTAGGAAAAATATATTTACAACAACTCGAGTGAAATCTCATTTAAAATAATGATAACACTGCTCGGCATGAAAATTGCTTCTGACACCATTTCAGCATATTCTTATGTAAAGTGACCTCCTGAATCCGAATAGGACGCCCATTTTGCCCTATCACCCACCGTTTTTTAAGAATGGCCCCCTATATTTTTATCATTTTTTGGTGATTTTATGGCTATAAATTTGATTTTTAGGAGGGGGAGGATTGTTTTAACCGTTAAATATCTTCTGAGCGGCTACAGATTTGAGAAATTGTAAAACATGGATATTTGTGGCAAGGGAAAAAAATTGGGGGGATTTGCCACTTAAATTATGCATTACATATTTTATATTTTTTTAATCTGTTACTAATGTTATTTTTTAAACTTTATATTTTTTCATTTTTAGGTGTTAAATTAATTATTTTTCATTCTTCAAATCAAATTCATAGTCATAAAATTATCGAACAGGGAAAGAAATTGAGGGAGGGGGTGGGGTTTCTAGAAAACGGTGGGAGGGTGACTGGGCAAAATGGGAGTCATAGTCGGATTCAGGAGGTCATTTTGCATAAGAATCATCAAGAATAGTAAAAAAAAAAAAAAAAAGTCTGCAGAGCACTGTAATCTGCTTTGATTAAACAAATAAAACCTATGTTGTTTTTCCATCCTGTACACATTTAAAAAGTAAAAAGTAAATTTTACATTGTTCGGGATTACGACATAACAAAATACACTGTTTTTTCAGTTAATATATGTATTTTATTTTTCTAACTTTTGTTTTTTACGGCAAGGGTTGTTCCAGTCGTTTGTAGTAATAATCTTTCGGCCTAGTCACCCAGTGAGTCTACATACCGACATGAACACCCTCAGGTTGCTTGTACCTGTAGGCGTAGAAGTCGGTAACGATGTGTTTGATGTCTGGAGTGCAGTCATTAGGTCATACACATACTGGTTTATCGGCTGTCTTCTATCAGTGACATGAAGACCTCAACTTAGCTTTTTTTTTTTTTTTTTTTTTTAACTCTAACAATAACACTGCAACTTTATAAATTAATTTAGGAAGAGATGAAATGTTTTTACCGAACATGATGATAATGTGACGGAAAATTTTCCTTTACACATTTCATTGTGACTTTATGATTATTGTTATTTTGTTTTGCATTGAACTCCAATTCTAATAACAAATATGATTAAACATAATTGGGGGGGGGGGGGGGATTTTATAGGTGCCTATATTTTAAGGGGATTTGGGCACCACTGAAGGTTTCCTATAAAAGCTTAAATTTCCACGTAATATTTATAAATTGAATTCTATTGGGTTTGTGCAATACAATGTAGTTCTTGGGGGTTTTAACATGCTTTTTTTTACAAGTTTGAAATCTTTAAATTTCGAGCAATCTCTGATGTTTTTAATGTTCTAGTCATGAGAAAATATTTTAGAAATCTTAAGTTAGTGCATAGGGTATGAAAGACATTCAGAACCACATATATGTTAAAATATATACATTTGATAACAATTATTTTTTTTTTTTTAATGAATTTTTATTTGACACTCACTCAATGTTCCGTTAATTGACACTGCCAGTTTTTCCTTTTATCAGTAATTGGCTCCTATGTTCCAGTGTTTGACACTGCTAGTTATTCATTTTAACAGTTATTAGCACCCTGTGCCCCAGTGTTTGACATAAAATGTTAAAATTCTTGTATGTAAAATATATGATTTTATTATTTCTCTTATTTATTAATTATTTAGGGATAGATGTTAATTACTGGAGCATGCCAATCACTGGAGCACCTACCCTATATATATATTTGTTGCTCGGCTTTCCTACGTTTTAAAAAAATTATTAATATAAATATATATCGGATGTTTAATAGAACCTACTGAAAAGAATTAGGGATGGATTTTGAATTTTTTTAAATAGTTTTTGAGGAAAAGGGTTAGAGAGTTCATATCGATGTAAAAATTTGCAAAATAAAATAAAATAAAATAAAAATTGAATAAAAATTGAATAATATAATATAAAATAAAATAAAAACATAATTTTTGTTATATTTTTATATTTATTTTTAATCTATTTTTCTTTTAAAGACATTATTGCAAATGTGCCAAGTACCCTTAATTAAAATAATGAATGTTACTATTTTATTTTTGTTGTTTATTCAGTTATATTATTAATTTTATTGTTTATTCAGATACTTATGTATCTGTATTCATTTTTAACTTCAATTTATTTAAAATTTTTGGATAAAAAAAGATTTATTTACGATAATGGTTAGCAGTATATTATGCTGTTTCTTACGGATTATTTAGGAGAAATTTGTTTCCCAAAAGGAAAACATGAATACACTGTTTGAAAGTCGCACTAAATTGACTGTTTGCTATTATTTATGCATAAAATGTATAAACAAAGCACTTTCTTATATCCCAAATTTTTCGCACACTTTTGAATAAGGATGAAAATCGTGTTTTATTGATTCTTTATTTGCAAACGTCATTAATGAAAAACTGGTAGTGTCAATTACTGGAACATTGAGGTCAAACAAAAATTCATAAAAAAAAAATAATAATAATTGTTATCAAATGTATACATTTTAACATATATGTGGTTCTGAATGTCTTTCATTCAATATGTACTAACTTAAGATTTCTAAATATATTTTCTGATGACTAGAACTTTAAAAACATCAGAGATTGCTCTAAAAGTTGTCAATCACTGGTGCACTTACCCTATATTAATACATTCATTTTTGAAAAATGTTTAGATGTGTTAATCATGCGTCCTTAAATAGTCACTACGTACTCTTGTATGCAAAATATGTTAAGAGTGAATTAAAAGACTATTTTTTATTTAAGAAGCAACAGATAATTTTGCGCTGGTATTTTAACTGCATCTGGAGATAATGTACAATAAAGTGATTTAAAATTCAAATTTTTTTTTTTAATTGATGTCTTTTATCACATTAATAACAATTAATCTGTTTTTCTCAATACTTTAATTGAAATACATAGGTGAGTATAAAATTTAAATAATTTAAAACGAACTGAACAACATTTTGATATTTTAAAATCATAATACCATAACGTACCCTTTTAAAAATTTCAACAGAAAAAATAGTGTACATTACATTTATCTTGTGTAAAATTACGAGAAAACCAAGTTTCTGCCATAGATTGCATGCACGAAGTGATGGTTAATTCTGAACTCTAATTTTCTTGACGATGGTGATAATTCAGATCGAACAGCCATTTTAAAAAACCCTGAAACTATTTTGAGCAGTTCCTGAGAAAACCAATTTCTGCCATATTTTGCCACAAGTGTGAGTTAATGTAGAAGTGAATGCTCAATTTCCTGAAGATGAGGATGTATTACATGAGTTTATCTTTAAATAATAATAATAATAATAAACAGAAAAAGAAAAAGAAATTTAACCCTATAATGTTTTTATTAAAATCGTTCGTTCCATTTCCGGAAAAAGCCATATTTCTGCCCTATCTTGGAATGGGCGAAAAAAGATTAACAGTGCATTTTAATTTTCGTAGAAATGAGGATAAACAAAACATTCCAAGTTTTTAATAAAATTGTTAGCCATTTCCCAGAGAATCAAGTTTCATCCATGTTTTGTAACTGACGGAGTACGCACCATGTGTTACATACATGTGTGTGTGTGTGTGTGTGTGTGTGTGTGTGTGTGTGTGTGTGTGTGTGTGTGTGTGTGTGTGTGTGTGTGTAAATAACAAGTCACGTGATCACGCTTAATATAAACGAAGGCTAATAATATATCTCGTCACTGTGATTTCAGAAATACTTCTAATGGAGGTTAATTGCTATTAGTTAAAGAGTATAATTTTTAAATCTATGTTTTTAGCATGCTATCATCGCACCACATGCCCATACTATATTTCGAATTTCTAATCAAATTGTTGAAATTTCTTTTTCTTTCTTATTCCTACTTCTTTTATTGAAGTAGTTATTTTCAACATCTAACCTCTTATTCCAGATATTGCGAGTTGCACTCCAGTAAATGGATAAGCAATAAATCTTCGTCTGTCTCTCAGACATGTCACAAACTTTTTCTCGATCTTTAAAGTTAATCTTAGTTCCCGGACTTTTAAAAAGATGCCTCTATATTTTAGGCAATTATTTTCGGAATACAGTAGCCGCCGCTTTATAAAATGACGTTTGTTTTCATCAAAATGATTTTATTAAGCGGCTGATTTTTATATCCGGCAACAATGCTCGAACTCAATAAAGGAATATTCATTAGCTAAATATGGAAAGACATTCTTCTTCGCCCTTCCATCTATTATCAACTAGCCATCCGTAGGAATAGAATTTTTGTTACTTATCATTCATGTAAAATTTTCAGCTTTTAAGTACAAAATTCCGTAAAAGATGGAAATTGTCTTTGACCTGGCGTTCTTGTACCTATCTAGAAGTGTTGCGTTGATGACTTTTGCTTTTCCTATTCATTTTCGCTTGCAGTTCACTCTTCCGTTTGGTACAATTTAGGCACTAATGTCATCTTTATTATTTTGTTTACATGAAGCAAACTGAGAAATTACAAGCTTCAATGTCGCATTCCTTTGACTAAACATTTGAAGAAAACGATCCATACTTTACCAAAATTTTACGCTTTACCTTCAAAATAAAAATTACCGCTTGCATATCTTTTGCAGCTAAGTTGCTTCAAAAATAAGAACTAGAAACTCTATTTGAATATTTTAAGACAGAAAAAAATACTCACTGACCAATCATTTGGCGAATTCATTCCTTAAATTTATAACAACTGTTTATTTATTTATTTATTTTTTTATTTTATTTTATTTTTTTTTTTTTTTTGAGGCGTAAATTTTTTGACAAAAAGTAATAAATTGAGGACTTGCTATGTTTTATGTCTTTTTTCTTTTCAAAAATCCAGTGAGAAAATATAATTCGTAGTTTAGCCTACATACATGATCATTTTTATTGTTAAAGAGATTTTCTTTTGAGTTTATTAACCGGCGGTGCTGATTATATTAAGCGGCGGTTTGTATTGATTTGATTCCGGACCCAACAATTTGATCAGATTAGGGGGCTGATTTTATTAACCAGTGATTTTATAAAGCGGCGAGTACTGTATATCTCATCTGAGGAAATGTTAGGTGACGTGTTTTTCCCCATAAATTACTTTCATATTCCACTGTTAAAATAATGCTTAATTCATAATAATAATTACAATAGTGATGTTTTATTGACGATTAAATTGTATTTCACTTTGATTCATATGCTGCTATAAAAAGTCGGAAATATTAACTTCTATTACGAACAAAAGATCCGAATGAATATAACAGAAAAAGAAATCATTCATATGTATTTTTTTTAAATCAGTAAAAGAAATGCTAACATTCAGTAACTTATCAAGGTAGAAATGTATGCACAATTTTAAATATATAAATTTGGCTTGAAGTACATCAATTAATAAGAAAAGATTACGCTTGAATTTGAACGTTTATGAAAACAAAATTACTTTCAAAGAGGTTTCTTTATTTCTTTTCGTTTTTTTTTTTTTTTTTTTTTCCGGGCTGTGGTTTTCCGACTTTTTTATCTTCGATTATTCGTGGATTTTAAAATGTCTTAAAGTTCTACTTTACTGTTACAGGTGGTGCTTCAAATAACTTTAAAAAATATATATATATAAATGCATATGAATATTTTACAATTAAAGTACATGTCCAAAATTTTTGTTTAAAATCAGAAAATTAAAGAGTTTCGGAAATCGACTAAGCAACCACAATAGACTTCCATAAATGTTTGATAACAGTAAATCTGGTGTGAAAAAATCACACGACTTCCATTACCCACTATTGCACGTATTATATACATTTTTTTGGATATGTGATTAGAAAAGTCAATGTGATCAGAACACATAAAATTAACCCAACGAAGTAGAAATATAAATATTTCCGGTAAGAGAAACTCAATAAACGTGTAAAGACATATAAAGCAAAGTTTACACAGCGAATTAGAGAAACAAAAAATATGGTAGAGTTATTACCTAATCAGGCTGGCTGTTAATTTTCCTGTAATAACCGCGTAATATATGAGAAAGATTATCTAAAAAGGATTTATGTAACAATTTTCAAGAAAATCGTTAGAGCCGATTTTGAGATACCAAATTTTACCAAAACTCTGTATACACAGTTACAGACCGGAAAACAATAATTACATACAAAAAGATATTTAAAAGGGAGTTAATAGGGCGAGTTTGGAAAAAAAAAATCCGTACAGCCGTTTTTAAAAGAACGCACTTACAAGACCTGAAATTGAGCTATTTATACAGGACAATTTTCCTGAACTAGCCAAGTATATCATCCGAAAGGACATCTAATAGAGTGTTTATATAGCAACTTTCAAGAAAATCGTTAGAGCTGCTTTTGAGATATGGACACACTTCTGGTTTTCCAATTTTCACGAAAATTTAGAAAATTCATTTGTACACCAGATCTGTCACAATTCTGAAGTTTCGTCGTTATCCCACATATATACTTGCCAAAAACGTATTATTATTTTTATTTTTGACTCAGGAGACCTTAAAACATATAAATCATGTGAAAATTCGATATGGAATTTTTGGACCGAATACAATACTTCCATTACTTACGGTAGTCGGGTAATGGAAGTAAAAATACAGTCTGAAAATTGGAGGTTTATTATTACGACGAGTTATTATTATTACGTGAGTAATTTTTATTGCAATCAACGTAATAATTTTACATTAAAAATACTACATTTCAACTATTTTTCGTATTTTCTATGATTTACACTGAGAAAAAAATATATACAGCCTTTCTCTAGAATGAATAAGTGACCATTTTCTAAATCTCTTAACTAGAAATATAGATTTCCGAGATATGCGCATAAGGCACGTCAGTAAACTGAATAGACGAATTGATCGAGAATTTCTAGTCTACACATTTCTAGATGGTGAAACAATATTCTGAATGCTCTAAATATTCTGAAACATTTATATTGCGAGAAATTCTCGCTTGATTTTCTAGAACTGGGTCATAAACCAAGATTATAGTTGCAGAAACCCGCCTCTTGTAGTCTCATTTATTTGCGAAGATTTTTAAATAACTTTGCCCTCGAAAATATAGGCAAACGCTAGAGGCTTCTAGAACTCGCTTTCCAAGGGGACTAGAATTTATAAGGATGACATGGAACTATTTTTTCTAGAGCCACAATTTAGATTCTAGATGTCAGTTACAGAATTTTTTCTCAGTGTAAAAAAAAAAAAAAAAAAAAAAAAAAAATGAAGAAGGGAAAACTGTTTTTTTTTTTTTTTTTTTTAAGATATTCTTTTCTCTACAAGAAGTAATCCATTTCTTATTTATACCTAAAAGAACTTTCGGAGAAACTGCCATCATCCAAAACCCTAATACAGACAGACTTAGCAGCAATTTGTGCGATTGAGTAGAAATATGTATCTCGTATTAAATATGAGCGAGGAAAACAAGCAAAGAAGAGGAATACCTCATCGTATCTCTAATATTAAAAGCATTTGTGGACGAAAGATAGATTTTCGCTCAGTGCTTGAATGATCATAAAATTTAGATGATAAGCCTTTACCCCACTATTAGTGAGTAATATTTCATGTGAATTATTGTCGGCAGTAAAAGGAATTTTATCTTATTTGTAAACAATGTATTATGTTTTTCTTTCTTTTTTTTTTTTTGGAGAAAAGCATGTGATGTATCAGAAAAATAAATATGTATTATATCAATATTGCTTGAAGACAATGTATGCCTGGTAATATGCTTATTATATTTAATAAAGTAAAATACAGTTTTATATGTATATATATATATATATATATATATATATATATTTACACGGTACCAAGTATTCACTTATTTTTATTTTATTTAATTAACCAAGCATTGTACCAAGCATTGAAAAAATATTTTTTTTCTTTACAAAATCTTAAATATATGTTTCTCTAAGCCTATGTATACACACAAAATCAAAAATCTTACCAACCTTTCATTAGCTTAATCGGTACAGGCTGTTCTAAAAATCGGATAATGGTTTAGGACAGTCGAAAATATAAGCAAAACAGACCATCTCTCTCTCTATTTTTTTTTTTTTTATATAATTGTTTTACCAGTACAAAAGTGTAGAATATTACCTCAATAAATTTATATGTCCATTATTCTTGAACGTAAAACCTTTTTAAGTAATGTGTTGAAAATGTAATGAATAAATCTTCAAAAATCGTCATTTTAAAAATTAAATATATATATATATATATATATTAAATGTTAATTTACACTAACAATAAAGACATATGTATTTAATAGACTTTTAAATAAGATATTGCCGTTAATTTGAATTAAAATATTCAAAAGAATTTATATATTTACCACTTATGCATGGTGTCCTATTTTTAGGACGATGGTGAAATATAATTAATTAATTAATTATTATTTTTTTTCCCTCAAAACAGTATTTTGCATAGCGAACAAACACACACACACACATATATTACATTTTAAGGGGGGGGGGGAAGGGGAGGGAGAAAGCTGCTTATAACTGTATATAAAAATTTTTATCTATCGTTAATTTTTCAGTTAAATTTTGAAAAATATAGTAAAGAAGAAAAAAAGCAACATAATAGTAGAAAAAAATGAAAGTTAATTGGTGATAATTGAAAGATATATATATATATATATATATATATATATATATATTTTACTTTATGAAATTAAATTAATAAATATTTTATTTTTTAATTAATTGCATAAAACTCTTCTCCTTTAACTTTTTAAAAATCCTAACATTTACATTAATAAAATAATAAAATATAAATTATTTCCGCCTTTTTTTTCCATTGCACTAATCGTGACAAATTTCTCAGCAAATATCAGGGGAAACAATAATGTAAAAGAACGATTTAAAATAATGGTAATGAACATACTATAATTAAACAAAAATAAAAATATATTATTTTGTTGTTTTAATTATTATTTGGCTTCATAAAAACACTTTTATTTTCACTCGGGAATTTTTCATTCGAGATGATGGATAGTTTAAATCAGGGGTGGCCAAACCGCGGCCCGCGGGCCGCATGCGGCCCACCGAGTAGTTTCTTGCGGCCGCGAGGAGACTAACGATATTTACATTTTGACAGCTTTGGTTAACGGATCAAAAATTAATAAATACGGTCTAACTGTTCGAAGTGAAAATACCTCTCAACGATTATGATAGCTAAAGAACTGTTGTAATGAAATATTATTAGATCCATTATTCATTCTTTTTATCATAGTTTTAATATGCAGTCAAATTTTTCATGATACCATTGTTAATTTATGAATGAAAATAATTTAATGTATTCTGCTCCGAATTTCCCCCCTACTCTTCCCCGAAAAAATATATACATACATGAATTATACACTCACAAACATATATATACACATATGCATATGTACAGTTAAAAAAAAAAAAAAAAAAATCATTTTCTTCCCCGACTAATTTCACCGTAAATTTTCAACTAATTTGCGGCGAAATTTGTCTTGAAAGGAGGGGAAGGGGGGGGGGGCTTTTTTATGACTGTAAATACGGTGCGGCCCAAAACGAATAAAATAGATTTCCAATGCGGCCCACCAAGTGATTTGGGTTGGACAGGCCTGGTTTAAATGAAAAAAGCTGTTCTTTCTTTCTTTCTTTCTTTTTTTTTTTTTTTTTTAGTTTATGTTATTTTTGTATTACTGACATTATACGGAATAACTGGATTTTCTTCATGCAGTCGGAAAGCAATCGATTTTGGAATACATACTTTTTCGAGAAATTACAGTCGGCAGCAAAATTATTGAAGCACTAGCAATAATAGCTAGTTAAAAGATGGGCACCTAATACTGTTTTGTTAAATATTTGTCGAGTCATGATCTTAGTCTTACACTGTTTATAAAAAAGTAAGTTGATGATAAAAATTAGCGATCAAACTAAAAAAAAATATTTGAAAAATGTGGATGTGTGTTTCAATAATTTTGCTGCCGACTGCATCTATTTAAAATATTTATGATAATGCTAATTAACCCTATTTCAATATTATGGTGTCAGTAATTTAGCAATCATTATATATTTGGGAAATGCATCAGTTAAATATGATTAACTGTAAAATAATACTAAATCTGTACTAAATTTATCAGCAAAAAAATATCGCTCGATTTGCTCGCTCATGCTGAGAAATATGTCTTTCAACATAATTATGTGAAAATTCAGGCAAAACTTGAACTTCATGCGAACTAGAATCTTTATAAGTCAGGCATTTTATATTCTGTTCGCTCTATTTTGCTCCTATCATTTTTATCATTTCTCCTGTCTTGAATTTAAATAACGAAGTCGGTAAAATTTTATGACGCTTTGCATAAAAATGCACAGTGAAATTTTTCCTTTGTTAAAGAAGTTGAAATTGTAAATATTCAAAACCATCATGATATGAAAAGAAATTTCGTATTATTTATCGTGGAAATTTGAAATGAAATATGTTCATTTTACTTTCATGAAAATGATATCTACATTTCAGTTTTCTACAAGAAATAATGTAAGTTCATAAAGCATACAGAAGCTTATAAGATCTAGAACAGTTTGTTTTCTTTTATGCTCACATTTACAAAATTTTCTTTTGTGAAAGATGTTGAAATTATTAGTATTCAAAACCCGCACAATATAATATATATATATATATATATATATATATATATACAAAGTACGTTAAGGAGAAAGAAAATGAGCATGATTTCTGCATTTCAATTCTTCTGAAGTGACGTATGATTATAAAGTAACCAGGAATTCATTAGATCCTAAACAGTTCTGGCATATTTTGTTCATAACCTCTTGAAAGGCGAGGATATACATTTTATACCTACCTGGAATTCTGCATCAGTGATGCCAGATGGTCGAAAATTATTTCCCCAAACAGGTCTTCAAATTTCCCCAAATCAGGGTTTTTTTTTTCTCGAAAAAATCCCTAACTTGGTTTCCACTAAAAAGGGAAAATAAAATTTAAAAAAAAAATAATATATATATATCAAGCAGATTTAAGTGGATTTAAGCTCAGATTTTTCCCCAAATAAAGGCAATTTTTGAAAAAAATCCCCAAAAATCAATAATGCTATTGAAAATCCCTGGTCGTAGGGATAAATCATTACATTGACAGAAAGTTGAAGAATTCCCCAGATTTGTCCCCAAAAATTTCAGAATTCCCCCAAAATGTCCCCACAAACATTTGGTCTCCAAAATTGTCCCCAGAAGCCTGAAAAACCCCCAAAATGGGGACAAAATCCCCAATCTGGCATTATTGTCCTGCATCGGGTCAAATACCCGCTCTACGGGTTGAGTTAACATCAATTTTGCTTGTAATCATGACAAATAATCTTCAGCCATTATACTTAAATATCATTCATTAATGATGAGTAATCTACAACATAAACTTTTTTTGTATAAAAAAAGTTTATGGCGACTACTTTAATAGCTTTAATTTGAATAATAATTCTAATAAATAACTGTATTTGAGCACTTAACGCATCGATGAAATTTTATGTAGACAAGGATATTTCTTTTTAATTTCATATTAATATTTCAATTTATGAGAAGAGTTTTAAATTAGCGTTATCTTGAATATTATACACTATTTCTCAATTAATGAAATTACGAATTACTGAAAATTTGGAGCACGATTCACTTGAACCACTCTTAATAAAATGATTAAATAAAACTTTTCTGTAAATAAATCTAGCGCTTTTCGATTAAATACGCTCGGAATTCATGTATAAATATAAATAATAAACGCTTTTAATGAATTTAGCATTAGCATTGATGAAAACACATCCACTGTCTATAATATACGTTATAATGTATTTTTGTGCTGTATATAAACAATCTATATTTGGTTACATTTATAAATAAACATATATTAATAGCAGCATAATTTTAAACGCCAATTTTCGAAGTATATCTACAAAACGCCTGCGTTTTGTTAAATAAATAAAAATATTTTTTTTTTTCTCCATAGCTTCTTTATCGTTTTGCTTGGAATTATATTACGTAATCTCCCAAATTTTTACCTCCTGCGTCCTCTTAATTTTGTGGGCCTCTTAAAGGGAGAAAATAAAATATTTAGTTCCAGTTAAAGCGTGGACGGAGATGGCACATGTCACATAGACCCACTATTTGAGGGGGTTACTGCAATTTTGTTTCCGTTCCGCCAAGTGAAAAATATTTTGGCGAAATCTATCTTTTCAATAAATATTATAAAATCTTTAGATTGTTTAGAAAAACTAGCGTGATCAAAATGTATACAAGTGTTTTGAATGAGCAGTTGCAATTATACATTAACAGTTAAATTAATTACCTTAGTAAATAAGCAAACAACTGCTTTTTTAAATGATAGGTTTTAATCTCATAGATTTAAATCTAATAATTTATTATATTTTGTTTGATTTTTGTATATTTTTAAATGTAAAATAATATAACACCAATCTGTAACAACAACAGAAGAAAAAAAAAAGAGAGGGAGAGAGAGTCTTGCTTTTGCCTCCAAGGCAGTAGCACGTGCTTTTTTGCACCTGATGAAGAAAGGCTACGTCCTTTCGAAACTGGTTGTGCTGGCTTAAAATTTATGGTGTGTTAAGAAGTTTTAAAATCTATATATAGAACTACATAAGATCTTATTTTTATTTCTCATAGATTTTTACTCAGTGCAACCAAAAACAATGGTTACTATATATATTTTTTAATTATTGATATTATTATTATTTATTTATTTATTTATATTTATTTATTTATATTTATATTTATTTATTTATATTTATTTATTTATATTTATATTTATTTATTTTTATTTTTTGCAAAACTCACATTTTCAGTACAATTTTGCATGAAAACATAAAATCTGGTATCCTCTTGTCAATTATCAAAACCACATTCATTACAATTTCTTACTTTAAAACAATATTTTTATAAGTGTGAATCTAAAAGACAATTCAGAATGGAAAATAGGGGGTTGGAGGTATGCAGTGTAAGGGGTGACAACGAAAGCGTGTTCGGAGGGGCATCAAAAAAGCAAACACGTTGACAGGCAAACAGAGAAAACACGGAATGTTAATACATCTTAAAAGAATTGCTTGTGAATTATGAGGTATATAGCCCTATTATTTTACAAAAGAACCCTATGTGTGATGGGCAGAAATGGGGGTCATTTTTAAATTCAGGAACCCTGGAAACATATTCGTAGTTGACCAAAAATTTTCATGAAGAAGATTTTTTTTTTTTTTTTTTTTAAATCTGTATAATCAATTGCAGTGACATTTATTAAATAGCATTAAATGAAACACAGAAATTCAATAAAGCCTCGATTTAAAGAATGTGCTGATATAAGGTTATTACGCTTTTAAGACAGCATTTCACAATACTAAATTATTGCCACATAATTTTACCCCCTTTGCACAGCCATACCCCATATACAGTAGTTTTTAGGTGTACCCTAAGTTTTATACCAAGGTTTGATTGTGTATTCACATATTTAATATTCAATAACAATTGTCTTTTCTGTTTTTTGGGCAAAACATGCACTTGGTAATAAGTGTAGGTATAAGTGAATTAAAGTTCATTGTCTACATTTGGGACCTAAGCATGAGTGGAATGCTCTTTGTGTAGAGTCTATCTAACGTGTGCTATCCAATATGTATGAGAGTTTTCACAGAAATCACAGAGAAATACCAGTAGCTAAGCCGACGAGTGCGACGTGCGTTTGAACTCGGTACCTCCTATCTACTAGCTTTGAGAGAAAAAACATCTTGATCATCGGTGGAGTGAATTTCGTAATAGTTAAATTTATTAAATTTATAACATATTTGAAAACAAATTAATAGATACATGCTCCGCAAATATTCAAATTATACTTTTTTTTTTTTTTTTTTTTTCTAAGTATGCGGTAAATTAATAAAGGCCAAAAAATACCGTCCTATATTTGCTTTAAATACGTTTTTGCGTTTGTATATATATATACAATAGATGTATTTTATATTGATATCTGTTAAACTAATTATTATTAATAATAATAATAAAATATACCTTGATTTATTTTTTTATTTGTTTGTTTTTTATTTTGCCTCAAATTGTGTAATAGGAGCCCAAAATCTTCGCACCCGATGTGGTCTAAATTTTGTGAGCCTCCCAAAAGAAATATATAATACCTAGTTCTAGTTACGTAATATGGTAACAGTATGGTTGGAAAGACGGCACAAATCACATACCCATAGACTCCGAACTTAGCTTTTTATTTAGAGGTTACCGCATTTTTATTATCGCCAAGTGAAAATTACTTTGGCGACACCCGTCTTTTGAGGCTTTGTTTACGACCGCCTTTATTACTCCGTTTATAGTGTGAAAAAAGATCTTTATCTAGCAGTTCATCACAGCTGATAATTTAAACATAAATTTTCATTAATCTCGTAGAAAATAAACCTATTGATCGTGAAATAATGTAGCAAAGTAAAAAAATATATATTTATCTATAAATTTTGCACTAAATATTTTCTGTGTAAATTTTATAAATACACTCCTTCTCATATTTATAAGGACACTTTATATTTTTAAATAACTAACGTAAAAATAATTGTAAACAAGATTGTACTAAGTGCACTTAATATATCTAGTATTCTAAAAACCAAAACTGTTATAATTTTTTAATATAAAACAAAATTAATAAAAAATAATGCAAAATGTGTTTTTCTCCACGTTTTTAGATGCTCATAATTATAGGGACAATCCAAATTTTTTCGTTTTATTTAACTTACCAGCGGATAAATTACAGTTGACATGCGAATTTGTTAACCACTGGGCTAGATTAATTCATATATAAGCCTTCAACTTTTCTTGGACGGACATTACTGATAATTCCTCGAAAAAAAGAACGTTCAAGTAGTGAAGTAAGATAAATGTGTTTTTTAAGTGGAAGGATAATTTCAATCCGCCGAATTTCTAATGAAATTCGAAGGTCTAAAATTGCTGAAGGAAATGTGATCAAACATTGAACTGCTGGTTCGATAGGAGAGAGATCTGATGCAAAATCAGAGTTGTTTTACAGAGATCGAAGACTCATAATTCCTCTTACTGTTCTACTCATAATGATTGCTGCCGAATTTGCTCGCAATTTTTAATGAAAGGTTAGGGTCTACATTTATGCATGTTTAAAATAATTAATAATATGTTAAAATGAATAAAAAACCTGTAATAATCAATCAGCATTTAATGGGGGAAAGAACGTCTGTGTTAAAGTTGAATAAATACAATATTAAATGGTAAAATGTTGCATTTTCGGATGAAAAATATTTTATTCTTGATTAACCAAATGGTTTTAACAGTTACTGGCACGATCTGAAGATTGCGAAAGACAGAGCAGATTTTTTAAAGGCAGATATGAATCGAGTATTTTAAAGGTGGATTTATGGTGCTCTGGGGAGCTGCTTCTGCTGAAGGCAGAATGAATTTAGTAATTTTTTCTATTATTATGAACATCAAGAGAATATCCGAAAATTTTAAACGTGGAATTATCAGATTTTTGTTAGATTTGGGGGGTAATATAATATTTTTTTTTCAACAAGACTTACATTTTTGCTCTACTTTTAGAGCAATAGGAAATAGTTTGAAGAAAAAAACTTTTGTATTATTGCCTTTCCCATGGCCTAAAAGTTGAAAAAACCTTAACTTATGATATTAGAAAAGTACATGCAAGTGGATAGCAATTTTAAATAGTTTAAATGTATTAATATCATATAAGCTATATGAAATGGTATTGAAACTGAATTAAAAAAAAAAAAAAAAAAAAAAAAATGTATATATATATATATATATATATACCAGAGAGAATGTCTGACTGTTTAACCCTAGAAAGAGACCCCATAAAATATTAATTTAAAGAATAACTGAAAAAAATTACTAAAATTCGAGCTGTCCTTATAAATGTGAACACCTGAAAAATCATCTTTTTACCATATTTAAAGTTTTTTAAGATAGAAAAACGATAAAACTTTTTAAATATAGTCTATTAATGAAATTCAAATTAATTAAAAATATATTTGTTTAAATAATAGCGTTCAGTGTTTAGTTAATATAGAAAAACGGGTGTCCTTATAATTATGAGAAGGAGTGTAATTTATAAGTTATCCCGTGCGAAGATTTGCCAATTCTTTTCTTTGATTTTTGGGTAGTTATTCTGTTATTGCCCACTCATGCGTAGAACGGAATGTTAAACGTTTTATCACATATAAATATTTTGACTATTTTGCTTTTTTTATTTTGTGACGATTAAATATTTTATAATCACTTTCATGGTTATTTCCGGCCTATCAAAATATTCTTATATTTTGTGATTCTTATATCGGAGAGAGACCTATGTATTTCGGGAAAAATAGGCGAATGAAAACTGTCAATTTTCTCTTATTTAAAAAATTTTTAAATATTGATGGCTTAAAGAAAGTTGTGGTGGTTGTAAACCCTTTCAATTTTTATATTTGTTTAAGTTTTGCAAATTATATTTTGTTTTGATTTTTTTGAAATAGGGTTAGAATATTCGTTATCAAATTCATTAATCGAATTTTAAATAAATTTAATATAAGGAATAATTTTTTAACTGATATTAATTCAATTTTTCTCAACAGTAAATCTTTGGAATAAGTGAAAAATTTTAAATATTTTAGAAAAAGAAATTAAATGAAATTTTTTTAAAATTTTAGAAAAAGAAATTAAATGAAAAAATGTATTAAAGATGCTGTACACATAGGAATATGCACATGCCTCCAAGAATAATTTAAAGCGATGATAGACTTTGAAAATAAGAAACTGTAATTGTAAATCTATTACTGCAAAAGGTTGTAGTTTTATATAATTGTATTAAAAATGTTCTTATAAAATGTATAAAAATGTTCTTATAAAATGCATTAAAGATGCAGTACACATAGGAATATACACATGCCTCCAAGAATAATCAAGTTTAATTTAAAGCGATGGTAGACTTTGAAAATAAGAAACTGTAATTGTAAATCTATTACTGCAAAAAGTTATAGTTTTATATAACCTTATTTAGAGGTGCAAATATCCATATTAAAATTTACATTCACATTACAAATAATTAAAGTATTCATTAACATCATTATTTAACTGTTAAAATTCAAAATGCTCTTTTCGCAAAATGTCTTGCCCAGCTCCATTTTGTTTAGTTGAACTTTCATCTCCTTTCTCAGCTGGTCTTGTCCGGATTTGATCTCCTGTTCTATATTGTGTAGTCTTGTTTTCAAGTCAACCACTTGAGCGGCCAAATTTTACAGAAGTTTCCATATCTCTAGTTACTAAAGTTCACACGAAAATCTTATCGACTTTCTTTTGTGAGAAAGTACTCCGTAAACAAACAAGCAGATTCTAGTCGATGAATGCACTTTATTCTGCGTAACTCCCCGAATCTGTACAACAAAACTATTATTACAACGAATGTTCTTGAAAACAGTCCAATCGTACTGATAATTCTTCGAATATTCTGGAAACAATCCGATGAAGCTGACACTCGTACCGCAAAAGTCTCTATTCGACGAATGTTCTAGAACAGTCCAAGAAATTGTTTCACATGAATAAAGCAAATATCATAAAATACTCCAGTGCAGAAATTTTCGCCCACAAACAAATTTCGGTCGCCTAGAGCACAGTCTCCATAACGCAATCTTTTAGAATAACTTCCTGAACAGCTCTGAATCGCAGTGGCAGTGATGCCAGATGGTCGAAATTTATTTCCCCAAACAAGTCTTCAAATTTCCCCAAATCAGGGTTTTTCTTTTTTCGAAAAAATCCCCAACTTGATTTCTACAAAAAGGGAAAATAAAAATAATATATATATATATATATATATATATATATATATATCAAGCAGATTTTTCTATGATTTAAGCTCAGACTTTTCCCCAAATGAAGGCAATTTTTGAAAAAAATCCCCAAATAACAAAAAAGCTATTGAAAGTCTCTAGTCGTAGGGATAAATCATTACGTTGCCAACATTGACAGAAAGTTGAAGAACTCCTCAGATTTGTCCCCAAAAATTTTAGAATTCCCTAAAAAAGTCCCAACAAACATTTGGTCCCCAAAATTGTCCCCAAAAGCCTCAAAAATCCCCAAAATGGGGCAAAATCCCCAATCTGGCGTCCCTGCGGCAGTGATCACACACTCTCTGGAAGAAATCAACTCATTCCTATTTATAGCCTTTGGCGATGGGGCATGGCGATAATACCATCGAGAATCCCATAGAAAGTTCGAGATCAAGGTTTCTGCCGTCGGTGAGCTTCTAAACTTCTCGAACCCTAAACTACTATTTTTCTGGTTGCAAAGTTGGCAAAGTCTTCGCAAGTGCCCAAGTTTGTCGCCAAGTCTGACCTCACTGAAAGTGAATGAACTGCCTCGTTATTTTCACTTTGCCTGTAAAACTACTTTCACTGCAACAGAACAATTAAGGCAGGGAAAAGACAATTTGTTGTAAGAATACATTTGTATATAACTAAATGGATATCAAAGATTAAAATATTAAAGACTAAAGGCTAAAAACTAAAATATTACTTCTTAAATGTTTTTATAATCATATCTATTATAATTATATATATATATATATATATATATATATATATATATATATATATATATATATATATATATATAATGCTTATTAAGAAAATTTAAAAAATGTATTCACGTTTTTTATTCAACATATATTACGATTACACAATTAACCACGGACTGAATACAAAATATCAAAAAATCTTTTTTCGAATTTTCCAAACACTTGTTTAGGATTTAAAAATCCATATCACATAATTATATGAGATTTGTTACGACTTGATATTTTGTGATCGGACAAAATTAATAAAAAAAAAAAATTAATTTTATTGAAAAAAAAAAAAAAAAAATAATAATAATAATAGTAAAAAGCCTGAAACGTTTGAGGAAAAAAAATCTTAATTTTTCGCAAAATTATTTACAATTCAAATGCGAAAAATATCCTCACGAAAAAAAATTACAAATATTTTGAGTAATTTTTTAAAGAATTATATGAGAAAAGCCTGTAGATAATTTAGATAGATATATTTAGAAAATGATGAATTAGTGCTAATTTCACTTTTCCTCCTTGAATGTGTGTGTGTGTGGCAAAAATTTTAAAAAATAATTTTGCATGATTGAAAAAAATGACGAAATAAATGTATGGAAAATAATTTTAATCCTTTTCACAATTATTTTTAAGAAACCAATGATAAACTAAAATATTCCTTCCTAAATGTTCGTTTCAGTCGTTTCTTAGATGAAGCAAGCATTTTCTAATAAGCCTTTTTAAAATACATTACATGCCTGAGGAAACATATTCCGATATTTTTTAAATTTCATTTTCGAGATATGTATTAGCTTGCAAAAGTAAAATACGTTACATTCTCAAAAATTTCAACATAAAAGTTTCTCTTTTTCTTTTTCCTTTTGCTCATCTGGGAAGCAAAATAACATCGTTTGCAAATAGAAAGGGGAAAAAAATCTATTATTATTATTTTTTTTTATTTTTTTTATACTAAGAAACTTCCATTAGTTCTTTCAAAAATCAAATAATATAAAATATATTAACAAAAAGAAAAAAAAAAAAAAATGCGTATTCGAAGTTTGGGGACAGTTTTAATTCCTTATTTCGCGAGATTCTAATTTTTGTATTAAATTCTAAGTTATATAAAAATATAGGTTCTAAAAAAGATAACAGCTGCCCCAGGAAATAAATTTTATTTTACAATTTCATGAGTAGATTTTTATGTGAGATATAAATGATTTCGAACTTGAAATGCTTACAACTTAGGAAAAAAAAAAACAGCAGTTGCTGCAATTTGTCAATTATTTGAGTGCTTAAAGGAGATAATTACATGAGAAAAGGGGAAAAAATCTGGAATGACTCCACTCGACTTTCCGAACATTGAGTAATTAACAGTTTTGTAGATAAGGTAAAGAAAGTGGAGTTGTTAAACAAACAAAAGAGAGAAAACCATCATAAAGCGTTTGAGTATTTTTCTCCATATATTACACGATGTTTTATTGAACGCTACTGAACTTTGAGCCCATAGATCATAATTATAAAGAATTTTCGTTGTGTCCCTGTAAAAACCTATAAATGCTAGATTGACCAAAATGCTTATAGTTAGAGCAACAGTGATTTATGAAATTCATATAAATTTTCAGCTCAATTGAATAAGGCGTTCAGATGCTATCGCACTTTTAACTAGTATGTTGTGGCCACCACATGATTTTCTTCTATATTTTCCTATACAAATTCACTCAGTAAAAATAATTTATTAAAATTATTATTTAAAAAAATTATCTTCCATGATAATGCAGATGATTTTCATATTAGAGAAGTCAGTCGGTAACAAAAGTGTCTGAACACTAGCAAAAATTCCTATATAAAAAAAGTAGAGTTAATACTGTTTTCTTAAATAAATCCTTGTCGAATCATGTTCTTAGACTGACTAAGAGCATGATTCGACAAGGATTTATTTAACAAAACAGTATTAACTCTAATTTTTTTACATAGGAATTTTTGCTAGTGTTCGGACACTTTTGTTACCGACTGTAGTATAACACTAAATATCCAAAAAAAGTCAATTTTATTGTCAATAGTACATTTAAAATACATATATATGTATATATATATATATATATATATATATATTGTTAAAAATGAAAAAAAAATTCGATAACTTCATTTTAAATTATCGCAGATCTATGGTTCAACCATTCGTTTTAAAGGTACTGGCGAGCTCTTTTGAAAGATGCCCATCATGAAAATTTACTCCCCTCGAGGGGGGAAATTCCCCCCCCCCCAGGTATGGTGGAGAAGGCGCGAGGCTCCTACACATACAAAAAAATTTTCCCAGTTGACTATCTCTATTATAAATAATTCTGGTAAATTTTAAATTGATTGCTAAAAAATAATTCTCTTTATGCACATTTATACAAAAATTTGTACTATACCGCCATGTTAAAAATTTAGAAAAAGCGGGATGACAAGACAACCTGTAAGACAATTTTTACCAAAAGTTGATAGGCACTAATTTATATCAAGGTGCAACTACATATCAATTAGTATGAAATTCTGTGAAGTAGTTCCTGAGATACAGTTGCCACAAAAGTTTGTCACACACACAGAGAGAGACTGACAGACAAACAGACATTTTCTAAAAATGGTCAAATCGTGTTCTACAGCTCTCAAAACGTGTAAATCCATCAAAAACCCGAGGTCGAAAATTTTTACGAATCCAATACTTTCTTCTATTGAATATAGAAGAAAGTAAAAATTTGGTCCCACAGGCCATAATGATAAAGAATTTTTCTTTGTGTCCCTGTAAAGATACAGTAAGTGCTAAATTCACTAAAATCTATACAGTTCGTGCATCTGTGACCTATAACATGTGTAAAAATTTTTTGTTCAGATTAAATAAGCGTTTAGACGCTATCGCACTTTTAAAAATTTAGCCCCATAGACCATAATGGTAAAGAATTTTTCTTTGTGCCCCTGTAAAAAACCTGTAAGTGCTAAATTCACCGAAATCTATACAGTTGGTGCAACTGTGACCCATAACATGTGTACAAATTTTTTGCTCAGATTAATAAGGCTTTTAGACGCTATCGCACTTTTAAAAATTTGGCCCCATAGACCATAATGATAAATAATTTTTCTTTGTGACCCTGTAAAAAATCTATAAGTGCTAGATTCACCAAAATCTATAGGGTTCGTACTATGGTGACTTACAATATACGCACCAACTTTCAGCTTATTCGAACAAAGTGTTTAGACGCTAGCGTGTTCACTCACAGACATACACATACATACATACATACATACACACACATACATACATCATCGTAAAAATAGTGAAAACGGACTCAGGGGACCTCGAAACGTATAGAAACATCAAAATCTCGAATTCGGATTTTTGACATGATTACAATACTTTCCTCACTATAGTGTTCGGAAAGTAGTAAAAAAAGATAGAGCTTGTTTCTGGAAATTCTATTAGAAAGCTATATCGAAATAAACTTATTTTGTTAATTGTAAAATACTCCAAAAAATAGAATACTATAAAATACTTTTACCAATAAGAATGTCATATTTTATTTATTAAACACATTCACATTAAATTTGCTTGATATTTGAATTTATGATTTTTTGTATAAGAGAAAAAAAATATTTCAATTTTCAATATTTTAATTTCAATATTAGCTTAAAAATTAGTGATTGTTTAGCAAAATATTTTATTTGATCAGATACATTCATCATAGAAGTTTAAAAAACCTTTAAAAAGGTTAAATTACTAATATAATCTTTCTAGAATATCTTTAATAATGCTGCCATTTACTACCTGCGAAAACATCATTTTATTATTGTTGTATTCATAGTAATTTTTAGATTTTAAATTAGATTGGGGTAAGTGCACCAGTGATTGACACTTTTAGAGCAATCTCTGATGTTTTTTATGTTCTAGTCATCAGAAAATATTTTTAGAAATCTTATGTCAGTACATATGGCGTGAAAGGCATTCAGAACCACATATATGTTAAAATATACACATTTGATAACAATTTTTTTTTATGAATTTTTATTTGACTCCCACTCAGTGTTCCAGTGATTGACACTGTCAGTTTTTCATTTTATCAGTCATTGGCCCCCTATGTTTCAGTGTTTGACACTACTAGTTATTCATTTTCCCATTTATTAGCACCCTATGCTCCAGTGTTTGACATAAAATGTTAAAATTCTTATATGTAAAATATATGATTTTATTATTTTTCGTATTTATTCATTATTTCGGTGTGGATGTCAATTACTAGAGCATGCCAATCACTGGAGCACCTACCCTATATTAAAAGTAGATTATATTAAATTTAGATTATATTAAAAGTAAAAAGCCAAACTAAGTCTTGCTGCCTGCATGACACTTCATCAGAAAATCATCTGTGTTGTTATGTATTAGCAACTATGCGAAAATCTCAAGCTATGCACCTTTATGTGAACGCATGAAAAAATTAAGAATTCTTTTTATATGCATATAATTAAAAAAAAAGTCTTACATTTTATTGATTACGTATAATGTCGTTGCCTATGCACAAATGAGGATGAGATCGTTATGATACAGGATCATATCCGAAAAGATAACACACATAATTCACTTGAGAAAAGATGTGTGGTATGCACGAAAGTAGCAGTCAGTCGTTAGGTATCTTCGATGGCTAATGCTCCTCACAGGGCTGTGTAGTATGCAGGAGAATGTGAATTAATTATATACATTGTTTGAATTTAGAATAATATAGAATCATCAAAATCTATTTTTTAAACTTATTTTATTATGAATAAATTAAATAATAATGCTACTAAAATATATTATTTTCAATTTTCTCTCATAGAAATATAGAAACTAAGTAAAAGAATAAAGTTGCGAGGTCTCAGTTGTTAAGAAATTATAGCAAAAATGTAATGTATATTAAAATTTTAGTTTTTGTATTTTCAGTATGTACACTCAAGATTTTCAAAAAGTATTATGCATGTCCTGATATCGAATTTCAGTTCATTTGTATCAAGTTTTGGAATTATAATGATAAAAAATGTCGATCCTCCAATATTTTTTTATTATTATTATTTTTTTTTTTTTATTGTACTTTCATTTATATTTTCTAAAATGATGATATCGCATATTACATTATAATATTTTGTTGACCATATTATGTTCTTATTTAACGGCTATTTCGTCAATTGAAAACTCATTTTTTAAAAAGTGTCTATAACTTTTTTCATATAAAAAGTGAATAGTGTAATTGGTGTGAAATTATTATGATTTATAATTATGACAAATTTTATATTATTTGATTCATCGATATGTATATACGAAAATCTAACTTTTCTCTTTTTTTATATATTTCTTTTTCACTTTTCTAAAATACATGTGTGCAGGAATAATATAGGAATGCAAAAGTGACACATGTGCTTTGATTGTAATTTAAATTTATTACATGGATTATTCGAGTTTATAATCATGAGTTTATAATCTATGATATATGTATGTGTGTGTATTAGGTAGTGAGCAATTGTGAAAACAAATATTTCACTATCGACGAAATCAGGTATTGTACACTCTCAACTTTCGATTTAGTTAAAAGTAGTTTTTGTAAAATCTAAAATGAATAAAACTTTTTTAATGATTATTCTCATGGTTAATAAGCGATTGTGCTTTAATGCTTTTAGTTTTAATTGATTAAAACTATGTTATAAATAATTACCTTACTTTCCTAAGTACAAGTTCTAGGTGTATAATGTTTTCTATACTAGAAGTTTATAACGTTTATAAAATATTTAAAATGTAAAAGCGGGTTTCATGAAGAATAATGAATTTTTTTACCCTTTTCTTTTCTTTTTTTCTTTTCATCCCCTACAGAAAACATTTTTAAAATTGGAATTAATTATTTTTAATATTATAGCTGATGCTAGGTAAAGGTTAATAATGAAATATGTAGCTGCTAAAATTAATTATTTTGAGAAGAATAACATGAAAGAACACGAACGATCAATATTTCCTTAGAGTTATTAAAATCAGCCCCAGGTCGCCCAGAACACTGAAAGCTCTAGTTATTCAAGTGTGAGAACTGCTTCGCTAGAAATCTCGCATGTAACGTGATTGAAAATT
The DNA here is from genome assembly GCA_963930645.1 of Salticus scenicus. Taxonomy (NCBI): domain Eukaryota; kingdom Metazoa; phylum Arthropoda; class Arachnida; order Araneae; family Salticidae; genus Salticus; species Salticus scenicus. The sequence continues at coordinate 18,874,456 of OZ005648.1, read as the reverse complement.
ATTGGCGAGCTCCGCAATTTTGATTAGAATTTGACTGATTTATTAATTTGACTTAATGCACTTTTTAACATATCGCTGATAAATAACGTGCTAGTTTGAAGTCATCATAAATCTCCATAGAAATAGGATTCATTTTCACTATTCTTACATTTTGCTGAAAATCACATCGTTAACCTGGAAGAACAATAAATTAATAATGAATAAATCAGTATTGAAAATGGGATTAACTGTGGAATAACCTAATTATTCTCTTGCTATTTATTATTATTACTTTCTCTTACCCATATATATGGCAGAGAAAGCTTTTGGGTCAAATCTTCGAAAGTGCGTTTTTGTGATATTTACACGTTTTGTGGTCACCTGAATACGAAAATTGTGTTTTTAGCAGTTGGTCTGCATGTGTCTGTTTCTATGCCTGTCTGTTATCAGCATATCTCAAGAACAAATTATAGCAAAAGTCCAAACTTCGTATTCAAAATGTGTATCATATAGGGATGCTGCACTAAACTTTTCGTTGAGACCAAGCGAATAGTTCGTGTGCAGGGACACCCAAGAGAATTCAAATACATTATGTCTAAGGGAAAATTTCTAATAAGTACGGTTTCACATCTGTAGGCTGTATTAAACGAAAAGGAATGAACGAAATTTATTATTTACATAAGACCATAAGAGTATGTTTTGTGCAAATTAAGGTGTAGAAATCATTCATCATTCGTTTACAGGGCTATACAAAGTATTTGGATACATTAAGGGGTATATTGGAAATTGCTAGAATTGTAATTCCTTTTGTGTTAGATATTTTTCAAGTAAGACTAAATTTAAGTACACTACATTGTTTATAATGCATATTGATTATAGACAATATACAGTGCTACACAAAATTAAGCTAAACGTTTTTTTCTATTGAATGTAATTGATGGAAGTGCTTTACTACATTTCACTATTGCGATGAACACTGATCAGTAAGCAAAATTAATTTTTCATACCCATGCTGCAAAGTATTTTTTGAAGTTCTATTTCCTACTCTTTTTTTTTTTTTTTTTTGTATAAATCACGTTTTCAGGTGCCCTGATTATGAAAGTCCAATTTTCAGTGGTTGATGTGTATGTATATCTGTTATCAGCGTAACTTAAATAATAATAATAATAATAATAAAATAAAATAAAATAAAATAACTGCAGGAAATTCAAATTTGGTATTTTGAAGTTCTTGTTAGGTTGCCACTTGAAAATTTGATCAAGATTGGCAAATTTGAAAACAAATTAATTTTTGATAACCTTCATTTTTTCAATAACTGTATGCATTATAATTGAACGGGGAGTTGAGGAGGACAGTAGCCCCCCTCACACAGAATTACACGTCAAATAAAACTGTTCCTAAACCTATATTATATAATTTTAAAAGCACATTGAACTTTATTATCTTAAGCTATTCATTTTAAAGCTTGATATGCAACCTATCTTTATAGTACTAAAATGCAGGATACGAGAAAGTCGTGTGAGTGACACACCAGATTGTTACTATTATTTTACAGTGAAGAAGCACTGATTAAATAGTGTTAATTTTTTTTTTTTTTTTTTTTTTTTATTCATTTATTTATTTTCGATTTAATGTACTTTTTAACTTATGAATAATAAATCACGTGATACTTTGAAGTCATCCTAAATTTCCATAGAAATATGAGATATTTAATCATTTTCACTATTCCTACATTTTCCCGAAAATCACATATTTATATTGGAAGAATAATAAATATCGGGATAGAATAAACAGTAATAAAATTTTGATTAGTTGCGTAATAACCTAATTATAATATTATTTATTATTATTATTATACAGCAATGGACTGTTTATCAAATGATGTTTGAAAAATCAATATAATAATAAAATAGTGATTTTTTTTTTAATTAAAAGGAGAATATTTCAGTATTCTAAATATACTTTAAATAATAATGATTACTTAAAAAAAAATAATAATAATAATAACTGTGTCAAAAAATTTCTAAATCCAGAGCAGTTCGAACAAAAATGTTTTAACTTAGGTAAGAGGAGAAAAATATTTGTGTACCATTTACGTTATCTGTTCCTGCCTTTTCAGGCTTCCACTTATTTATGTGTCCATTAATTAAACACAAATAATATAGACCTATCTGTTAAAACATGATTCCCCCCCCCCCCCCAAAAAAAAAAAAAAGTGTAAATTAATTTTCTTATTTCGATAAATGTCAATAATTAGTTAAGAAAACTAGAGCACGTGAAATGACTTTTGTCATTAATTATGAAAGTATATAAGATATTCATTCATTCTCGCAGTTTCCGAGTTTTTATCGTATTCTGTTGCTTCCATTCCACATTTCTAAATCTTATCCTCGTTTACAGTCTCTAAGTGAACACCCACAGCGTGTGTATTTATACAAAGTAAATGTTTTTAAAATGTATTTTAAATGCTTTTTATGCATAAGTTTTTATGAGTGTTTTAGAAAAAACGAGAAAGATTTAATAATGGATACAGTGCATTAATAGTACACAATGAGTGTTTTATGTGTATTAGGATTGCAGTATAGAAATTTTAAATAGTATGTTATAATAAATTTTCAAAAAAAAAAAAAAAAAAAGAAGTAGTCAAGGAAGAGAGAGTAATATTTTTACCAACACTGTGATTTATAAGATGAATGGATGGTTGGGTTTTACGTCACACTAGTGCTGCGCAGATGGGCAATTGGCGACGGTCTGGAACACACCCCTAGAGGTGGTCCGGAGACATGCCATCACAATTTTGATCCTCCATGGAAGGGATGGCTCTCCCGCTTCGGTGACCCTCAGAGGTATAATTTTTGATGGGAACATAGAGGACATTGCGGCCACGACAGATTTTTACGTGCACCAGCCACCATTAGTGTAAACGACGGTCATTGACCGGCTCGAGTACCGAACCCGCAATCTTCCAATTACGAGGCCGGCGCTCTACCGACTGGACTACTGCGGCCCCTGTGATCTATAAGAAATTCATAGCTATATCTTGTTGACAAATAATAATGTTGCTATGGATGATTTAATTTATGCATGATTTAACCTATCGATAATAAAATAAAATATCGTATAACTTACGATAGAGAGTATATTCCTAGATCTGTGCCATTTTTATAAAATAAATAAACAGAGTAAACAGAAATGCAATTACATTTTGCCAGATGTAGCTGAAAATGAGACAAGAAAAAAGCAAACACAAGTGAATTTATAAATATACATTTGCAATACAGTTCAAATAAAGAATTAAAGAATTAAAGATAAAATCAAATTTAATGAATCTACAACATTTTCCGTTTTTTTTTTTTTTTTTTTTACTGTTCCCATGACATTTTTTATTTCAAAGAATCTAAATGTAATTATTCTGGGACTGTAAAAGTTATTCATGCGATAAATTAATTCAAACAAAAAAAAGGATCATCATTTTACGGAAATAGCTACTAATTTGTATTTTTTATGTTAATTTAATCTGTACAAACAACTTCCTATATTTGTGATTAAATGTGTGCATATTCAGTAAATAAGTAACCTGCTTATGAAAGTTTTATGAACTTACTTGATTGTCTGTTCAGCGATGATTTTTCTAAAGGAAATGAAATACAACTGATACATTCGTAAGTTTATCGCTAAAGACGTGAAATAATTAATTAGTTTTACCGAAAGTTCAATGTACGACGACTTATCCATTTTAAAAATATAACGAAAAATATTATAACTTTCAAATAAATGTAATAACACAATAATAATTACATTAATAAAATAATAATAATAATTTTATAATTTTTTATATATATATAATATTAACTACTCAAACTTAATTATCTTGTTTTATTTTTTATTTCATTTTGCACGTGTGCTGTTTATTTTTTAATTCAAAGTTATTAAAAAAAAAAAAAAAAAAAAGGTTTCGGTACTGTCCGTTTCGAAACTGATTATTATTAATTTTCCTTTCTTTTCTTTTTCTTTCAAAAAAAAAAAAAAAAAAAGAAAGAAAGAAAGATTTTGATGAAATTCTGGCAAAAGCAGAATTTAGTTTAGTACGGAGGACAATTAGTTTTTTTTTTTTTTTTTTCAAATTATAACATTGCTTTCAAATTATTCAATTATATTTTCGATATATTTTTTAACTCGATAAATGTCCAACTATCGTAAAACTGATATCGTAAAAATCCGTAGATTGAGACTAATAGTTCTCAGTCCTAAAAAAATTTTTGCTGATATATTGTATACATTAAATTTTATTTTAATACAGTAATTATTATATATAAAATAATATAAATATTACATCATTAAAATTATATTATATTTTTAATAGACATATAACGTAGAAAATATAATTATGAAGATATTTTTAATTATATATTATTTTAACTAATGATAATTATATGCAACATTTTAAATAATACATAAATATATTTATGTATAAACATTTAATATAAAATAAATATATTTTTTATAAATACCTTTAAATGTATGTTCATTAGATTTTTTTAAATAGCATAAATTTAGAAGCTTTTTATGTGAATGTAATCTTATTACTTTTCTCCGGGTATCAGATAGTAAAAAAATGAGATTAATTTTCTCTTCATAAATACCGCACTAACTCAAACTTATACTCAACATAAAAGATAGTAACGTTTAAAATGAACACCACTTTCATCGAGATTATCCTTAATTAAATTTTATGTCAATCATCGTGGGAGATAACGAATTTTTTGCTCTAGAAATTGAATTTTTATTTTTTATGCAAGATTATTTGAAATTTGAAATATTTAATATATATATATATATATATATATTAAAATAGTTTTGATTATTTTTAAGACCAAAAATTTCATTCCCTTTTTTTAAAATATTCATTTTTGAATAGTTGTTCACATTTTTTAAGAGCTATTGTTTGCTTATATTTTAGGATATGATGAGTTAAAATTAAATAAAGAACATATACATAATAATGTAGAATAGTTTATAGTTTATAAAGAGGAAAAGAAAAGGAAAAAAATATATATCTTATCTTTATTATTGTTGTTTTAATTGCTTGGTTACATAAATAAATTACACTGAAATTCTTTTTGAAAACGTTACTACATAATATTAGTATATTTATTTATTCATTTTGTTTACATTTTTGTTATATATTAATGTACTGAACTCAAACTGATTTTGTATTTGTTAATGAACTGTTAATTATCTGTAAGAATATATTAGTTTATTTCATTCCTATTACTTAAAAAACTATCATCCCATTCGTCAAACATTTTCAACTTCGATTACTTAATAACAAAATTGACCTTTTTCTTGAAATAAAGCATTATTTCAATGCATATAACAATTGTTACTACCGTAATTCCAGATTATATATTTATTTATTTCCATTTGGATTACATTTTAGCATGTATGTCTCAATTCTGAATGTATTACATTATAAGTATGTTTTAATGAATATGGGCGTGAGATACGAGCCTACCTTCTGAATTCCAAAGGATCCCACAATTACATTTTTAAAGGTTTTAAATTCTACTTTTTCAGGTAAAATATTGCAATGATTGAAATATTTAGTTCATTTCATAATAAATTTGTAATGATATAAATTGTATATAAATTGTATAATAAATTTTCATAATTCATTTCACAATAAAGGAATACGAAAATTGATTTGCAGATAAGTGCAAATGAAAAGTTTGCTGCCACCACGTACAACAAACTTTTTATATTCACTACGTAGAGCTGTACGTAGCGTCTGAAACATTAAGAGGAAGAGGGGGGGGGAGAGTAATATTAAAACTATTTAGCTATATATTACTTCGTGGAAATAAATTTATTTAATTTATAAAAAAAAATATAATGTATAAGCTAGTAAAATTAATAATTTCTCACTTTCTCTATACATATAATAATTTTTATACATTAAATGTACCTCTTTCTTAAAATTGTTAAAATTATTTAGTGAATTTCAAGGTTTATCAGTAGAATGATGACAGATATGGGGACTACGTGTAACATTGAGATTATCCCACTGATGTGTTTCAAGCGAGTCCACTTCATCTGTAATAAAGATTTTTTTTTTCTTTTTAATTATTATTGAAAAATAATAGAAATATGAGATAAGCTAAAAAAAAACCTTTACCATATATCTATAGAGTAAATAATTTGTCAAAAGCCAAGGAATATTTATGGAATTCCCCCACCCTGCCTTTTGTTTCCGAATTTTTTTAAAGAGCATTTGAAGATTTTTTTTTTTTTAAATGTAGGTCATTTTTAGCGAGTACTTAAAGGATAAACAAAAACTATTTGTTATTATAACCATGTATAATACACGATCACACGATTCATTTTTATTACAAGTTTCTTGAGTATCCTTGAGTTTCTTGAGCATGCAAAGTATTCAGAAAAATTTCCTGGTAAAATAATAATAATAATAATAATAATAGCAAATAAAATAATAAAATAAAGGTAATAATGCTAATAATAATAAATAAATAAAATGATGATAATAATAATAAATTGAAAAACTACACAGTAAACATTAAATTAAATTTTGAAATGAATAACAGTAAATTTTCGGTAATCAATGGACATTTGTATGATATATTTTTTGTGCATATAAATTTAATTCGTATTGGGATATTTTCTTTTAAATATATTAAAAAAAAAAATAATAATAATAATAATAAATAAGCTGAAACATATTTATATATTTAATTTATTTATGTGAATCAAGACCGTTATTTTAAAAAATCAATCAGTGCTATACATACCTAATATAATATTACTGTTTTTTATCGAAAAAAAGGTTTGGTAAATTGTAATTATTAAATTATTAAGTTCGTATCATTCAATTAGAAATACAGAACGATTGATGCCAAATCCGGCGCTAAACCCCGCATATCTGGTATCTTAGTGGTTGCTTTTGGCCGGTCTAGGATCTCAATGACTCACTCAAAACTGAACGCGAAGAAGGTACCCTACGAAACAGCGCATGCCGGGAACTCTGTTGACCAGCTGAGCACCCCAACGAGAAAAATAACTCCTCGATCCCCTCACATATCGTCTGAGCCAATCAGATGGCGAGCAGGCCTCGCTCTCGCGGTAGCTAACAGTTGTCTGGGTGGTTTTCGAAAGAACTCTCATGAGTTGTGTTTGTTGACAGTTGGTTATAGTGCTGTTTGGTGTGTTCAAGAGTAAAAAAAAGTTCAGAGAACTCATATGGATTATAAACGAAGAAACAGTTTTGCCCATGTATCTGTTTTAAATGGACCCATGGAATACTAAGCTCAAAGAAACAGTCGTTTTGGTGAGTAATGAATATATATTTTAATAAAGAAAAGGAAAAAAAAAAAAGTTTACAGGCACAGACAGCAAAGTATTTATTTATCTGTCTCTTTAAATTTAGCTATTTTTTGCGAAAATAAAATAATATTTTTGTAGGATTTATAAGATATCAGTCTGGTGTGTAATTTTTATAACATGTTTAAGAAATATTTTTAAAGAGATAAAATGCCATACTTCTTTCTATATATGCTTACCAGATGTAATTATTTACTATATAAAATAAAAGGTATTATTATTCAACTATTCCTCGATATTTATGTATTATAATTTCAGTTCTAGGTATTTACGAACATAATTTTATTACTTAGATTGGAACATTTGTTTACGGTTTGAATGATTTTTATTTATGAAAAAACATTAATCATATCCAGGCTAGCATAGGATGCTGTATTTATAATTAAAATGAATCATAATTTAAACCAATTGGTTTAATTTTGTTCAAACTCTGAAAAATTTTAGAAGTTTTAACATTGTTTCTAGGTCAGAGAAATATCATAGCAGTAATTTATATTTAAATATATTGATATGATTTTATTCTAAGTATCTGACTAAAAGTTCCCTTTAGTTTTATGTGATATTAATATATAAGATTTTTTTTTACATTTTACCGGCATTGCACGTGAAAGAAATGTGTTACATTTACAAAACGTCTTTTCTATTTTACTACTTTTTTAATGTTATAAAAAGAATACTTCAATTGCAAATAAGTTTTCTTTAATTGTAGATAAATTTTATTAGTTTTCATTATATTAATGCCTGTTATTTATATGGAAGTAGATAATAGTGGTTATTTTTCAAAATATAAGAAAGTACGAAATAACTGGTCCGTACAATAAATAAATAAAAAGGCAATAAATAATTTCTTTGAATTGCATACTAAATTTTTCACGTAAGTGCAAAAATTATTATTATTATTTATATTTGATAGAAAGGAATCTTCAATTTTTATTATATTTTTAAGTACACATTCCTCTAAACGTTACGTTAAAAATTATTTTCTAAAATAAATTTCTCTATTTTATTTTATTTTATTTATTTTTTTGCCATCAAATTTATGAATATAATCGACGCCAGAATAATAAAATATTTTATAAAATAAATGAATAAATAAATGAAATCACTTCTTCTTTTCAAGTAAAACATAATAAAAATATATTTAAGTTATATACTAAAATGAATTTAGATCTAATTTTTCTTTACAATTCTTGTTTCCCACGTTATATAAACACACATAAATATAATTTTTGATGTGCTGGTATTGTTTTGTATCTATTAATTGCTAAATTTTAAGGTTAAATTTTATAACGATAACTATCATTTATATATATATATATATATATATATATATATATATATATCAGACTAATTGAATAGGCGATCGACAACTGTTAAAAATATTCACTGTTATCATCATTATTATTATTATTATTATTATTATTTTAACAATTTAAAAGTAAAACTTGTTTATAATTGAATGTAGAGTTAATTAATTAATTTCATTTTTTAAATAAAGTTTCAAAATAAATCTAAATCAACTACAATATTTCTACTATTAATAATAATAAAAACTCAAATTACACTTCTTATTTATCGTGATAAGTTGTTTTAAAAGAATTATTATATTGCATTTCAGTAGATGAAACCAAGAATCATGTGAATAACTGGAAAGAATATGAATAAAGATTTCTGAGGAAAAAAAAAAAAAAAAAAAAAAAAAAACACTAAGCGTCCTTTAATCAATGCATACAACATCAATACTTTTTTCAAGTGCATAGATTGCTTTTTTTGTGCAAATTAGCTGTTATTTCTGTCATACTGTGTGCAATTTGCTAAAAAATTACAGTATTATATGCCCAATAACATAAAAATAATTCAAACCCAATAAGGAAAAGGAAAAACAAAAGACAAACGTATATATATATATATATATATATATATATATATATATATATAATGTTTATTTTAAAGCGTACTATTTATCTACTAATTAACATGCTTTATTGAGCATACAATGTATTTGTTAATTTGCTTCGCTGAGAAAAAAAAAACTTCTTCAAAGCGTACAGTTATGGTAATATCACCAAAACTAACACATGCTGAATAATGCATGAAAACATCTGAATCCTATAAATACGTAATTTAGTCACCTATTTTGTATTGCTTTTAATTTCCTGGATTTATCCTTTTAACCGGATATTACTTTTTCTGAAGGCATACTAACATTTTCAGAGGACTTTTATTTATTTATTTTATTTTTAATATATGATGTTTTCCTTTTCGGTTATTATATATTAACATATGATTAAAAACTTAACATTAAAACAATTGTACATTTCAAATTATTTGTTATATTTTTCTTGATTCCCTCTCCTCCCCCACCCAAAAAAAAAAAAAACCAGCTAAAATAAGAAATTTTGGCAAAATGAGACAACTTAATTTTAAATCAAGATTTTTTTAAATTTTATAAATATTATTAACATCAATGATTATTTCTCCAGAACACGAACTACACTCCTAATTGTAACTTGTTAACAAAACATATACAGCTAAATCATTAAAAAAAAATTAAAGTGCATTGGAAATTCTATAAATTTTATTATTATCATCAACAACAATAATAATAACAAAATAATGATAAAAAACTAATATAACTTCAATTATGAGTGTAGCTAACATTTATTAAGCATGTGCAAAATACTTGCATAAATGCAAAATATGATGCATGTGCAAAATACTTGCTAATTTTGATGCATAGTGTTTTCTGTTTATGACGTTTTGCATAAAGTTAAAAAGCAGTACAAAGCGTTAAAAATTTCATTTTGAGAAAAATAAAGTTTACCTTTTATGTAAAACACTGATATTTTGTTATATTGAAAAGGATATAACTCTAGTTCTAAATTAGATAAAAAAAAAAAATAAATAAAAACTTAGAAAGAGGACGAATCAAAGTTTAATGTTAAATTAAAATTTAAAAATTATTTTTTTTCTGGCCTAAATTCGACTTTCGTGTACTTTAATCTATTTTTAGAGATGTATTATTTTTTTTTTCTCTTACACAAATTTGAAGTTTTTGGAGTATAATTTTCAAATGATGCCTGAAAAAAAGAAAAAAAAAAAAAAAAAAAAAGTTGTCTTTATTAATAAAACTAAAAATAATAATAACGACAAAAATGCATGATTTTTTTTTTCTCTAACATGAGTTCTCGAACTTTTAATATTTTTCTTCCTTTATCAAACATGATGTAAATATGATTTTAATTCAGTCTTTTTTTCCTAAAAGGAAAAAAAAAAAAATCATTTTTTAATTAGACTAATTTTATATCGTATGTTTATTCAAGCTACTTAAAGATTTATCTGTTTGAAGATGAATATTCAATATCAAAAAAGTAAAAAAAAAAACTTTTTGATTTTTTTTTTTTTTTTTCTTGAAGGTAAAAAAGAGAAGATAAAAAAGAAGTAAGATTACGGAAGAGATTTTCCATCGTGATTATGAAATCAAATAAAAAATTAATCTCAAGTTCGCCATCTATAAAAAAGGTTAAAGAAGGATAAAGCCACAATGTTCATTATATCTTATTTTATCTTCAGAATCAAAAAATGACAAAAGAAAGTGGAATGAAAAAAAGTCACCTGATATACTCATTTTGTTTCTTTTCTGAAGTGATAAAATAAATAAATAAAGCTAGAATCTAGTTTTTTTTTTTTTTTTTTTTTTTTTTTTGTGAGTCCAATAAAAAATAGTAATAAAGTGCATAGCATTAAAAAGTTAAAAAAAAAAAAGTCATTTTTGTGACAATGAGGAATTGTTTGGAAATTGAAATTATTCTTCCTTAGTCCATCTGCTTGTTTTCTGGGGGGGGGGTGTCCCGGACCGTCTCCAATTGCCCATCTGCGCAGCGCTGGTGCGACGTAAAATCCAACCAACCATCTGCTTGTTTATTTTCCACATACTATTTAAAGAATTCGAACATTTTACTATGTCTTTAACTTAAAATTTTCAGGGATTAACGGTGGAAAAGAATATTTTATAAAAGAGGTTTTTTGTTGTCGTAAAAAATCTAATGAAACTCAAAACTGAAAATGTAGCACTAAAAATGTATGTGACAAAATTATTATAATAAAAGTTAAAATAGGCACCTTGTCGGAAAGACGTCCATCTGCAATATACCAGAAATAATTTTTCATTTTTTTAAACTATCATAAAAACTGTTGTTTTTAATTTTAGATATAAATTAGATACTAACTGTACTAACGCTTAAATAAATAATAATGGTAATAATAACAATATAATAATACATCATTACAATGATCCAAAACCAAGAAAGAAGACTTGAATTAATTAACAAAAAGAGAGAGTTAATAAAAAACATGGACAGAGCAAAGTAACCCAGTTTCATATTCATTACACAATAGACATTTAATGAGGAAAAAAAAACTATTAATATAATTAATAGGATTAAATAGGAATATACCAATGATTAAAGCTGGAAATCAACAAAAATTCATGTATATAATACAATAAAATGTGTTAATTTGCCAGAATTTAGCACATACTTGGGTTATGTTGTTTATCAACAGGCTTAAAAAGTACCAATATTTTATAATAGGTTTCGTTAAGAAAGTGATTTTCAAAATGAAAATAATTCACACAGAATTACAAAGATAAAATACTTTACCCGGGTGTAATTTAAATTCATTTTTTACATATTTTGCTTTCTAATGCTTTAGAAAACAAATGTCCTATCATTAAAATGTGTAAATATATATATATATATATATATATATATATATATATATATATATATATATAATTTATTATTACTTTATTTAATATTATTATATTTAACACTATTAATTTAATATTGTTATATATTAATATTAATACATTTTATTTTATTTTAATAATGTGAGTTTTTTTAAACATGCCAATCCATTTTTAGAAGCTTTTGCTTATTTTTCTAAATTATGTGAATTTTTAAACTGTGAGGTAAAAGGGAAAATGGTAAAAAAGTTCATTTTTTATAATTTTCTGTACATTTCCCCTTTTATGATTGAAATGTAATTTCTATTTCAAAATATCATGTCATCTTTCTATTATATCTGATAATTTTTTCAAGTCAGTATTCATGACATTTAATTTTTAAGTGAATTTTTAATTTCATGTTCCCAAATGGGAACATTGGCCTGTTAAAGGTTAACAGCAAAATAGCAGCATGTTTAATCCAAATATCCTATATAATAATAATAATAATACATCGTTGTAATGACCAAACACCAGGAAAGAAGACTTGAATTGATGAATAAATCTAGAGGCTTAATAAAGAACATGACCAGAGCAACCTAATGTCATCATATAAAAATAGAATGAAATATATATATATATAAAAGCTACTGAACGGCTTAACAAAATGCACGAAAGCATTAATTTGTAAACGTATTACATCATCAAAATAAAATAAAATTTTAAACCACTAGTACGCCTTAAAACTAAATATGAGTAGGAAAAAAAATATATTCGAGTCTGTAATTTTTATTCTTTTAAGTGCAGCATTTCTGTTTATGCATCATTCACCGTAATTTGATTCCAAGTATGTATATAATGATGTAAAGTTTAAGTCATACCCTACTTTAATTGCGTTCTTTTTAAAATAAAATTCTCCGTTTATTTCTTTTGCCGTATTTTATTTACTAGCTAAAAATTAATGAATTAAAGATAAGAATTTTTGTTTCTCTAATTTGAAAAATCTTTTTAGAAGTGCTGCTGAAATAAATTTTGGTTCACGTCGTATCATATTTTTAGGAAATTAATGACTCATATGTTGGGGGGGGGGGGGGGGGGAATAAAGTTTAATTTTGCGTGTTGTTTAGCATTTTTCGTTTAACTTTACATTTTCGAAAAATCCTTTTTTTTTTTTTTTTTTTTTAAGTGATGTAGCGAATAAACGTTGGATAGAAATTAAAAAGAATTTATTATTTATTTATTTTTTTTTTTTTATGGTTGTGGGGGCGGGAGAAGATATTTGTGTTTTCAGATTATGTTTATTTAAGAAAAAACTAATAATTTTTTAGGGACATATGGCTGTATTATTTAATCTGCAATTTAGTTTTATCTACGACCCTATGAATATATATATTTTTTTCTTTTGAATCGAGGTAAATTGAACAACATATACCACATTTCATAAAAAAAAAGTTATACAATATGATTTATTTCATTTTCCATTTTTTGTTTTATTTGTTTTATTCGGGAATGAATAATTATATTAAGCGAGCGAAAAATGACGTTATTTTGACAAAATCATTAAAACCGTTTGGACAAAGATAGTTTAACTTAAAAAATAAATTAAAAGTACAAAAAGATTATTACATTTAAATTGGCAAAAATCACTAAGAGAGACGAAAAACTTAATCATTTAATGAATACCAGTTTTGCAGACCATATGAAATAATCTATTATATCACTTTAGTATATATTTCTCTTATGCTGGTAGTTTTAGAAACTATTTTTATATAACGTATATAACTGTGTGAATAATGGTTACCCCTCCCCCCTCCCTCACGTAATAATTGACGTACATTTATGCAAAAAGTTAAGGTTCTATTAAATTATAAAATCATCATCATGATCATCTTCTATCCGCTGCAGGATGAAGCACTCTCCTGGATGATCCCAATCTGCCCTGTTCTTAGAAACTTACCAAATTTAGTGACAAATCTCAAGTAGCCATTACGTATGATCACAAAAAACTTAATTTGAACTTACTTTATTTAATTCTTTTAAGTTATATTAATACCAGACATACAGACCAACCACTGAAAGCTTTATTTCTGTATTCAGGGTACCACAATATACGTACTTATAGTAAAGGATCAGCGTCCAAATTTGAACTCCGAACAATATTTTCTCTACCACATGATTAAATGAAAGGATTTATTATTCTTACGGAATTTCCTTGAACAATCCCATTTCTAAAGCCCTTTCCTCAATTATATCCAACAAAAGATAATGTATTTGCTTAATTTTGAATAAACCTGTATATTCCATGTAAACTGTATGGACTCTATATGAATTTAAATTCAGCCCACCGAGAGAAACACACGACACCACTGGAAATGCACTTCAAACGATTTCGAGATATAAAGCCCAAGTTCGAATCCCTTGGTATGACCTTGTAAACGAATGGTAATTGATTTTTATACCACATACTGTATGAAGCATATACACGAATTATCTATCCTATTATAATGAAAAATTTCAAGTAACATTCTATTTACTTGAAATTTTTCATTATTTAGAGTACCGAGTCATTTACCCTAACAGCACACTTATCCCCAGTACATTTTTAGGATGTTTCTTGGATGTATTTTCATCCTAAAGACATCTTGAAGATATCCTGCGGAGAAGATGTGCTGTTATGGTATCAAATTTAGAATACTCACTTTGATCTTGCTAATACTTGTGCTTGAGTTACGCTGATAACAGAGGTACTTACATAACAACTGTTAAAAATATGATTTTTGGATTCAGGTGACCCTAAAACGTGTAAATATATCGAAAACTTCATTCCAAAAATTTGACCCCAAATCAATACTTCTTCTATTATACAATTGTCATAAAAAGTAATAAATTTCGATTTCTACCAACAGGATTTGTTGAGGTTTTTACCTTAAATACTTTTGAAACATTTTGGTGAATTTATGGCCCTTTAGCACTAATTTATATTCATTTCATAATTTATATTAATTATATTAATGTGAACTAATTTGTATCCCAAATAAATACTTTTTTATACTATACAAGTGTTAGAAAAAGTAATAAACTTCGATTTCTGCCCACATGATTTGTTGAGATTTTTACCTTAAAGGCTTTTGAAACATTTTGATGAATTTATGGGCCTTTAGCACTAAATAAAAATCTGTTAAAGAGAGATGTATAATAATTTAAATTATAATCATTAGATTTTTAATCATTTAATCCGCTTCTATGAAATTTTTCCCTTATATTAGTAATATACATATTTATTTACTAATTTATATTAATTATATTACTCTGAACTAATTTGGATGCCAGGATTTGTTGAGGTTTTTTACCTCAAAGGCATTTGAAACATTTTGGTGAATTTATGGGCTTTTAACACTAAATTAAAATTTGTCAAGGAAAGATTTATAATAATTTAAATTATAATCATTTAATCCGTTTCTGTAAATTTTTTTTCTTATATAGTAAAATATATAAGTATATATATATATATATATATAAATTTCATAATTCATATTAATTATATTTCTCTGAACAAATTTGGATCCCAAACCAATATTTTTCTACTATACATGTGTAAGAAAAAAACGTAAAGTAATAAATTTCGATTTCTGCTAACAGGAATTTTAGAGGTTTTTACCTCAAAGGCTTTTGAAACATTTTGGTGAATTTATGGACCTTTAGCACTAAATTAAAATTTGTCAAGGAAAGATTTATAATAATTTAAATTATAATCATTAGATTTTTAATCATTTAATCCGCTTCTGTAATTTTTTTTTCTTATATAGTAAAATATATAAGTAAATATATATATATAACTACAATAAATTTGCTAAATTTCTTACTTCTAATGATCAGCCTCCATGCTATTGTTCTGATTCCAAATATAAATCTTTTTTCAATACATCTCATGGTCATATTATTACTGGTGATATCAATATTGTGGAAAATCTTACTCTTAGATCTTTGATGAAGTATGGTACTAAATTTCGGATGCCCTCAAAATTCAAATTTATTGATATCATTACTCAATTTAATTTAGACTTGGATCTCTTTATATACAAAATTGCTATTGATTATAATAAACCAGTGGAATTTTTTAATGAGTGGAAATTTAAGTTATTGGAGAAATTTAAACTTGATTTAGTTTATAATATGCACCATCTTTCTAATATCAAGTACTATGATTTCAAAGAAATTCATTCAGCAATTCTAGACTTACAGTCTAAATTTATTATTACTTATGTTGACAAGGCGGCTAATAACTATGCAATTATTTGCAAAAAGTATTATAAACAACTTCTTTTTGATACTATGGATACTAGTAATATTTTTCTTAAGATTAAAGACAGTATCGAAATTAAAAATAGGCATATATTTAATTATTATAAGTTGTTAAAAACTAAATGTAATAACTACAATTACCCTTATTTAGTTGTAATTCCAAAATTTCATAAAGATCCTATTAAATTTCGTACTGTTACTGTTGCCTGCAATGCCTATACTTCTAATGCTAATATTATGTTATTGAATATCCTTAAAAAATTACATAGTTATATTGTTTCTAACAAGTGTAATTTTTTTCTAAAAAATAGTTTTCAACTCAAAAATAAAATTAAAAATCTTACTGATATTACTGGTATAAAAACTTTTGATTTCAATGATCTTTTTAATAATATTGATATTAAAGATATGTTTGATATTATAAATAAACTTTTTGAAGAAAATTTGCAGTATTTAAATCTAAATGTATGCATAACTCCTTCAGCCTTTAAAACTCTGACTAGGTTTATCCTTTTCCATAACTATATTTTATTCAATAAATTTTTATATAAACAACGTTTAGGATTGCCACAAGGTGGAATTGCTTCTAGCATATTAGCTGATCTATACTTATATTATTATGAGCGTGACATTGAGTGTACTAACTTTAAATTACTACGATACATAGATGATATAATTATATTATATTGGGATAAAAATCACACCAATCTAGACTTACCTGTCAAATATCCTGAAAATCTGTCTCTAAGTAGTACTGATTTGGATTCTAGTGTCATTAATTTCTTAGATTTAAAAATTATTCTTAATAGTAATGGCCAATTAGAATTTGACTTATACGATAAAAAGAAAGATTTCCCCTTTAAGGTAAATTTTTTCACTAACTTTAAAACATGCTTACATAAATCTGTATTTGTCAATATTCTTCTTAATTTTACTCTAAGGATCAAATATTTAGTGTCTGATAAACATCAAAAATTACAATTTCGATTCTTTAAAAATTTAGCATTAATTAATGGCTATCCCAAACACTTAATTAAAAAATTCTTTTAATTATTTATTTAATTATTAAAAAATTCTTTTAATTATTTATTTAATTATTATTATTATTATTTATTTATTCATTTATTCTTTTTTTTTTTTTTCTCCTCATACATTTTATTCAAATTTAAATTTACGTTTAGGTATTATTTTTTGGTTTTCATCAAATACATTGATTATTTGAATCCTAAATTTATTTGATTTTATTTTTCCATTATTTTCATCTTATTACTCCAGATGGCAGCACTATTCATGATTCAATACTAGGAATCATCTGATTTTTTTTTTTTTTTTTTTTCAAGGATTTGAATCCTTATCATACATGAATTCCACTGTGAATCCTAAAAATTACTCTATGGTCAATTCTATTTTGAACTAATTAACTGTGGATCTAACTGCTAACTGATTGTTACATTTTTACATGTGCGAGTGTGCGACGTTCATTGCTTCAATTTCATTTAGAATGGTTAAAGTAATCTTATTATTCTACAGTTTTATGGGTTTAATTTTAATCTTATATTTAAATGGTTATGGTTTTCATATTTAGGTAAAGGTTTTATTATGATTATCGATTTAGTATCGTTTCATTATGATTTCGTTTTTATATATTGACTATGTCTATTTCTTTATTGAGTTGTGTTCATTTCAAATATTTTATTCAGTAAGTTGAATTTTTGTATTTTTATTTTAATCTTAATTTTATGGTTTTGGTTTGTCATATTAGGTTATAGTTTTGTTTTTATCTTCTCGTTTCATGGTTTTTCTATGGGTGTTTCGGGCCTGCGAACAAAGAAATTCTTAGCTTTTGCTTTCTTTGTTACAGAAAAACATCCATATTTTAGCTTATTTGCATTCTACCAGGCCCTTGAAAACGTTAGAATGCAAATAATGCTTTTTTTCTTATTCCAATTTACAATATTTATTTCGATTTTTCTTTAATTCTTCTTTGATTTGATATGGGTAGTCTTAGCTTGTGATCCAAGGAATTGT
This sequence comes from Salticus scenicus, assembly GCA_963930645.1. Taxonomy (NCBI): domain Eukaryota; kingdom Metazoa; phylum Arthropoda; class Arachnida; order Araneae; family Salticidae; genus Salticus; species Salticus scenicus. Next base: position 18,856,026 of record OZ005648.1, on the reverse strand, counting down.
TTTAATACTGAAGTTGAGTCATCTTTAAATTTCATAAAAATTTTTTTGCACTGATTATATTATTGTATTTCTATATATATATATATATATATATAATAATTTCATAATTTATATTAATTATATTTCTCTGAACAAATTTGGATCCCAAACCAATACTTTTTCTACTATACATGTGTAAGAAAAAAACGTAAAGTAATAAATTTCGATTTCTGCTAACAGGAATTTTAGAGGTTTTTACCTCAAAGGCTTTTGAAACATTTTGGTGAATTTATGGACCTTTAGTACTAAATTAAAATCTGTCAAAGAAAGATTTATAATAATTTAAATTATAATCATTAGATTTTTAATCATTTAAATTCTCCGAATCATTATCTTCTCTGAAATTTTTTTCTATATTAGTAAAATATGTAATATTCCTGTATTAGTAAATATATATATTCATTTCATAATTTATATTATTTATATTAGAAAAAGTATTGATTTGGGGTCCAAATCAGTATCAATTATAATAAAAATAGTATATCATATATATTATTCTTATTATATATATTATTTTTATTGATTTATATCACTGATATATATTATTATTGATATATATATATGTATACTTTCCTTTTCATATATATCAATATTATATGAAATATCATAAAAATAATATATCATATTTTATCTATATATGAAATGAATATATATTCATTATACTCGTGAAAAATTATATATATATATATATATATATTAATTTCATAATTTATATTAATTATATTACTCTAAACTGATTTGGATCCCAAATCAATACTTTTTCTACTATACATGTGTAGTAAAAAGTAATAAATTTCGATTTATGCCAACGGAAGTTGTAGAGGTTTTTACCTCAAAGGCTTTTGAAACATTTTTGTGAATTTATGGGTCTTTATCATTGAATTGACACCTGTCAAGGAAACATTTGTCATATATATGTATATCATAATTTATATTAATTATACTGATGTGAACTGATTTGGAATGGTAGTAGTTTGAGGCAGTATTACATGGAGAACTTTACGAAATGACTAGCAAAATCCATTTCACCGAAATAACCGAGTAAAAGGATTACGGCAGCCTCCTCTAATAAGTAAAAATAAAATGAGTCTGATGTAATAACAAGTTTAGCAGAAAGCTTGTTAGGAAAAATCTTCAAAGTAAATTAATAAGATTTATGAAAAATGAAATCGATTTTTCTCGAATATCTAAATTTAAAATTTGAAAGAAAATATTTCAAAATGTCAGGCATTAATAATATTTAATTACAATGGGACTCAATAAATCCCTGAATGTGAAATGCAGTATTTCTTTCTTTATTTAAGTTATATATTTTAATTTGCGCGGTTATTGTTTTAGTTTTGACATTTATGTTATACATAGATATGAATTTTCTAAACTTTTCTAAATTTATGCATAAATACTAAATATAACACGCATTTAAGGGGGTCTAGGATACCAAATTTTTGTTTTTATTATTTATTGATGAATTGCTGTAAATATTTTTTTCTGAAATTGGAGCTTTTTTGACGATGAAGTTAACCAAGTAAGAATCTTTAAAAAAAAAAAAAAAATTAAATAAAATTTTAAAATTTTTGATAAATTTAAAAATTGTTATATCTCGTGAACTAATGGTTCAATTTACAAACTTTTTTAACACTTATATACAGAAAAGATTTGTCTTCGGGATTTTTAATTAGGAGCAAAAGTTTTTTGGTAATCCAAAAGTTATGCATAAAATAAGTACTTTTTTCAAATTAAAATTAATATTTAAAAAAATTATTATTATAATCAGAAATCCTGAAGACAAATTAAATTGAAGATAAATCTTTTCTGTATATAAAGGTGAAAAAAGTTTGTAAATTGAACCATTAGTTCATGAGATATAACAAATTTTAAACTTATCAAAAAAAATTAATTTTTAATTTTTAAAATTTTATTTAAATTTTATTTAAGATTCTTTCTTGCTGAACTTCATCGTCAAAAAAGCTTCAGTTTCAGAAAAAATAATTACAGCAATTCATCAATAAATAATAAAAACAAAAATTTGGTGTCCCGGACCCCTTAATAGAAAAATTTTCATCCGATTCCTAACATAGTTTTTAAATTTCTTCCTTTTGTTTATATTATTATATTTATTGGATTTTAGCTTTAATCCTTAAATGCTTGATTATTTTTTAAATCAATTTAAAAATGTTTTATTCTTATTTAAATAAATCAAGGGAAAAATACTTTTAAAAAATCATACTTTATTTTAACTATGGTTTACAGCTAAAAAGCAATTTGTTGTCAAATGGCAAACATGAGGCATTAGAGCTTCAATATTATTTTAATAATACTTTAGAAAATAAAATTGAGTATTTAAGGGTTAAATTATGTGTTCATTTGTGAAAGAAAATTTTAATTTAAACTGTTTAGTTTTTTAATTTCTTCTTTTTGTTTATATTATTATATTTATTGGATTTGTATTATAATATTAGCTTTAAACTATGTATTTATTTGCTGAAAAAAAAATAAAAAGAAATAAATAAAAAGAAAATAAACTGTTTAGTAAAAATTAAAAATTAAAAATAAGTTTTATTTCAACTCTTAGTTATGTTTCAGAATAAAAAAATATTTTCCTTTTTAAGTGAAGAAATATCTATATCTTATAAAAGTCACAATAATTCTGTTTAAAGAATCAGATTTTTCAAGTTTTGCTCCTTAAATAAATACAAAAACTGCTTCATATTTTTTTTTTTACACTTGACTTATGTAACTGTTTAACCTCCGCTCTAAGAATGCGGAACCCACAAACAAGTTTGTTTAACTTGGGTCATAATATTATATAAATTTGTTCGTATTATACGAAAAATTCCTATTTATTATATAAATTTGTACATAACTATTAAATATAATGTACATTCATATGGATATTTTCATTCTTCTATTTCAATTTTGACAGATGTATACGTTACTGACAGAGTTTTTTAATTCATTCTTTTATTTATATTATATTTATAGGATTTTAGCTTTAAATTATGTATTCATTTGCTAAATAAAGTTAAAAAGAAAATAATTAAATAAAGAAGATAAACTGCCTTGGTAAAAATTAGCAATGAAAAAAAAAAAAAAAAAAAAACTTATTTCAACTTTTTTTTTTTTTTTTTTTTAAACAGAAACAATATTTTATTCTTTTCGTAAGTGTTGGTTGTTACATAAGTACAAAAACTCTTTCAAATTTTTCACATTCATCTTATGTAACTCTTTAACCTTTGTTTTAAGAAAGCCGATCCCATAAACAAGTTTACTCTACTTGGGTCATAGACGCTAAGAAAATAACTAACTGATCGTAATGGCTGTCTTTACGAAGGTGTATAATTTACGGAATTAAACATCTCTTATGTTTTTTTTTTTTTTTTTTTTTTTTTTTTTTTCCTTTTGAGGCAATTAGTCTTCTGTTTATGGAAGAGACTGGGAGGATTAGGAGTGGATTAGGTACAGTTTCCGTCTCCCAATTATTTCGAAATCCGCCTCAAGAATAAAAATCATCACAATTTATACTCGGTTTGCTATTTTATTTTTACCAAGACCAATTATACATAATACTTTGTTATTTTTATAATTCTTTCTTTCATATATTTTTTTTTCTAATCAAAGATCGTTGATGTCTTTGTTAACTATTTAAAACTAGATATATTACTTTGTTTTCTGATAGATATGGCTCTTAGAGAATATTTATTACCATGTTTTTATTAACTCGCTTTTTTGTTTGTTTGTCGTCCAGTACTAATCTTGCAATCGATTTTTAACTAACTTCGCGACTAGCTAGACATTTGAAACTTTTAGAATAGCTCAGAACACGATGACACTGCATTCTTTTAATACTTTTATTCAATTAATTAATATTTTATTTTAATTTATTAATAAAATGTGAAAATAATAACCTCATAATAGCTTTAAAATTGATCATTTATGTTTATTTATAATTTAATTGTTGCCAAAAAACTTTACGAGTTCATTTTTTTTTTCGACAGGAAAATAAATACATTTACTTAAAAATTATAAAAAATTAAATTATGAATCTCACAAAAATTGACGTCACTATCACTTTAAAAATTGTATACACATTGATAAAGGGCTAATATAGTTCTATAGCTATAACTTCCCGACTGACTAGACATTTGAAACTTTTAGAATAGCTCAGAACACGATGACAATGCATTCTTTTAATACTTTTATTCAATTAATAAATGTTTGAAAAATTTCTTAGAATTGCTCTCTTTATTATGCATTGGATCATTTTCTTTCAAGTTGATGGGATAATTCATCAAAAAAGTTTTTAGAAAGTATTTATTAATACATAGGATTGTCAAGTTCATATGATTCAATAGAAAATTAAAAACAGGTATATAAAAAGTTCTTTTTATCTTTTACTATATTTCACTTTAAAATAACTAATTAGCTATTAAAAATTTAACAGGTTTGTTCATTAATTTTAATGCACCTGAAAATAACGTTTATCTGCTCCAGTTTGATCAATGTACTTGAAATTTCAATAATGAGATCTATAGGAAATATTAAATAAATGCAGTCTTAACTGAATACAATATTTTATGTTTAAAGTCTGTTTGCTTAAATTTCAGAATATGATTAACATTCTTTTAAACAAATTAAACTGTATTATTTACATTATTGTATGTTTATTTTTTCTAATTAGATGTGTCGAAATAAAGTTCCTTTGGATTGTAAATTAAAATATATATTATTATTATTATTATTATCAATTTTATTAAATTTTATATTAAATAATCATTAAAAATAATGAAAATGTTTAATTATCTTATGGATATGAGAATGCAGCTTTGAGAATATTTTAATGTAAGTTATATGTTGACATGTAAGAATAAAATATTAAAAATATCGTGCAAACAAAAAATGTGAAATTTTAAATTAAATATTGAAAATAATGAAAATGTTTAACTATCTTAAAGATACACATTCATTCTACGTAATGCAGTTTTGGGAATATTTACAATATATTTGGGAATAACATTTTCATTATCTTTAATGATTATTTAGTTTAAAATTTCACATTTTTTGTTTGCACGATATTTTTAATATTTTATTCTTACATATTAACATATAACTTACATTAAAATATTTTTAAAGCTGCATTCTATAGAAGGGATTTATATCCATAAGATAATTAAATATTTTCATTATTTTTAATAATTAGTTAATATAAAATTTATAATAATAATAATAACAATAATAATAATAATAATAATATATATATATATATATATATATATATATATATATATATATATATATATACACATATATTTTAAATTTGCACCATATCTTTTTCTTGTATGTTAGAATAAAATATTAAAAATATCGTGCAAACAAAAAATATGAAATTTTAAATTAAATAATCATTAAAAATAATGAAAATGTTCAATTATCTTAAAAATATGCAATCATTCTATGTAATGCAGTTTTGGGAATATTTTAAAGCAAGTTCTATGTTAATATGTAGGGATTCTAAAATTAAGTTTTCGTACTTATGTTGTAATAACAATAAAAATGTATACTAAATTAATATTTTGCTAAATTTTTCATTGTAATTAATTCAGATTTTTAATTTTATGATTTTCCAAAAGCTTAAACAAACCTTAAATATCATACAAGTTTTTGTGTTATAATAATAAAAATTTAAAAACCTGTCGTCAACTGAAACGGTCTCTCATCTGCACGCACTATCCCTTTAAAAATATAGATACAAGTTTGTTTAAGATGTTTTGGAGCATTTATGTCAAAGTCTGAAACATATATTTCATAATCACCAATTATTTTAATGGTATAGATAAGTCACAAAATGTAAGAAATCAAACACCTGACATATAAAAGGTAGTTTCTTTAAAAAAGAAGAAAAATGACCTGTATATATTTCTTTCTCTTTCTTTCTTTTTTTTTAGGACTATTAGTTTCAATCTGGGTAAAAACGTTGTCGCCATTTTTTGTAGACCAGTTTTGTGTAACACCAAAGTAAATTAGAAATATCAGTCCTATGGTTACAAATTCGGTACCATATGTAAGGGGTGATTTTTCTGAATATAGGGGTGCAAACAGTTTTTCGACACGACCATTAGATTTTTTTTTTTTATTAACTAAAGTATGGAATTTAGGTGGAAACACTTGCTTTTAATTCATTGCAGTCATTTTAAAAAGTACGTGGCTCAGTTTTACGGTCAAAAAATGAGTTAAAAAATAAATTAAAATTAAAATTTTACAGATTGAAATTAATAGTCCTCTGTACTAAACTAAATTCTGTCTTTGACAGAATTTTTACTTTTTTTTTTTTTACGTTAAAAATGTCACATTCTGAAGTGCATAAAATGTACCTTAAACATCTGTGCCTTAACTATCTTTGCCATCTGCTTGCTAAAAAAATAAAGCTGTTTCCAACTCGGATTTCATCAGTGACAATGAGAGCACCTGAAGGTTATTTAGAAACGTAATTCTTCCCTAAAATCAATACTTTACGCAAAAGAGTAAAGCTGTTACAAAATTTATTTAATTTAAATCTCTATGTCAAGACACTTAGAAACATATTTATGCTTTTGATACCATTTCTTCTCGAAATAGGATTTTAGGTTGCGGTAACGTCAAATTTTAAAATTGAGTTATCGCTAAATGGATTAAGTTTAAAATTAACATTTAAAATTGGATTTAGAGATTTCAGAGAAGCGAGTGAAGAATTTTTCAGATATTAAATATTTACTCGCAATTTAAAAGTTCCAATCGTTACTGATAGAATTATAGTGATATTTAATTTTCTTTGTGTTAGAAAGTTTTTTTTTTTTTTTTTTTTTACAAATGCTTTTAATATATTCGCTTTATAAATTTATGTAACTTAATTAAATTACTAGGTCCTTTATTCTTCAAATTAATTAAAAAGTTGTGAAATCAATTATGATTCGATTCCAATACTATGAACAAAATATTGGAAGTAAATATTTTTGGGTTCAAGGAATATTTGGAAACATTTCTTTCTGTTTTTTTTTTTTTTTTTAAATATATATATCCGCTTTATAAATTTATGTAACTTAATTAAATTACGAGGTCCTTTATTCTTCAAATCCTTTCAAATCCTTCAAATCCTTTCAAATTCTTCAAATCCTCTAAATCTTATTCTTCTATCCTTTATTCTTCAAATTAATTAAAAAGTTGTAAAATCAATTATGATTCGATTCCAATACTATGAACAAAATATTGGAAGTAAATATTTTTGGGTTCACGGAATATTTGGAAACATTTCTTTCTGTTTTTTTTTTTTTTTTTTTTTTTTTTTTTTTTCTGACGTTAAAAACACAAAAATTCGTTATTAATTTAATTTAATATGTATTATTTTATTTTTCAACTATGTTTTTATTACTTTTTTTCTGAATTCATAATAACTGAAAGTCGTATTTAAAAACGAATTTCGACTTCGTGTTTTTTATAAATTTACACGATTATATAAAGTCGGATATATACGATTTGGTTATTACTTTCCGAACACTATAGTGAGGAAAGTATTGTAATCATGTCAAAAATCCGAATTCGAGATTTTGATGTTTCTATACGTTTTGAGGTCCCCTGAGTCCGTTTTCACTATTTTTACGATGATGTATGTATGTGTGTGTGTATGTGTGTATGTATGTGGGTGAACACGCTAGCGTCTAAACGCTTCGTTCGATTAACCTGAAAGTTGGTACGCATATTGTAAGTCACCATAGTACGAACCCTATAGATTTTGGTGAATCTAGCACTGATAGTTTTTTTACAGGGACACAAAGAAAAATTCTTTATCATTATGGCCTATGGGAGCAAAATCTTAAAAGTGCGATAGCATCTAAACGCCTTATTCAATTGAGCAAAAATTTTATACACATATTATAGATCACAAATACTCAATCTGTATAGATTTTGGAGAATCTAGCACTTATAGTTTTTTTACAGGGACACAAAGAAAAATTCTTTATCATTATGCCTATGGGGCCAAATTTTTAAAAATGTGATAGTGTCTAAACGCCTTATTAATCCGAGCAAAAAAATTGTACACATGTTATAGATCACAGTTGAACTAACTGTATAGATTTTGGTGAATCTAGCACTTACAGTTTTTTTACAGGGACACAAAGAAAAATTCTTTATCATTATGGCCTATCGGACTTAATTTTCAAAAGTACGATAGCATCTAAACGCCTTATTGAATTCAGCTGAAAATTTATATGAGTATTATAAATCACTGTTGCACTAACTATAAGCATTTTGGTGAATCTAACATTTATAGGTTTTTACAGGGACACAACGAAAATTTCTTTGTCACTATGATCTATGGGCTCAAAGTTCAGTAGCGTTAAATAAAACAACGTGTAATAGATGGAGAAAAATACTCAAACACTCTATTATGGTTTTCTCTCTTTTGTTTGTTTAACAACTACTCTTTCTTTACTTTATCTACAAAACTGTTAATTACTCAATGTTCGGAAAGTCGAGTGGAGTCACTCCAGATTTTTTTTAGATTAATGTCTGTCTAGCGAAATTGCTAAATGTTATTAACGGAAGGATTTCTACAACACAGCATCTGAAACTGCGCCTTTGACATAAATTGATTCCTGTTATAATTTCATGCCTGTCGCTCAACATATAGCGCTTCTGTACACTGTTACCCTTGTAGTCAGTGTAACAAATATTTAAGAAGTTATGCCTCTTTTGTGTACATTTTTCCATATTTTAACATTGTATTATGGATAGGTACAATATCACAAACGTGTGTATATAAAATGTAAAAGTATGTGAGTCAACCGATGTTGAAGATTTCTGCATTATCAATCAATAAAGACTGTTAGTTGTTACTCACGACTAACTAATTAAAATCGCTTTGGGGGTAATTAAGGATATGTGTTAATAATAAAATTAGTTCCTTTTCAGCTATTATTTTCAAAGTTCGTTATTTTTCTAAAAAGCTTTCACTATTTTAGGTTGCTTTCTGCACGGATAGTAAATCATAAGATTAAAAAAAATAATAATAATGACAAGTAAATAAATAAAGCCGTAACATTCTTTTAATCTGAAAAAGTCTAAATGTTTTACATAAACTATGGATAGACACCCTTTCATTTGAAAACGCTGATATTGAACTAATTCTTGTCAATGAAGCTTTTTAATATATAAAATACAAACGGTAAATCTATGTTATTGTGCAATTTAAATTCTGATCGTAATTTGATATAGAACGGTTATTTTAGTCGTGTGATTTTTTTTTTTTTTTTTTTTTTTTTTTTTTTTTGTTATGCATGATTAAAATATTTAGAATTCATTAAAAATTTAACACTCCTTATCACTTCTGTACACTTTGGTAATTTTAACAATGAATGCAAAACAAAACATTGCCTCATTCATGATGAAATTGACTTATTTATCTCTTCTGAAATTTTTATCGAAACATCTGTTATACCTTCTTTCTGTTAACGCTAATTTTTTTTTTATATATGTCTGTATGTATATTTATATTTTCAGCTTCTCTGAATTTTTTTAGTACTGTTTAGAAAAATAAAAACTTGTTAGAGTAGTCTAAACCGGAGGCGCAGCGGGCCTATATTTTTGCGTTTGTCTTATTACTTTACTACCGCTATTTTAATGTAAAAGTTTTTAAAAGATTTTACTGCTATAACAGTATTTAAAAGATTACTGATTGAAATAAGTGGTGAGAAAGAGTAGTAAAAAGAACATAAAAATATAGGACTTTTCAAACTCTGCCTATGTTAATTTTCTCCTTCAATGATGAAAAAAAAAAAAAAATTCTTTTTAAATTTTTTATCCTGTGTAGTCTATGTTCCAATAATTTAAGCAATTTAACTTCGAGTATATAAATCGATATAAAGCACATGATAATAATCAATATATTACGCATATTTTAAGCACATATAATTTATTATGCAAGACTGAAATACCTAGAGCGCATTAAAAATTTAAGATTAATCATCATTTTTGTCTATATTGATATTTTTTAACAATGAATGTAAAGCTAAACATTACCTCATTGAATTGAGAAACTGGCTTGTTTTTCTCCTCTAAATTTTTTAGCACTCGCTTTAAAATCCCTAGAGAAAAATAAAATAAAAAAACTTTTGTAACACCTATGTCAGTTTCTTCACCAATGTTAAACAAAAGCACACCTTCTTCTTTCTTTTATTTATATTGTTTTCCATGTTCCACTAATTTGAATGAAATTAATTTCTAGTAAAATAATCGATATAGAGTGCATGATAATAATCGATATAGTGTGCCTATTTTAATTATATCATACACTGTTTATGCAAGATTTAAAATATTTAGAACGCATTGAAAATTTAACACCCCTTATCACTTTTGTCTGCTTGAGTAATTTTAGCAATAAATGCAAAAACAAAACATTGCCTCATTCATCGTGAAACTGCCTTGTTTATCTCCACTGAATATTTTAGCACTCTTTTGACAATCCCTAGAGAGAACGAAAACTTGTAACACCTATGTCAGTTTTCTTCTTTAGTGCTGAACAAAACATACCTTCTTCTTGTTTCCTTTTTTTTTTACATTGTTCCCTGTATTCCATTAATTTAAACGTATTAATTTCGAGAGACAGGCTACAATTAAATAAGAATTCCTTTGGAGCGCCATTCTCAAAGAAAATCCCCCAAGTGACAAGCAAATCAAGCGAGAAGAAAATTTCTCTGATCACCTCTCCAAGAGCGTTTTTATTTTTGTTTTCTCTCTCTTCTTAACATAGTTTTTTCAAATACTTTTATATACGTCAATGAAGAGAAAGTGTTTGTTTCCACACTGTTAATTTTCTCTTATTTTGTTTTTAAGAGTCTGCAGCTAGAAAGTAGAATTTTCCTTTGCATAGGGTGCCGTATGTTTAAATTTTCAACAAATTGATTTAAAATGTACGCGCCTCTGGTAGTTTTTGATTTCACATTTTAAATTATGTTAAAGTATTTGATATATATATATATCAATTTTGCATTAACAAGGTTTGTTTAGGTCTTTTCCCGGTGAAAATCGATTAAATTCTACTCTCAAAACTTTTTTCTCTTTACTGTCTATAAGTTAGAAGTCAATATTTTTAGGTACAAAAGTGCTGTATATAGGTAAAATAGTTTGTTTTTTTGAACGAGTTTGGCAATTTATCTACAAACATATTAGTTTTAATTACTATGCTATCCTAAAAAACGAAGTGTTTCCTTAAAAAAGCCCATCTTAATGCTACACTATATTAATCATTAAAGTCAAAATTTTGTTTTTACTTGTTTTTAAATAATATTAGTAATAATAAAAATAATGTAAAACAAGCAAGGGATGTTTATATATTTTATTTTTAAATAATTAGAGCTGTTGACAATAAGCAAACTTTATTTTTGTCGATTTCTATTTTATACGTAGCATTTATAAATAGGTTTTTTTATTCCCCCCCCCCACCCAAATTATTTTGTAATCCAGCGATATGTAAAATTATAGATTGTTTAATGTTTTTATGTGCATTATTAGAAAATTGTATAACTTTTTTTTTTTAAGGGACAGCACAGTATTTGCTCTGTCATAAGTATATTCTCAAAGCGGTTTGATAAATATTATGATAAATACTAAACTATATTTTTGGAGAACTTCAGCTTTTCAAATATAATATTCATTTTAAATATAAGTATTGCACTTTACAGGAGGTATGTTACAAACAAAATATGAGTTTAAAATTTGGTATTATGCCATATAATCACCCCCCCCTCCCCCAACACACACACACACACACACAAAAAAAAAAAAAAAAAAAAAAAAAAACTTTTTCATTTGTTTGAAAAATGTATATTCACTTTACGACCCTTTGAACCCTTTATGACCCGACCACCACAATTGTTCAGATTAGACTTTAATTTATATTTCTGTTTTCTGAGACTCCGTGTAATAAACACGCAAAAAGAGTGATTGATTGTAAGAGATTTCTGAAACTGAATAGTAACTATTTTTAGATACCAATAAGACCAGAAGTTACCTATGACATATATTTCCTTCTTTCTTTCTTTCTTTTTTTGTTCTATGATACACAAGAATAAAAGTTTAATTTACAACTGCACATTATAAGATTTTTTTCTTAAGTCGTTTTATAATTTAATCGCTTATAGTTCAAGTTCAAGAAATGAATTGTGTAGAATAATCCAGACGTTATTTAGGTACAGTTGGATTTACTTTTATGGAGAAATTTTTATGAAGTTAAAAGAAAAAGAAAGTGAAAAAGATAGATCCGACTTACTTTATTTTATTTTAAATCTTAGCAGAATATTTTTTATCCCTGTTCACTTTTTCATTCTAATTATTGTTATTGTTATTATTATTATTATATTCGTTGCAGCATCACAAGAATAAACGTTTTAAGTTTTTCTTTTATTATTCTTTGTTATTGTTTCATTAAATTAAAACAACTGCATTGTAAAAATCTTTGTTAATACTTTTATAGTTTTATCACTTATAGTTAAGAAAATGGATAGTATTGAATAATCCAGACAGTTTTTAGATAAAGTTGGGAAATTTTCTCATCTAGTTAGATAAAGAAAAAAATATCTGTTGCTCTTGTTATCAAAGTATGCAATTACTTGATTGCTTCTTCGAATTTTATCGCCAACAAACAAAATGTTTGTTTGTTTGTTGACGTAATTTTAGCATAATCGCCTATACAGAAGGGCATTTGTTTCGCGTGGAAAATTTATTTAATCACAAAACTTCTTGTTAAAGGATGAAATATTGTAAAAATTATTGGAATTTCTGGCGACATATTTTATATTTTTATCATACATGTCTTTTTTGATTAACATCTGAACCATAGAAATTTAGATTGCAGCATTTCAACTCTGAGAAGCTTCTAAGATTTGTAAATAATTCTTATTCTTATAAATTGCTTCCGATTTTATATGATTTTACATAATTTATTTCTTGCCAAAATTCAGAAAAAATGAGCTCTACTAATGGCAGAGAGGTTCTTTTCTCAAGAATGACAGACGAAAGATGCCGGGTTCTATCCATGGTCGTGCAGATCCGTCTTACTGTTCGAAATGTTTCATGTTTTCTCGTAAACTTACGTTAATAGAAGATACCTCAGTGAGATCCCACATAAGACATTCCTGATATTCTAAATCATTAGCGAATCAAACAGCTGTATTCCATGTACCACACTACCACGTTGTAAAATGCATTTGTTCGAAAGTCAGAAAAAAAAGTCAGCTATTTGTTTTGTGGCGCATTTTAATGTTATTATTATCATTTCCATTAAAACTAATTACTGATTTTTTTCCCCATATTTATTATGGTAATAGAAGTGATGATCTCATGATAATTTTAATAAAACGTGTAAAACTAATTTGTATTTTTTGAAAGTTTTGAGTTTTATCTCGTACAGAGATATTTTAACTCTTCACTGCGCCAAGTTTGAATTGCTTTTTCTCTTCTTTTCTCTATAATTTAACATCGAAAACTGCTTTGCTGCACATCTGCAAAAGTGCTTGTCTTACAAGGAAACATTCAAAAGGTGTCGTCTTCAAAAAATATTGAAAAACGTATATGTGATTCTACTCTTCATAAAATACCAGAAAGTGAAAAATTATCGGCTGAAATGCATTACAGCGATCACAAAAAATTATCGAAATTAAGCATATTTGGCGATTTCACACCGTTAGGCGATTCATTTTGAGTACTTGGCGGAGAAGCAAAACATGGTTCTGTTTATACACGGCAATCTCGGTGCTAGCGAACTTATCACCTAACAGAGCTAAATTGCCAAAAATGATTAATTTTGATAATTTTTTGTGGTCGCTGTAATTCATTTCAGCCGATAATTTTTTCACTTTCTGGTGTTTTATGAAGAGTAGAATAACATGCATATTTTTGAATACTTTTTTAAGACGACACCTTTTGAATGTTTCCTTGTTAGTAAGGTAAAAGAATTGACCACCAGTCTGCTCTAGTTTCTGTTAGTCATTGTTAATAATTTCTGTTAATAACAGCTAATTATTTTTTATCAATTTTTAAAAGTATGGAGTGAAGGGTTAAAATATAAAATTTCTGTCTGACATTTTACTGAATAAAAAATTAATTAAAAACATCTTAGCTTCTTGGCTTGTCTGTTAAAAAACATGTTTGCTGGTTAAAAAACATGTCTTAATTTTATCTTTCCGGATGAATGTCCTCTTCGTTTTTAATAGTATCATTACATTAGCCTTGAATATCCGGAGGTAGTTACTCATTTTCAATTGCCGGAAAAGACACGTCGGCTTTTAAAATTCAAGAAATCGTGTGACACCTACTCTTTTTTTTATGTATATGTCTTTTATCAATTGCCACATCGACCTTTGGACAATAAATAAATAAATAAAATAAAAAATCTCCAGAAAAAGCTACTAGAAATTTAAATATTTTTTTAAATGCTTACGTTACTTCAAAAATGCATTAGTTTATTTATTTTATCAAGATTAATAATAATAATAAAGAAAAAAAGAAAGAAATTGCTTAAAATAAATAAAACATATTATACATAGGTTTTTGGATGTGCAAGTTGAATATAGCATAATATAGAATTGTTTTTGCAAAAAGGATGGATGGATGGGTTTTACGTCGCAATATTGCTGCGCAGATGGGCAATTGGCGACGGTCTGGGACACACCCCTAGAGGTGGTCCGGAAACATGCCATCACAATTTTGATCCTCCACGGAAGGGATGGCTCTCCCGCTTCGGTGACCCCCAGAGGTATAATTTTTGATGGTAACATGGAGGACATTGCTGCCACGACAGATTTTACGTGCACCAGCCACCATTAGTGTAAACGACGGTCTTTGGCCGGCTCGAGGAACGAACCCACAATCTTCCAATTACGAGGCCGGCGCTCTACCGACTGGGCTACCGCGGCCCTTTTCGCAAAAGGAAAGAATGTATGCGGTTTACAGATTTAAGAAAAAAAAAAAAAACTGAAAAAGTCTGAAAAGTCAAATGTTAAGCCTATTATTACGTTTTTTTTTTTTTTCCCTAATTTTAGCATTTTGTTGTTGTTTTTAGTTAGTTGAATAAAATTTTAAATTTTCATTTTCTGTTCATAATTTTAACAAAGGTAATCAGTAAGACTGTCTATATTTATACGAATTTGAACATTTTTATCCCCCACTGGAAAAAAAAAATAATAATAATAATGGTGATGGTAATAGCGCTACCAAATATAATTAAAATTGTCTTCTCTCGTGCAGTTCAAAATTGAAAATTTTTCCTAACCAGAATTTAATTTTGTATAAGAGGCCTATTTTTTACTCCCTAACACTATCTTCTTCAATTTGAACTATTTTCAACCCTTCTTATTATTATCAGATGCTTTTTCAATAAAGATATCTGATGTATTTAATATCTTCTATTTATTATTATTATTATTATTATTATTATTATTGTCTTGAACCATGGATAACAATTTATTTTTCCTTGTGACGTATGTGACATCATTCCACAAAATTTTCATTTAAGTATATATATATATATATTATTTTTTAAACAAATTATAATTAAAAGGGGAAAGATAAATTATGAATAAAACATAATTAAAATCTGTCTAAAACAGAATTTAATTTTAGATAAAAGGAAAAAAAAAAAAAAAGAATTGCTTAAGGTTTTTTTTTTTTTTTTTTTTAATCATACAAATTATTTATTTTAACTTGATGCCAAAGGGGGAAAAAACGAAAACAGTTTCCATTTGGTCCATTTTGTCTGAAAGAAACAGATCTGTGTCTTAAAAAAAAAAAAAAAAAAAAAAAAAAGAAGAAGAAGAAGAAGAAAGAGAGAGAGAATAAAAAAATTAATTCTTAACTTGTAATTAATAAAAAAACATAAAATATTATCAATTTCTTGTCTTCTTATTAGGACAAGTGTTTAAGCATGAATTTTCATTTTTGTGGCATTTATTTATGTATTTTTATCATCATAGTTGTCGTGAATGTCAGATAATATTTTATCTTATCAATTTCAAAATGTTGATTTTTTTCAAAATTCACAAAGTTAAGCAACATTTTTATTCCGTGTTTCTTTTCCATTATCATTTGAACGTTTTTTTTTTTTTTTTTTTTTTTTTTAAATAAGTCTTGCAAAAAATTTTTATGACTGCCATTTCTTAACCTCTATAATTTGAGATTAAACTTATTGCCTAACATCCTGCAATAAAATCCACGAATTTGTTATTTAAAGTAATTTGATTTTTTTTTCTTTCCTAACGTTGTAATTTTAAGGTTTCTTATATCAGTAATTGCGCTTTTTCACAAATTATGGGGGGGGGGGGGGGGAATCTAAAATTGTAAGCAATATAGTATTTAATTAGAACATATCTAATTATTCGAAATTGTATTTTGTTATATATACAAATTTCTGTTTAAAGTTAAGGAGGTTAGAAAATTTTAATTAATTACTTAATTATTTTAATTATTTTACTTCTTCGGGATGCAAATTTGGCTGATACTTAATTTTCACTATTTAACACATTAAATGCCGTGTAAGTCACCGGTGACTGACACTGAACTTTCCGTTCAGTCCACGACAGTCACAAGTGACTGACAGTGTAAAACACGATTTAAATCTAATAATAATAGTAATGCATTGTCTTATGTACTTACTTAAAATGTATTTAAAATGCACTTCTAAATAGCGCCTGTGGCCAATCGAAGATTTCCATATAAATTCGGGTGGCAAAGGGTTAGCTTGATTTTGCCCGACCCGAAAAAACCCGGGTGGGTTTTTTCAATAAACCCCACTTGAAAAAACCCAAGATAAAACCCAAGTGGTTTTTTTCAAAATCCTTATTTAAAATAACAGTTTTATTTAACTTACAATAACTATATAAATATAAAACAAATATTTTATACATTATTAGAACATGAACAAAGAATTTTCTGAAATATTGGAAGTGCTCAAACTACTTTATTAAAAAACTGAAAAATTCCACATGAAAAAAAAAATAATAATAATAATAAGTAAATAAATAAAATTTTATCTTATTAAAATACAATAAGAAATTATACATAAAAAATATAAGAGCAGAGCAAGAAAAAAGAGTTGTTTGTCAATATAAAGAAAATTAGGGAAATTGAGGAATGCAAAATATAAATAAATAAAAACCAAATTTTAAAAAAAATTCTGAAAACTTTAACAGTGCAACACTGTTAAGTAATGTATAAGGAACAATAGTTAAAATTATTTTATAGAAATCCATTCAGTACAAAATAATAATAATAATAATAATAATGAAGCAACACTAAATAATTATTAAAATCCAGTTTTTGTTGTAAAGGGCAGATAAACAGAATTTTAGATAATTAAAGTACAATTGTTTAATTAAAAAAAAAAAAATCCTTAACTTAATCATAAAAAGACTAGAAATTTTAAAATTAAATTTTTAAAATTTTTATTTTAATGAATAATTAAAATTTATTTTTTTTAAATTGTCCTATTATGAATGATACATTATGGTTTAAAAACGGTAAGAAAGAAAATATTCTTGAAAACTCTCATAAGACCCTGAAAAAACCCGGGTTTTTTCCAACCCTGGGTGGCATTGAAAGTTTTAATATTTTGTTTTGAAAATTTTATTTCTTAAAAAAGACGTATATGGAATATATTTAAATAATGAAATACGTTTAATGAAATACGAATTTTTGCATCTTCCTGTAATTGTAAAATAAACATAAAAATTGAACGTACGCACATGCACAATTTCAAACATATCATATTAGGACGTAATGCATTTTTAGTTATATTTTATATGGAAAAAGCAAAATAAGAACTATTTACAGTAATAATATCCAATTTAAATTTTCCAGTTGCTTAAATTAGATATAAAATGACGTTACATAATAAATAATGATTTGAAAATTAAACTGTAAATTAGTTATAAACTTATTTTTTAATTTACTATTTAATTGACTTATTACTTCGTAGTTATTATAATCATATACGTGTAAAAATCATCTAATCACAATAAATATATTTATGTAATTGTAGTAAATATTATATGTCAGGTGTAAACAAATAAATGAAGATTTTTTTTTTCTTTTAACAAAGGGACACTAATAAAATTGCATGACATTACTCATCAATTAATCTGAATCAATTAACTGTAGTATGAAATTTTATTGCTATCTCAATTAATTTTTTTACCTTGTAAAAAAAAAAAAAAAAAAATCGAAAAATAACTTCTCTTTTCTACATAATAATGCATAAATCTTCCGCATGATATAAAAAATTTCTTCATTCACTTTTTAATAAAAGGGAGAGTAAGTTATGTTTTAACACATAAATTTCTTTTTTACTTACTCGAATATAAAAACTTTATTGCCGCTGTTATAGTTTCCCATTTTCTATCATGAGTTGCTTGCATTCCATGCAAAATCACCTCTCATTTACATTCTTTGGGGGTTTCTCTCCCCATTTTTATGTTGCCATTCTTTGAAAGTAATTCTTTCGGAGGAAATTTTGATAGGAAACTTTTATAAAAGCAAAAGATTTGAATTTTCGTTACTTAAAAGAAATTACCTCTAAACTAGAAATTTAACTCTCGTAAATTCACTAGTGTAACATTTTAAATTGGAATTTTATTTTTCATCTTAGTAAATTGAACTTTTAGAATTCCCTATTCGTATAGTTAAAAATAAAATACTTTTGCACTTCCAGATATTACGAAAAAAGAATTCATTTTCTTCTTTAAAGATGTGATACAAAGAACATAAATTAAAAATTCAACGAAAGTTCAAAACTAAATCATTTTATTACAAAATTAAATTTATTAGGTTTATTACAAAATTAACATTATAGAATATAGTTGCAAATTTTTAATCACAACTCAGTGTGTTAGTTAATATTATTTCTCACACAATGTTTATTTTTTTTTTATTTTTTTTTTTTTAGAATTTGAAAATCAGAGTTATCCACAACTCTTTTTCAAATAAATTCTCTTTCTCTCTCTCTCTCTTTTTTCGAAATCTTATTTATTTATTTATTTATTTATTATTATTATTTTATATGTAGATGACAATAATATTATTGCAATTAAAACTGAAATGAAAGAAATGAAATATTAAAATTTATTTAATAGCTTCATTTTTAAGTGTATATTAATTTGATAATTTTTATCTTTTATTTAATAAATTTAAATGTTTTCAAATTCAGATTGGTATTATCTCGATAAATATGCCATATTGACCTTCATATTTTTTAAAATTGAAAATATGCAAAAGCCGTAATGCGCATTGAAGTGTATACTTATATTTATGTACGTTTTGCAAAGAAAGAAATTTTCCATACAATGTGTTGAATTTTAGCACTCATTATAGTCTGAAAAACTTACAAACTTTGAATAAACACCATAAAATGCAATAAACTCGCAACAATTGTTTCGGGTCGAAAAAACACACGACCCTTCATCAGGCGAATAAGGTAAGCTCGAGTGCTGTAGTCAAAGCGGTAGTGCTGTAGTCAAAGTGCGTTGCCGCTTTAACTACAGCACTCGAGCTTACTTTATTCGCCTGATGAAGGGTCGTGTGTTTTTTCGACCCGAAACAATTGTTGCGAGTTTATTGCATTTTATGGTGTTTATTCAAAGTTTGTAAGTAATATTTCTTACAACGTCAGTTTTGTGGTGCTTTTTTATTACATTATAGCCTGTGTTCAATATCACGCTCATAATCTTTAAAACAACGGTATTTTTGTATAACACTGAAAATGAGATTCAGCTGTATAAAAATATTAAGAAATCGTTTATAATAATAATAAAAAAAAAAAATTGAAAAAGACCTATTTATTTATTCATTATTATTATTATCATATAAAAGTTTTAATTTTATTAATATAAACTTTGTGATGGATTCATTTTTAATGAATCTTAATTTTGCGAAGGGGGCGTTTTTATGAAGGTAATTTTGTGAAGAGAACACACAAACACAATTTTGTCAGTACTGTCCCCCTTTTAAAAATAAAATAGTAATAAAGATTTTAACTAAGTTAAGAAAATATCACACAAATAACAAGCGATAGTATTTTTTAATTACAAACGCTGCAGTTCTTTTATACAATCTATATTTATTTGAGGGTTTTTTTTTTTTTTTTTTTTTTTTTTTTTCTGATTATTCATAATTCTAAATTAATCGATGGGCAGTTCTCATATATTTGCGTTTTTTAATTATTTCTTTAACCTTTTTTTTTTTCAGATATTTTAAATTATAATTGTATTTTTCTTCTCCCTTTTTTATGCGCTTCCATTTTAAAAAGAATAGGGTTTCTTTTCTTTTTTCCCTTTTTTTACCTCTGCTGAAATTATAATAATAATAATATCAAAAATACTTTGACATTTTTGGAAAATCTTAATCAAAGAAAAATATTATTTATTTATTTATTGTAAAAACAGAATATTTTTGATTGCCAGAAAAATGAATATCTGATACGCACAGGAGATGAATTTCCAAATTTTAGTAATTATTTAAAACTTTCAAAATTTACTTGAACACTTTACACGTGACTTTCTTTCTTTTTTCGTGTATTTTGGGTTTGAATGTGCATTTATAATCATATCTAGTTTAAATATATTATTATTATTATTATTTAACATTTTATTAGATTATATGATATGTTTCCAAAATGGGAGATTTGACACCTAACTGGAGTTGAACAGATGTTGAAAAACTTCAAAACACTTTTAAATTGGTTTACTCGATCCCTGTTTTTAATAATTTAAGAAAAGAAGCGTTTTATTTCATATCCATTGTTTTAAATCCCTGTCCCCAAATAAGTTATTTTTGCTGACTTTTTTTCTTTGCTGACGTTTTGCAGAAAAACAAACATCTTTGTTTGAATAATTGAAAAAAAAAAAAAAAAGAAGAAGTTACATTACATACTTTTTGGAAAAATTACCAACTAAACTAGGTGCTTCAATATTTAATGTAAAAAATAAAAAATATATTTATCTACTTGCAGAGAAAAAAAGTTCTTCCCGCAACGCGAGCTTTGGCCCTTAATTGGTTAAGAGAATGGTTTAATATGATCTGTCTCTTAATTTAAAATTTTAAAAAATGTATTTTCCTTGATTTTAAGGCAACCTTTCGATTTGAAATGAATTTCTTCTCATTAAATTTAGTCACTTTGAGCCTTTTCTATTTATATAGCATAATTTATACAATATTTTTGTGTGCCCTTGCATGTAAAATAGTCATTCCCGCTTATCGTAAAATATTCAACGGGAAACATGCTTTTGCATTTCTGAATATTTTACATTAATTTCGTCATGTTTTATGCACTATAAAGATGCTAAAATACGCTTTAAAGAAAATACCTGTGACTGATCGGCGTGTGTCGGTATGTTTTTCTGAATCCCTGTAAAATAATTATTAATGCTGTTAATGACATATTTAATAGGAAATTTTGTTTTGTGCATATACATAACGGAGATTATTTTGTTCTGTTTTGTGCAATATAAAGGTATTTTTAATGAATGTTTTAAAAAAATACCGATAGATCGTCATGTATCCGTATATTTTTGTTAGTCCCTGTATGTGTGCATTGGTCAGTAACTATATATTACCGGAGGTATAAACAGTCATACTGTACTACTTCGGTGTTGGATCACTTAATTTCATACTATTCCATTTAATTTGGTATGAAATTTTGAGATGCAGCTTTATATTTTCTATTCTCAGTTTTTTCTTTTTGATCAAATTTTATTTATTTATTTATTTAGTTAATTTATTTTATTTTATTATTTAATTTTACTTTCTTATTCAATTTAATTTTTAACTTATTTATTTATTTATTCTTTCATTCATTCATTTTATTTTTTCCCTTGATTTCATGCTGAGCTTGTTACAAATGCTTCTTTACCTTTTCATTCTTTTTCCAGTTAAGTAATCTTAGCCAAAAAAGTAATTTCAAAAAACAATAGTAATTGTCTTTTAATAGTGGACTGAAATTCATAGCAATTATTCATGCTGCATGCTATTGCACAAAAAAAGCATTATATTTTAATAATAAATTATATATATATTTTTTTTAATTAATTTTTTTCTTACAAAGAATTACATTGGTAATTCTACATTCCAGTTAAGTAAACTAAAAAGTAATTACAAAAAGTTTTCAGTTTTTATAAATTTTATGTATCCGTATATTTTTTGTAGTCCCTTTATGTGTGCATTTATCTGTAGCTATATATTACTGGAGGTATAAACAGTCATACTGAACTACTTCGGTGCTGGATCTACTATTTTCATACTGTTCCATTTAATTTGCTATGAAATTCTTAGATGCAGCATTATAATTTCTATTCTCAACTTTTTCTTTTTTATCAAATTTTATTTATTTATTTATTTAGTACTTAGTTATATTTATTTTATTTTATTATTTAATTTTACTTTATTTAACTTAATTTTTATTTATTTATTTATATCATTCATTTTGTTTTGTTTTTTCTCCTTGATTTCATGCTGAGCGTGTTACAAGTGCTTCTTTACCTTTTCATTCTTTTTCCATTTAAGTAATATTAACCAAAAAAGTAATTACAAAAAACAATATTAATTGTCTTTTAATAGTGGACTGAAATTCATAGAAATTATTCATACTGTATGCTATTGCACAAAAAAAAAGCATTATATTTTAATAATAAATTATAAAAATATTTTTTTAAATTAATTTTTTTCTTACAATGGTATTTTTTATTTTTTATTTTATTTTTTAATTTATTTTGATAATCTGATTCCGTAATATCTGAAATCAAAAGTACAGAAGTTTTACGCAATAGTAACTGAAATGAGAAATTTGAAATATTGCAGAAAGGAAAATGCAAATCTCATTTTTGATAATGCGAAAAGGACATGACTTTGAATTTGATTTCCAGCTTTCCTCGATCTATTTGATTTTCTATGTCCCAGTGTAATTATAAAGTTAAAACTCAATATAAGATGGTAAAAGTAAAGAAGTCATGCGATAGATGAAATTTAAGAGTTATATGTCATATTTCAAATTTTAATTTTGAAAATTTAAGAACAGTCGCAGTGCAAGATGCTTCTAAAAATATTAATTTCTTCTTTTGTTCAATGTACTATGCCTTTAAAACTGAATCATATGTTTTAGTAAATTAAATCTATTTTCGTTTTGAACATTCCCATACCAAATTTACTTTGCAATGTAATTTAACATTTAGGAATATTTTGTAGCATCTGGAATATAAAATAAATAGTAAACGCATTCGTATGCGTTCTTACTTCCGAAGAAAAAAAAAAAAAAAAAAGAATGATATAAATTTGAGTTTTTTGTTTCTTTATGAGAGTCTGTGACGCTGTACCAAGCAAACAAGTAAACCGACTTCAATGCTTTTTTTTTTTTTTCTTTAATTTAAAAATCTGATTTAATCGTGATGGTTCTTAACTATGGTGAAATTCTGTTCGATAGATTTTTCAAAATTAAATGCAATTTTCGTGTTATTATTTTAAATTTTGCGAGCTGACTGTGTTTAAATTGCTTAATTTTTTATAAATTTCTGTAAAATGAATTAAATTATTAAGAGTTGTCTTTGAAAGGATTCCAAATATAAAAATTTTCATTATTTCATAGTTTTGGAAAATTTTTCATAAACACGAATTTAACATTAAAATATTCCGAAATATAATAGTTTGTGCTACTAATTTTATAAAGTTTGAAATAAATATCGGATGTTTAACCCTCTCTTCAACTCCCAAAAAATACATAACAAAATTTTTAAGAAATTAAATAGCAATTTTTGTGTTTTCATTAAAACCACATCCACTTTTTCCTAACAAGGTGAAATTCTAAACCGGAATATCATCTGAGTGTGTTGTTTTAAAAAAAAACTAAATTCAACCTTTTTTTTTTTTTTTTTTTTTTTTTTTCACTGCCAGAGTATATATGCTTAAATTTGATTCCCATCTCTCATTTATTTGTTTATTTTATTCTACTGTAACGGAAACGCCGTCGAGATAGCTTTTCATCGTCTTATAAATTTGTAAAAGATGTATCTAGTTTTAAACTTTTCGAGATGTGTGACTAATTTCAGCTTTCACTTCTCAATTTCACTTTCATTTGGCGTGTTAACGCTTACATTTAAAAAAGAACTTAGCGATTATGACACTTTTGATTTTATTATTGAATTTTTAAAGGCGTATTATTTTTCTTTAAATTGTGTTTGATTTCTTTTTCTTTTTCTTTTTTTAATTCTTTCACATATTATAATACTTAAGTAAAAAGAGTATATTATTTTTCACAGTATTTAAGAAAAAAAAAAAAAAAATGCTTTAAAAAAATTTGTTTGTTTTACTTTTGTAGTAATAATTGTGCTATTATTATTATATAAAATTTCAAGTAGTTATTATGTATAAAATTACAACATATTTAAATATTTTAGAATAATGATTTCATTTTGCTCATAATTAAATAATTATAGTGTATTGAATAATTTTATAAGTGTAAAAATTTCAAATTACATACTACATCAAAGTCGTAGTAGGATTTTGTTATATGACTCTATTCACGGTGTAATTTATCTCTGTTTTTTTTTTTTTTTTTTTTTTTAATTCTAAAGTTTTTGAACATATTTTCAATTATTTTGTTTTATTTTTATTTATTTTCAATATTTCAACCGCGTTTAAACTATCCAAAGTGTGGGGAAAAAAAAGTATTATGACGAGATTTAAATAACCACAGTGTTACGCCATAAAGACCTTTATAATTAGTATTGTGAAATAACTGAAAATACCGTACATGTAACAAACAGAAAATATCGTTTCTCAAATCAAAAAATGAATTCTCAAACGATAACTGAATAAACAAGGAATAACTGTCAAAAATCTCTAGTAATACTCAGAATAGAAAGAAGTCTTACAGTTGAAAAAGAGTCCCAAATTTTACTGCAACTATCTATAACGTTAATGAACTAATTTATTAATCAGTGAACGATTCTCTTTATAATTTTAATTAAAATGTTCTATTATTGTATCTCAACTAAACAATCTCGAACAAAAGATTATTTCAAAGATATAGATGAGTTTTAAGGTACATTGAAAGAATAAACATTCTTTCTCTCTCTCTCTCTCTTTGTTTCTTTTTTTTTTTTTAGGACGTAGGACTATTAGTTTCAACCTGGAGTTTTTGTAGACCAGTTTTGTGTAACACCAAAACAAGTTAGAAATATCAGTCCTATCGTTACAAATTCGGTACCCAATGAAAGAGGCAATTTTTCTAAATCCAGGGGTGCTAACAGTTTTTCGACGCGACAATTAGAATTTTTAAAATTAACAAAAGTATGAAATTTAAGTGACAACACTTCATTCTAATTCATTTTAGTCGTTTTAAAAAGCACGTGGCCCAGTTTTACGGTCTGAAAATGAGATAAAATATAAA
Organism: Salticus scenicus; assembly: GCA_963930645.1. Lineage (NCBI taxonomy): Eukaryota > Metazoa > Arthropoda > Arachnida > Araneae > Salticidae > Salticus > Salticus scenicus. Next base: position 18,830,534 of record OZ005648.1, on the reverse strand, counting down.
ATTAAAAATTACAATTAAAATTAAAATTTTACAGATTGAAAAAATAATAGTTCTCCGTACTAAACTATATTCTGTCTTTGACAGAATTTTCTGTTCTTTTTTTTTTTTTTTTTTTTTTTTTTTATCTTAGTTTTATCTTCGTTTCCTTCGAGCCTTTTAAAGTAATTATTTCTAACAAAATCTGGTCCCAAAAAATGTCCTTAATGTCGAAAAAAACCATCTATATCTCTGTTTTAGCCTAAAAGCAGTATCCTGATCGAGCCAAAAGTCTCTCCACTCCTAACATGTTTTACTATACTACCAGAAAATAAATAAATGAATGAAATATAAATAATTATAATAAATTACATAATTGAGTGAAAGTTCCATCTTTGGAAAAATTCTCGCTTTAATTTTAGGTATAAAAATTTCAAGAAATTTTTTCTTTTTAAAATAAAATATCATTTTTGGCCTCCTAAATCAAGGATTCGTAAGCTGGAACCTAATGGTCTAATAAGTGTTTTTAGAACTTGCTAGCAAAGGGAACTAGAATGAATAAGGATAACATGGAATTATTTTTACTATAGCAAAAATTTAGATTCTAGATGTCAATCCCATAATTTTTTCTCAGTGTTTAATGAAAATTTTGAAGTAAAAAAAAATGAACACACAGTGAATAAAGTAATAAATAATCCAATGTAATAAAACGTTAAAAAAAAAAAAAAAAAGAAAGAAAGAAAGAAAGAAATGAATATTCCCATTTTACCATGTTTTTATTAACTTCTATTCTTGTTTGTTTGTTCGGTACAAATCTTGCAATCGAATTTTAACTAACTTAGCTACTAGCTAGACATTTGAAACTTTCACAGTAGCTCAGAACCCGGTGACAACACAATACTTCGAAGTCCGATTTCCGAATTTTTGATTAGTTTTCTTATAATTAATTAAAATATGAAAATAATAACCTCCTAATTGCGTTAAAATAGCCATTAAAATATTAGCTGCAATTTAATTGTTGCAAAAAAAAAAAAAAAAATTACGAGTTCATTTTCTTTCGACCTAAAAATAAATACATTTAATTCAACGTGAACGTTAAAAAAATTAAAAAAATTTTAATTATGCATGTCACAAAAATGAACGTCATTATCACTTTAAAAATTTTATGCGCATTGATAAGACCTGTATGATTCACCAGAAAATTTAAAACATGGTATATAAAAAGTTTTTTTTTTTTTTTTTTAATTTTATAATTATTTACATATTTACTTTTATGGTGAGGACAATACTGTAGTTAAATGTAACGTGTAGCGATAATACGCTTCGGGATTATATTTGATAGAGTTAAGTTTCGATAATTGAAACACGACCGACATAATGAAACACATTTTTTTTTTTTTTTTTTTTTTTATAGAAATAAGTAGTCTAATAAAAATTTATTCAGATCCTGTTATGATCCATTTACATCCAGTTCCCTGTAAATTCTCCTGTTACGTTCTGCCTAATGGTTTACATAGATATTTCCGTTGTAAAGAGCCCCCGTAACCTAAAACGTTAAGATTGTAATCAATATTACAAAAATATTTTAATAAATTACTACACAGATCTTCTCATGAAATATTAATGGGTCTACTCATGTACCACAAAAAGCCTGTTCATACAAAGTTATTGCTAATTTTGTCAGATATTCAAAGGGATTTTTTTCATTCAAGCCTATCCTTGTCTCATATCATGCAAATGATATGGTAGAAATAAAATACGGTGGATCACAAATTAAGAAAATGAAAAAATTAATAAAAGCCGGTTCGTTCATTAGAACGGCTTCTTCCGTGCAGCTGAGCTGAAGATCACAGAGCTTAATGAGTACATTGGAGGGTATCTGATGACAATTACTCAACCTTGTACAATGACCCAGTTTTCAAAAGAGATAAGCTGTCCTTGCCTTTTTCTCCTTTTTTGTGCTATGTTGATAATTTTCTTCATTTACCGTTGTTTACTTTAATCTAAATAATTCAAAATTGAAATATTATGAATAAAAAAAGAAAAATTAGCTAATGTGTAGGTTATTTTTATGCAATCAAGTGGATAAATATCTTAATCTTGGATATTCCATGAATAACATACCACCTTATCACTTGCCTACGTCTTTTATTTTCTAACATGTTTTCATAAATATTATACATTTGTTTTGCAGATTTATATCGATTGTATAATATGCATTATTAACATGTAATAATTTTTAACTCTGACGTGTTACTAAAAATACAGAGGAGAGTCCTCTCTCCATATAAAGTTAACAAAAAAAAAAAAAAAAAAAAAAAACATTACCGTAACTGAAACAAACACAAAACAATCTATTACATTGATTTAAAAGGTGGTAGGTAGCGTTTAACTTTTACTTAGTGTGACTATTGTATGTATTGAAATTAATCAATAACTTATTTTTATTCACAAAACACCAGCTGCTTTAGTAGTTTCTTTTTATAATCTTTTGTCATAAATCATTCTACGTTTTTTCGGTGATTGAAAGCTATTACTTAATAATAAAATTGGATCCATAAAATTTACAGAATAACCATTATATGAAAAGTGCAGTGCAATATAGATTTTTTTTTTTTTTTTTTTTCCGTTGTAAGGTATATTTTTTCTAGAACTCAATATTTCATTTAAATTGCGACAATTTTCTGGAAATGATTGATCTGTTTTAAAAAGCCTTACTGTTGTTTAATATTGTAAATAATACTTAAATGTATTTTTCTCAAAAGTTTTAACTGACTTAAAAAAGACTTAAATTTTCAGTTGAATTTAATTGACTGAAATGTAAATAGGAATTTGTTTCTGTTAAATAAAATTTGTAAAATATACGCACATGTGAATTTAGACTGAATAAAGAAATCGATATTGTTAAGTATTTTTATTTGTTTGAAAAATGTTGTTTTCTTTATAACCATGATTACTACCTGAAGACCATAAACGCAATGTTACACTATTTTCATTCGGTTTTCTTTTTATTCCTTTCTTTTTATTTTTTTTTAAACTGTTTTATAAATGTCACCTGTAATCAGCGTAAATAATAAAGAAAATGACTGTAATTCATATCGTTTCATAAAAAAAAAAAAAAAAAGAAGAAGAAGAAGCCCTGATTTCCCTAGGTCGACTCTCGAGGACCACACTCGGGTCGTCGGATCTGATGTCATAGCTACTAGAACAGTATATTGTAATAAAGAAAATAAAATTTATTCATGTTTTGAGCCGATTATTAAACAATTTGAAAGAAAAAGTGTTTAATTTAAGAGAAAAAGTGATGTCACAACTGCAACAGTGATTTTAACTGCATAACATAAGAAAAAAGATTAAAAGAAACATATCGTTTGTGTTGCGTAGGGCTTAGTAAATAGCATTATAATGTAGTTGTTATAATGTAAATATGTCATATATATATGAAACAAAAATCATATGAATCGATATTAAATGATTTTAACTGGCAGAAGAACAAAATAATAAATTCGAGATATTTAGGTATCGTCACATCTACAAATAAACTAGCGAAGACTTTGATAATTTGCTCTGAAGTTTATTTTCATAAATGATTAAGTTAAAATTACATTTCGTTACTCGAATTTCGTTAATAATAATAATAATAATAATAATAACAGTTCAATTTCTAGTAATCATTTTTTCATTATTGGCTAAGAACGACGTTTCATCACCGTTTTTGATACGTTGAATATGACTTGCCTTGATAATAGGCAAACACCAAATTTGGAAATTGATTCATTTAAAAATATCGACTGCCAGATGAGTGCAGACCAACTGCTTATCAATAATAATAATAATAATACAATTAAAAAAAAGATCATGATATTTTTTAAATACTCTTGAATGTCCAGAGCATTTTTATTGCCATTTTCTAAAGGATGCTTCCAATTCGTTAGACACCATTTTAAAAAAAAGAACACAGAACTTATCAATGCAATTGCAACAACTTGTGTATTATGACTGATTTTAAAAATTATAATGCTGCATATTTATTTTAGTATTATAAAATTAATTGCGTCAAAGCTTTCGTAATAAATTTTTATACTGCATTATTTTCCCTCGATTTTCGTGAAATGTGTTTAAGAGCGGACAATACCTAATCTCGCCTGCAGCCTTGGCCCATGTTATTCTATGGGGAAATTTTATTACATAATTACACATTACCTAATGTATATTTTTCAATTCTGTTTTCACATTTAGAAAATTCATAAGCGTTCAATTAGTACTTGTTTTCCAAAAATTAATTTTTTAAAATTTTAGTATTTCATTTTGCGACTAGAAAATGAGAAGAATGCATTTTGTGAAAATTCGCATTTTTGAACTCAAAATTAAAATGTAAAAATTAAAAAAAAAATGAATTTTTCAAAAATGAGCACTCATTTAATGGTTATGAATTTTCTGACTGCGAAAACAGAATTAAAAAATATACATTAGGTAATGTGTAATTGTCGCAACAAATTTTCTCATAGAATAACATTAGCCATTTTTATTGCCATTTTCTAAAGGATGCTTCCAATTCGTTAGACACCATTTAAAAAAAAAGAACACAGAACTTATCAATGCAATTGCAACAACTTGTGTATTATGACTGATTTTAAAAATTATAATGCTGCATATTTATTTTAGTATTATAAAATTAATTGCGTCAAAGCTTTCGTAATAAATTTTTATACTGCATTATTTTCCCTCGATTTTCGTGAAATGTGTTTAAGAGCGGACAATACCTAATCTCGCCTGCAGCCTTGGCCCATGTTATTCTATGGGGAAATTTTATTACATAATTACACATTACCTAATGTATATTTTTCAATTCTGTTTTCACATTTAGAAAATTCATAAGCGTTCAATTAGTACTTGTTTTCCAAAAATTAATTTTTTAAAATTTTAGTATTTCATTTTGCGACTAGAAAATGAGAAGAATGCATTTTGTGAAAATTCGCATTTTTGAACTCAAAATTAAAATGTAAAAATTAAAAAAAAAATGAATTTTTCAAAAATGAGCACTCATTTAATGGTTATGAATTTTCTGACTGCGAAAACAGAATTAAAAAATATACCTTAGGTAATGTGTAATTGTCGCAACAAATTTTCTCATAGAATAACATTAGCCACGGCTGTCCGCGGGATTAGGTATTGTCCGCTCTTAATTTAGACAATATAAAAAGAGCTCTACACTATTGCAAATACATCGGTTTACTCATTACAGTTTAGTTGTATTATAACAATTCAACTGTGTTATTATTATTTTGTAAATACATTATAATACACCGATATGGAATTAGGGTTTAATATTTTTATTAACCAAATTATAATAGCAATTACAATGTATCATTTTGGGCTATAAAGCTTCTTGCCTACATTTAATAACCTATAAAAATAGGATATGCATTATAATGGTTCCCATACAATTAATGCTTTATAGGTGTATATTCTCAATGCTATGCCACAATATGTTTATTACTAATTATTCGTGAGATGTATCAACAGCAATAAAAACAGAAATAAATCATCTTGATAGATCAAACGACTTATTGATAGTCTCTGATATCCCTTTCAACCCGTATCAGATTTTGATATAGCCCAAATTATGCATATCATTCATTTGATCAAGGAAATCAAATAAATCTTGAGGATAAGAAAAAATTATGGTGGTATTTTCCTGATTTTTAACTTACACGGGAAAAATATTCTTGGGACTCTTAAAACGCAACAATCATAATGCATATAAAATGCAATACTTTTTAAAATAAAAGTAATAGTTTTATAATTTATGACTACAGCGTATACAGCTCAGACTTTTGATGGGTAATTCATGAAAAATATAATTTTTTCATGACTTGATTAAATTCTATTTGGATTTTTGTTCGGCAAAATATCGATAAAAATCATATTTAACCGTACCTGTACAGTCTCATACAATGTTTTATTTATTTACTTATTTATTTATTTTAAGTAGTAATGCTTTTGTAACTTGTGATTTGAATATGTTCAATTCAGATTTGTGATGAAAAAAAAACCTAAACCGCTTTATTTAGCGTGAAAACACTCGCCTAATTCCTCATTTTTCACTGTAGACATAAGATATTTATGAATATTTTGAAATGCAACAAATCATATTTCATAATATGGCCCCTTCAATGCTTACTTTAATGTCATAAATCTAATTTTTTTCATGACCTGAGTAAATTCTATTCTATTGAGTAAATTCGATTTTTTTAGTGGGGGGGGGGGGTAAAATATTGATACAACCATATTTAACCAAACCTGTACAGTCTCATTCTTTTTTTTTTTTTTTTTAAGTGGTAATATTTTTGTAACTTGTGATTTGAATATGTTCAATTCAGATTTGCGATTAAAACAAGAATACCTAAACCGTCTTATTTAGCGTGAAAACATCTACAGCCGGTAACAGAAGTGTCCGAACACTAGCAAAAATTCCTATGTAAAAAAAGTAGAGTTAATACTGTTTTGTTAAATAAATCCTTGTCGAATCCTGTTGTTAGTCAGTGTAAAAACATGATTCGATAAGGATTTATTTAACAAAACCGTATGAAGTGTACTTTTTTACATAATAATTTTTGCTAGTGTTCGGACACTTTTGTTACCGACTGTACTAAATTAATTATTTTTCACTGTAGACATAAGATATTTATGAATATTTTGAAATGCAATGAATCACATTTCATAAGATGTACCTTCAATGCATACTTTAATGTCAAAAATATAATATGTATATATATATATATATTTTATGACTTAAGTAAATTCTATCTAGATTTTTGATGGGTAAAATAACGATACAATCTAACGATACATTTAATGTGAAACCTTTAAAGGTACAGAATTCAGTACCTGATATTGGGGGAATTATTTATGCTTAAGCTTGAGAATTACTACAAATCATCATGATATATTAAATAACCTCTCATTATGGATACGCTGTGTGCATATCTTCCCCCCTCTTCATTGCATAAGATTTTCATCCGACACGAGCTATGCAAATGGATTGTCTCATCGGGGAAATAAAATAAATCTCAGGACAGAAAGAGGATACCGCTGAATAGTATAGAATGGGATCATTAGTATCTTCGTTTCGGATTACTAGCGGGAACGAATCTCTTCTAATGAGTCTCTCTCTTTGAGACGAGCTAACAACAATCAAGAAGACCACAAACTACCGAAACTTCTATATTATCAATTGAAATCTAGTGTTTGTTACAATCTACGTTTTGGGATTTCAGCTTTGTTACGTATGCAAACATTTGGGATACCAAATGTGTTAATGACATTTATTGTAGTGTTTAAAATTGTTTAATTAAAAAAAAATTTAAACGGATTATTATTTTATTTAGTTTCTAAAAATAAAATTATTTAAACCAGTTGCGCTGTCATCTGTTTGAGGAGAAGCAGTGGTCCGTCTGAAAACATAATATAGCAGATAAGAATCATCCTTAACAATACATCTTCTCCCCTCAGGATGACCTCAGGATATCCTGCGAATGAAAGTATATCCTTTGGACATCCTTAGGATATACTATGGATCAGTGTTGGGCATAATTGATTAAAAAGTAATTGAATTACAACTGAATTACAATTAAATTACAATCATAATTATTTTACTGTCAATCAATTAACAAATAATTGATTACAAATAAGTTGAATTACTTATTCAATTTATTTGTAATAATTCAATTTATTTGCAATCAATTACTTGTTAATCGATTGACAGTAAAATAATTGTAATTGTAATTTAATTGTAATTCAATTACTTTTCAATCAATTATGCCCAACACTGCTATGGATAAGTGTGTTGTCAGGGATGGATTAGTTGATAGAGATTTCACTAGATGCCCTTAACACTTAAATGCATATATTTTTACTTTCTCTTACCCATAAGGTAGAGAAAGTATTGTTTTGGGGTCAAATTTCCGAACACGAGATTTTGTTATATTTGCACGTTTTGAGGTCCCCTGAATACGAAAATCATGTTTTTAGCAAATGGTCTGTGTGTATGCCTGTATGTCTGTGTGTCTGTGTGTCTGTCTGTTATTAGCATATCTCAAAAACAAATTATGGCAGAAAGTTCAAACTTGGTATTCTAAATGTGCATCATATAGGGATGCTACAGTAAGCTTTTCGTTAAGATCAAGCAAATGGTTCGTGTACAGGGACAATCAAGAGAATTCTAATACATTACGTCTATGGGGGAAATTGCAGGTAAGTAGAGTTTAACGTCTATAGACTGCACTAAACCAAATGAATCGAATATATATTTTTGTAATAGAGATAGTTAACTGGGAAAATTTTTTTTGTGTATGTAGGAGCCTCGCCTCCCCCCCTGGGGGGGGAGGAGTCCCCCCTCCAGGGGAGTAAATTTTCATTATGGGTATCTTTCAAAAGAGCTCGCCAATACCTTTAAAACGGATGGTTGAACCATCGATCTGCGATAATTTAAAACAAAGTTATCGATTTTTTTTATTTTTAACGAAAAAAAAAACAAAAAAATCGTACATTTTTTTTTTTTTTTTTTTTTTTTTTTTATATATATATTGAGAATAAAATGTACTTTTTTTTTGGATAGTTGGTGTTATACTACTTCTCTAATATGGAAATCGTCTGGCTTATCTTAAAGGATAATTTTTTTAATTAATAATTTAAAAAAATTATTTTTTAAAAAGAGAATTATTTTTTAATAACCGAATTAAATTCTATATAAATGTAGGTGCATTAATGAAACGGGGGGTTGAGGGGGGCGGTAGCCCCCCTCACACAGAACTAATTATCATCTAAAACTCTTCAGAAGCCTAATATGAATTGTTTAACATAGGTTTACATAACAATACTCGTTATCTTATCTATTAATCTGCAACCTGTATTTATAGTATTAAATTTCAAGGTAAGAGAAAGTCGTGTGAGTGACACACCAGATTATTTCATTTTATTTTGATCGAAAAAGAATCTATTGTATGTCGAGTATTATACAGGTTTATGAAAAAATATTAGTATGTAGATTTTAATTTTAATTTTCTTTTTTAATGAAGTGATTTAAAAATTGTGTAATGAGCACTACAAATATAAATAATATCGTTTAATTGCTAAGAAAAAAATATGCATATATTTATTTACTAATTATTAGGAAACAAATAAAAACTGTTTAAAATTTTTATATAATTATCCGAAATGCTTGATTTCATTGTCACTCCTAACTTTCACGAGCTTCTGGATAAGGCAAAACAATTCGTCAATCTAAATATCATATTAAAAACCACGTAAGCGGATTAACCTTTTTTTTTTTTTTTAACATTTTGATTGAATGGACCTAGGAAATATGGCATACAGCCAAAAGTAAAACTTTCACTACGGTTAATACTTTAATTAGGGGTTAAAACAGTGTTACTTTTTTGAGGCACTGTGCATCAAGAGTTCTCCCATCATACTAAAGGTATGGGAAACTTAGGTAGTCGTGAAAATTTTCGACTACGGTTTTTTGACGTTTTTACATATTTTGAGATGTGAAGAATCCGAAAGTCATAAAATTTATTTTATATCCGTCCGTATATTAGTTTGTTAGTTAATTCGTTCGTTAGGCACTTTGTTAATCTGTGTAAACAGTAACTCAAGTAAAAATAATTGTAAAAAGGTCAGACAAGTTTTTAAAATGGCAAAACCAATATTCATTTTAAATGTTCTAATTTGAAAACTTTTTAAATTACTAGAAACTTACGACTTTCTTTAGGTGGAAGAATAGGGCAAATTTTTCTCTCAAACGTACATCATAAGATATATTTTTATCGTAAATATGTCAGACTAGTTTTTAAATATTTTTTATACTAACAGGAACATAATTAATTTCGAGCATTCTGCTTTAAAAACTTCGTAACTTTTTCGAAATTCATCTTTTTCTTAACATGGCAGAATAGGGCAATAATTCCCATGAACTTGCATTATGGAGATTTTTCCACTAGAAATAGTAAGAAATGATGTGGAATCTAAAATACAAAACTAATCATAGTAAGATTAGTTAATAAGTTACAATAAGGTAAATGTATCGAGGGAGAGTAGCCTAGAAGGGGTTGCATTTATTCTGCGACCGTGTTGAGTGATCAGTATAGTTCATTTTTCTTAACATTAATATAGAATGCATTATAGTTGAAATTTATGTGAACAAATGTAGGGTGAGGAACTGTACAGAATACGCCTGTGCCAATTAGCTTTTTTTTAAAAAATTCTTATACATAGTTATAGTATAATAATTTGAGTGTCATTGTTTCTGTGAATATAATCATAACAGATATATTATGTAGAATACAATATTTGTGCTCTAGATATGCTTGAAACTTGGAACTAATGGATTTCTAAAGTAATGTTGACTGCAAATGATTTATTAGAACAGTACCATTAATCATTTATTCATATATTATTCCTACATTGACAATATTGATTACTGTTTTTAGAGGGAGCTTTGCCACTTTTATACGTTCTAGATGGTTTGAAGATCGCTTAGTTTCATATTTCTCTTCTTCTGTTTTTCATCTTATTTCTTCCAATTTATTTCTAAAATATTTATCGCATAAAAATTTATATATATATATTTAAAAAAAAAGTATTCCACTATTAATTTTTAACAATAGACTAATGAGTTATATCAGTTCCTTGAATGATAAGTCATAATATCTAAAACCATTTTATATACTTGAGTAATGCGATTTAAAAAAAAGCGAGAGAGCGAGAAAAGAAATGAAATAAATAAATATACAAAAAAAAAAAAAAAAAAAAAAAAAAAAAAACAGAAGATTTAACGTAATTTAAATTGTTTTTACCATGTTTTTATAAACTGCTATTCTTGTTTGTCCGGTAAAAATCTTGCAATCGATTTTTAACTAACCTCCCGACTAGCTAGAATTTGAAACTTTCAAAATAGCCCGGAACCCAATGACAACACAATACTTCAAAGCCCGATTTTCGAATTTTCGATTAGTTTTCTTTTAATTAATTAAAATTGAAAAATAATAACCTCATAATAGCTTTAAAAATAGCCATTAAAATATTAGCTATAATTTAATTGTTACCAAAACAATTTACGAGTTCATTTTCTTTCGACATAAAAATAAATACATTTAATTAAACGTGAACTTTAAAAAATTGTAAAAAGTTAAATTATGCATCTCACAAGAATTGACGTCATTATCACTTTAAAATTTTTATGCACATTGATAAAGTGTTAATGTAGTTTCAACAGAAAATTTAAAAACATAGTATATAAAAATTTTATCTTATAATTATTTATTTTTTAAGAAAAAAAAATTAATTATTGTGATGGCATTTTAAAATCGGCCCTACATAATCAGTGATTTCGTAAGGGTTTTAAACATTTTTAAAAGCAAAAAAAAAAAAAAAATAAAAAAAAATAAAAAAAAATAAAATAAAATAAATAAATAAAATAATAACCATTGTAATTAATATACTGTTGAAAATCTTTTAAATGTTTATGTTTCAATATATCGCTGAAGAGAGAAACACATTCAATTAAAATTAAAACAAATATCGAAAAAATAAATAAATAAAATAAAATAAATAACAGAAAATTTGACATTATTCAAATGATTTTTTTACTTTGTAGGAGAAAATAATAAATTACTTTCATGATATTTTAAAATCGGTCCCACATAATCAGTGATTTCGTTCAGACACGGTACAGTGTCACTTTCAAAATAATGAAACGGTAGCCATACTTTCTTTTCCATTTTTCTTTATTTGAAATAGGATGATGATGTTGCGAGAAGTTTTTATAATATAACAAAGAATTATTGATACACAGTACAGTAAGTATTGTCACGTGCAATATCAAATGTCATCGTGTGGACGCAAATAGAAACGATTTTCAATATTCCATACAATGTTTACACATTAATGTAAAGCAGGGTTGGCAAGGTTTCGGACACTATGGTAAAAACCACGGTATAAACCATGGTTTTTACCATACTGTCCAAAACCTTCGTGTCTTAAACTGTCCAAAACTATATTTTTTAGTAGAATTATATTTTATTAAAATTATGCAAATATTTGAAAAATTTACAAAAAATTATTATAATTGTTGTTTTGTAACATTTTTTTAGTATATTCCATAGTGTTTAGTGAAAGATACATATATTAACAATATTCCAAAGCAAAAATTTATTACTGAAGCTTTAATGGAAAAATGTGGATAATTGTAGCTCAAATATTGATATTTATAATATTTACACACAAATACACAGTATATATTAGCAATGTGAATAAACATATCATGAGAACAAATTAATATATAATTATTATTATATCTATATAAGATTTACAATAAATCTTCTTGAAATAAATATTAAAAATGTGCAGCTACCACAAACATTTTTTATTTTATTTTTGAATAAATGAGAAAATATATATGTAAAAATATTAAATAATACACACTTTAAAGATTTTTTTTTTTTTTTTTTTTGGGGGGGGGGGGGGCATATCTGCTGTTTTTCAAAATGCATATACTTCATTGCCTAATTATAACTTTTATATTTTATTTTTGGTAACTTTTAATGTATGTAATTTATGAAAGAACTTTTAGAAATAATTTCTGTAAAATATTGGATATGTAAAAGTATTTTGCTATTAAAAATAAAAGACAAATTATTCATTTTGAAAATAATATCATACATTTTTTATTGTAAGAAAATTTTTTGAGTCATTAAAATTATTTTTTTTTTTATAGGTATTTTTAAATTGTAAATTTCTTTTAACTTAAAAAGGTCTAAATTTTCAGTATAAAATACTTTTAATTACTAATTATAATTGCTACTGAGAATGTAGGGAATGGAATTTCTTATAATTTTAGGTTTTGGACACTTTCGGGCAGTTTTGTACAGTTTAGGACACTTTTGGACGGTAAAAACCACCTGTCCTGTCCAAAACCAGTTTTAGACGTCCTAAACCCCAACCCTGATGTAAAGCTAATTAAAGTCCATTGCAATTTTATTATTATTATTACGTTTTTATTGGTGTCAATAGAAATTTTATATTCACTTTAGTAAATCATTATACATTTTTAACTGAATAAGAAATATGCCCTCGACTCTATAGTAAATGTTATTTTGATTATTTACTATTAGCCTACTTTGTTACATGTATATAACTTTTCGATAATGTTAACTTTTATTTTTTTTAACTAAAGAAATTTTTCGCATACTACTGTTAAAAAGATTTTTAGAACACAACAGTTAGCTTTCTTTGTTAATTTGAAAGTTTTCAGAATACTGTTCTTTAACCATATTTCTTGAAATTATAGGAGCCTCTGCGCAAGTTCTGGCTTAACGAGCCCAGTGTTAAAATAGGGGATTGGATTAAAATAAGCGATAAGAGAGCTCCGAATAATTGGTTGTTTTCCAAATTCTAACCTATCGGCCAATTTGACACCCCTTCGAGCCTTTGAACTCGTCTTCACTGCTTGTTTTATAAAACGTGGTTACACTGTTTTTCTTTGCTTATTTAAATGCTTTTCGAGTACTGCTGTTAACATTTTTTTTTTTATTTAAACCAATGCCATTAATAGCTTCTTTTGTTTACTTAACGATTTTTCGAATACTGCTGTTAACTTTATTTATTTATTGTGTTGTTGTTGTTCATTTAATGATTTATAGAATACTACTAACAGCTTTCTTGGTGAATATTTTGAATTTTAAGCTAACCATTTTTGCAAGATTATTAGAATACTGTAAATATCTAACAAAATTAATATTAAAAATATAGTTATAGTTATAGTTATAGTTAATCAGTATTAAAATATATATGATTTACCTAAAGAGTCTGTTATGTTCTTTGCTGAACTTAATATTTCTAACTATAGTAAAAGAAATTATGCTATTTCATTTATTTATGATTATAATATACTAAGTTTTACATAGGATATTTTAAGAGTATTAAACCCAATTCAGACAACCAAAATATGTTTATTTCAGTAATATAATTGACTCATTAATAAAATATATAAAAAGATTTTTCTACATTATTGAATTTAATAAGCTAACCTTTAATGTCACTGTACATTTATTATGTGGAATTATCGATTAATCGTCTCAGAAAATATTCATTGTTCAAACACGTTTGACAAAGGCATTATGAATGCAGCATGGACGCTTTGGGATATCGAGGCTTTTATGGTATGTCATAATAACTTAAATAATTAATGTGTGGGGATATATTTACAGTCTTTTCAGATCATTGTAGTTCTGATCAAATGGGATTCTAGTAATTATAATTCTTCGTCGAATATCCATTTTGAAGTAGAATGTGTCCTCTAAAAGTTATTTTAGTGATATGAATAATCAATTGGATAATGAAGAAAATCTCAAGTTTGAAATTAGTTTTAATAAGAAATGTTAATTTTACCCCATTTTTTAATATTTTTTTTAACATTTTAAAATTAATTTTAATTAAAGGATTTTCTTGCATGATAATTTTGTATAGGAATTCAAAGTTTATTTTTATTTTTATTTATTTTTATTTTTTAATCTTAGACCATAAGTATATTTCGTATTATCCACAGTGATAGTTTATAGTTAAATTTTGCCTCTAGATTAACAAATGAACTTATTAAATCAATAAAAGTAATAATTGGAATACAATATTTTGAGTAAAAGTACATGAGAAATATTTTTCTTTTTTACAATGTTTGATTTAATTCTATATATAAATGAGCATTGTCAATTCATTTTTTATAGAATAACTGCCTAAAGCAATGGTTCTTGAACAGTGCATTGAAAAAAAAAAAAAAAAAAATCTTGAAACTTCGTTAATCTGAGCTATGCTAATTTTATACTAGAAAAAATTAACGGTTTTTAAATATAGTCTTAAGTTTTGGTGAATTCTCACGAAGTCCAAAAAATAAATAAACAAATCGTTTTTTTAATATTAGATTCGAATGAAATATTAAATAACTGTCTAATTAAAAATATAATTTGATAGGAGTGTATAATCTATATTTAACATAAAATGACTTACTCATTTCCTTTTTATCTATTATCAAGATATTTTTACACTGTCTGATGTGATTTGCTTTACAAATAATGACAAAATAAAATTCAAATAATAACAATAAAAATTTGACTTTTTTTTTTTTTTTCAAGAAAATAATTTAATAAATACTTTCAAATTTTATGAACCGAAAACATTAAATTTTTACTTCCATTTACCGTAAGTACTGTATTTGGTCCAAAAATTTGATATCGAAATTTCACCTGATTTACACGTTTTAAGGTCACCTGAGTCCAAAAAAAAGTGGTTTTTGGCAATTGGTCAGTGTGTGTGTGTGTGTATGTATGTGTGGAATCTTCTGGCTATCATGTCTCCGAAAGTAATAAAGATAGAACTACGAAACTTCAGAATTAAGGCAGGTCTGGTGTACGGATGAATTTTCCAAATTTTAGTGAAAATTTAAAAACCGGAAGACCGGAAGTGGCACCGGAAGTCCGTATCTCAAAAACAGCTCTAGCGATTTTCTTCAAATTTGTTATATAAACACTCTATTAGATGTACTTTCGAATGATATAGTTGGTTAGTTCTGGAAAATTGATAGGCTTCCTGTATAAATAGCTCAATTTTCGGTCTTGCAAAAGCTTTCCTTTGAAAACGGCTGTACAGATTTTTTTTTAAACTCGCCATTTAACTCACTTTTATATATACTTTTGTATATAATTATTGTTTTCCGGTCAATAGTTGATTTTTTGTAAAAGTTGGTATCTCAAAAAGTCTGTAACGATCTTCTGGGAAATTTGTTATATAAATCCATTTCTTTCTCGTGTATTACGTGGTTATTAGAGGAAAATTAACAGTCTCCCTGCTTAGATAGATCATCTTCAAATCTCGGAAATTTGTGTTTAAAAAAATAACTCTACCATTTTTTTCTCTTATTTTTTACCTCGCTATATGTAAGCTTCGTTTTATATGTCTTTATAAGTTTCTCTTACCGGAAAAATTTTAGGTTTCTACTTCTTTAGGTCACTTTTATGTTTTCTGATCACATTATCGCTCAAAAATGCATATAATACGTGTGATAGAGGGTAATGGAAGTCGTGTGGTTGTTTCACACCAGACTTTTTTTAATACTAATTCAGGTTTATTTGTTGACGTATTTTATTTATAATACAAAATTTAGTCAAAGGAACAAATTAATCCGAATAATTTTTAGAAAATATTTTTAAAGAATTTACAGAAGTGCCGTCATCCGAAAAAGTATATTAATCCAAAATAAATGTGAAGGAAATCGTTGTCAAACATTAATCATAAAATTCATCTCTATCTCAATGCATATATAAATTTGTTACCCTTTTTTTTTTCTTTTCCCATTTCTAAGAAATATGCAAAAGCTGGGGAAATTTAGGTTATTGGTAATAACATATGCATTGCAATCGATAGATAAAAAATATAATTGCTCAGAATGAAAATCTGGCAACATTGATTAAATTTTCTACATAAAAATAATCTGAAACGTAATAATTTTTTTTATATACATCATTAAATAGAAATTGCTCCCAATTCGTTATTAGTTTTTCCTTTTGTTGTTTTAATTCATTGATTACTTTAACCTGAATTTATCCATTGAGTAGTTATCTATTATTTAGGTTGCATGTGAAGCATGTTGTCTGAGAAAGTATTTAAATTTGGGAAATGGTAATTTATTTGTCTCCGTTTTATTTAGGAAAAAAAAGCATATTAGAAGAAGTTTAATTGCCTGTTGCTAAAAATATTCACAATTTCTGATTTTTGTAATATTTGTTAAAAAGATAAAAGATAAGAAAATTATGTTTCAGTATTTATTCTCTAGCAATTTCTTTATTATTTTAAATGATATTTGTTTGAGAAACACATATTTTGAGATTAAGTATTTTTGTCTAATAAAAGAGTTTTAATTATCGTATTAACATTAATAAAGTAAAAATATCTTATCTTCATTTACTAATAATATAATTTAAATATGTATAAAAATAATGAAAAAAAAAAAGTAATTTGAATTATAAAGAAGAAAAAAACTTGTGACATGGGCTACCCAATCTTACTATCAGGATATAAAAAATCCACATTTGCTTCCTAAATTTTCCCCTACTAATAGCATTTTTTGTCTAAAAATAAACCTTTAAATTTATAAAGAAGTTTATTGTATGTGAATAAAGGTGGAAGACCAGGAAAAAAAGGCAGGTTCGTATAAAACCTGCGTGTATTTCGTAAAATTATGCTTACAAATAAGATATATGAAAATTCACCTATATTTGCATAAAATATTCAATCAGTTACACTGCTGAATGTTAATTGTACGCATTCTTTTTTGAATCATGTTTATGTTTTTATTTTCCTTCGTAATTAAATCATTTTTTCTTCCTGTGATGTGTTCGAAAGGGTTTTTAGATACATATATATACGTGGTGTGCAAGGCGATTATGGAATATTTACAAATATTTATATAATAATAATAATAATAAATTATTGAAATTAGATTATCAGCCACATTTGCTGACTCAATTGGTTTATTGTTCGCTATATCATATATATGGAAAGCCACTATAGCATATAGATAAAAATCAGCTAATGAGCATTTTTCTTTCAGTTTTTAATGAACTCAAGGAAATCCTAGAAGAAAAAAAAAGTGTGTAGAATGCTTATAATAACAGTATATTCAAATTCAGTCTAAAATGAGTGTAGAGGGGGAAGAATAAAAAATGATTGAACCTAAACAACTCCATAAATATTACTGTGTAGTGTTTTTCTGTAGAAATTCACCAGTTGCAATACAATTTAGAATCTTATTAGAATAGAATGTTTTTTGTGTGCCAAGAGCATATGAACAAAGAAAGCGATGCACATTTATTAAATGTTATAGAAGATTCACGATTTCAAACAAAATATCTGAATATGCTGAACAAACTTATTGTATTTAGCATCTTCAATGATAAATTATAATTTTGAAACACATTACTTTTCTTTTCGTGTCATTCTCCCCCCCCCCCCCCCCTCCTTCTTTTTTTTTTTTTTTTGCGATTCTCTTTGTAGATTTAAATCATTATTTTTATTTTCGAAGTAACATTAAATGAATTGCGTGATGACAAGGAAGGCAGTAATGAATCTTACATGAAGGAAGAAAAAAAATTGGAAATTTGTTCATCGACATTGAATAATTTGCAGTTGCTGTATAAATTTGAATACAAACGCCTCGAAAAATATCCATTTCTTATTCGCGATACTCGAAACTAAAACATTTGTAAATAAAATTGATATTCTTGAAACTTATTTAATGTAGAAAGTTTTTATAATGTGATTTTGCTTTTTTTTTACTTAAGGATGCTTATTTTAATATTATTATGAAAAAGAAAGAGAAAATTTAAAAAAAAAAAAAAAAAAAAAAAAGAACCGGGAAATACAAAATATTACAACTTTTCAAGACTTACGCACATCCCAAGTGCGCAAGTATAAATTATCCTTTGCCATGTACCATTTTAAGTACAGTCGGTAGCAAAAGTATCCGAACACATCCCTGCCTAAAAAAAGTACACTTAATATTGCTTTTTTAAATAAATCCTTGTCAAGTCATGTTCTTAGTCAGTCTAAAAACATGATTCGACAGGGATTTATTTAACAAAACAGTATTAAATGTATTCTTTTGATATCGGAATTACTGGCTAGTGCTCGAATACTTTTGCTGCCGACTGTAGTAAGTATTGTTCAGTTCAAATTTATTAATCAGTTAAGTATCGTTCCAATTTAAAAAGTATTATAATTGTTTCTAAATTATAAAATAAATTCATCTTGTTGATATATGTAATTATAGTATATGTACGACATTTGAAGAATAATGTATTTCATTTCATACACACTTGGTGATAACTACGCTTACCTACACAACAGTTCTGTTTTTGATTTATGTCGTTATTATAGTTTTCCTTTCATTATCCTGAATAAAACATGTGATAGTACGATTACATTGTTCTTTAATATATGTGAATAAATTAAGTATTTTAAGTATTTACTGTTTTGAGATAAATTATGTCTAGCTGACATGAATAAAATTATTCAGTGTAATGGCTTATATAATACTGTATTATGTATTTTCTACACTTTTCAAAACATTTACATTCATAATTATGTGGGTTGCCTATTCTTCAAAATGAATTACGTGGTTTAATGGCATGCAATATAATTACTTATCTATAGTGACGTCTGAAGAGTGATTTTAATTAAATTACCCTTATAAACAGCATCCTGAAGTTGTAGGAGAAGATTACCACCAATTCGGGTTTATGAACTGAACACTAGTTACGTTTGACAATTTTCTTTCTTTCCTTTTTTTTTTAAGCTTCAAAATGTGACAGTATGTGTCATTTTGCATGAAAAATTGAAAAATTTAACTAAGAGAAAGATCCACGCCAAATCATAAATTAGTCACTAAATGCTCAAATTGTTTACGCATTCTATGTGTGGTATTCCTTTTGTTAAATTTTCTGTTTTTCCCTAAAAGTCCATTATTGTGAATATTTTTAAACTTTTTTTTTCTGAAATTCCTTCGCATCTCGTGTATAGTCCATATACCAAATCTGGTAGCAGTCCGCTCTCCCCTTATAGATGTAGGATTCTGTAATAGAAATTCGATTATGACCACCATCTGCATAATTCAATTACTGTTAGCTTAGAAGGCTAAAATTTAATATTAAGATTTATAGGACGTCTTGTAGTGTACCTCCTTTTCTGGTCACTACCCCATTCATTAAATGTTCACATCGTTATTTTTTCTTTTAGAAAAAGGATGCTTGCGTATTTCTCAATGAGAGTTTGTCACACTGCGCTGAAAAAAAAAAAAAATTGAGCCTTGATACAATTTTTGCTGATTCTTATGTAAAAAAATCTGGAGTGACTCCACTCGACTTTCCGAACATTGAGTAACTAACAGTTTTGTAGATAAAATAAAGAAAGAGGAATTGCTAAACAAACAAAAGAGAGAAAACCATAATAGAGTGTTTTTTTCTCCATATATCACACGAGGTTTTATTTAACGCTACTGAACTTTGAGCCCTTAGATCATAATGATAAAGAATTTTTCGTTTTGTCCCTGTAAAAATCTATAGATGCTAGATTTACCAAAATGCTTATAGTTAGTGCAACAGTGATTTATAATATTCATACAAATTTTCAGCTCAATTGAATAAGGCGTTTAGATGCTATCGCACTTTTAAAAATTTGGTCTCATAGGCCATAATGATAAAGAATTTTTCTTTGTGTCCCTGTAAAAAAACTATAAGTGCTAGATTCACCAAAATCTATACAGATTGAGTATTTATGACCTATAATATGTGTATAAATTTTTTGCTCAATTGAATAAGGCGTTTAGATGCTATCGCACTTTTAAGATTTTGCTCCCATAGGCCATAATGATAAAGAATTTTTCTTTGTGTCCCTGTAAAAAAACTATAAGTGCTAGATTCACCATAATCTATAGGGTTCGTACTATGGTGACTTACAATATGCGTACCAACTTTCAGGTTAATCGAACAAAGCCTTTAGACGCTAGCGTGTTCACAGACATACACACATACACACATACACACATACACACACACATACATACATCATCGTAAAAATAGTGAAAACGGACTCAGGGTACCTCAAAACGTATAGAAACATCAAAATCTCGAATTCGGATTTTTGACATGATTACAATACTTTCCTCACTATAGTGTTCGGAAAGTAATGACCTCCTGAATCCCAATATGACACCCATTTTGTCTTGTTCCTTCCGTTTTCTCGGGACACCACCCCCTCCCTCAATTTTTATCACTGTTCGGTCATTTTATGGCTATGAATTTGATTTGGAGAATATAAAAGAATTAATTTAACACTTAAAAACAAAAAAATAGAATGTTTAATAAATAACATTAATAATAGATTAAAAAATATATAAGAAATGTAACACATAATTTCAATGGCAAATCCCCCCCCCTCCCCTAAAG
Source organism: Salticus scenicus (assembly GCA_963930645.1). NCBI lineage: Eukaryota > Metazoa > Arthropoda > Arachnida > Araneae > Salticidae > Salticus > Salticus scenicus. The sequence goes on along the minus strand of OZ005648.1, from coordinate 18,809,505 downwards.
TTTCCCCTTGCCGTAAATTTTAATGTTTTAGAATTTTCCAACTCTGTAGCCCCTCAGAAGATATTTAACAGTTAAAATAATCCTTTCCCCGCCTAAAAGGCAAATTTATAGCCATAAAATTACCGAAAATTGATAAAAATAGGGGGCCATCCCTAAAAACGGTGGGTGATAGAGCAAAATGTGCGTCCTATTCGGATTCAGGAGGTCATTTTACATAAGAATTTGTAAAATGGTGTTGGGGGCAATTTCCATTCATTAAAAAAAAGAGAGTTTTCGGGATCCGTCTTAATTTCCCCTTATTATTGAATAGCATTTATTGCCTGTAAAACTGTTTGCTCGGCAACAACTGTACCTATGTAGGAAAGAAACGTTTCGATTCTGTACAATAGCCAATGAAATAAATTAATACATTTAGAAACGGACCATACTGTATGAAATGTGTTTTCGATGTTTAGTTTTTAAAAAGGTTATTTTTGGTATTTTTTGTATATCAGAAACTCTTTCGTCTCCGCCTGTAAAACTGTTTGCTCAGCCAAAACTATATCTATGTAAGAAAGACATGTTTAACATTCAGTAACTATATTTATATTCGAACTACAGTGCCCGCCGCTTATTAAAATCACATCCGTTCTACGCCAAAGTGATTTTATTAAGCGGCTGATTTTTATATCCGGCGAACATTCTTTACACTCAATAAAAATGTATTCCTTCCCTGAATTTGGAAAGAATTTTCAAAAAGTAACGAATAATAGAATTAATAAACAATATTAATTAATTTTTTACACATAATTAATTGTTCCTTCAAAATAAGTAAATTAAACATATCCAAAGTTCCTATACGCTTTTCTTTGAGGAAAAATCATCATTACTTGGCAAAGAGCTCCATTTTTTCCTTTAAATTAAAAATCTATTCGTTTAAACATCTTGCTTCTTAGTTATTTCAAACTAAGAACTAGAAATTGTCCTTTAATAATTATAAATTAATATATATATCACTTGGGAATCAAATCAAATATGTAACTTATTACCGCATTTTGAAGAATATACGTTTCTTGAAAATGATGGGACGCGTTTAATTTTTGACTATGCTGCAAGTGTAAAATTTTCACAGAGCGATAACAGAGGGATATTGCTGTGCTTTATTTTCTTTTTTATTTAAAAAATAAAAAATCACAGTGTAAATGAAAAATATTTTTAGCGTGGATAAATGATATTTTTGTTGCTGAAGAGACCTTTTTAAATTTAATAACCGGCGATACTGATTTTATTAAGCGGCGGTTTTAAAAGTAGTTCGTATTAATTTGATTCCGTTCCCAGCAGTTTGATCAGATTAAGCGGCTGATTTTATTAACCAGTGAATTTATTAAGCGGTGGTTACTGTATATTGAGAAACAAAAACAGATAAAAAATAATCTCAGTGTTCAGTTTTTATAAAGATAGTGTTTTAGGGATTTGTTATATATATATATATATATATATATATATATAAGAAGAAGAATCAATGTCTTATTTATGCTAAAATACTTATGTAACAGAATTGGATTTACAAAATTATTGTCTTCGCGCTTGAACATAATCCCTTTCCTCTCCTATAAAAGTTAAAAAAAAAAAAATGGTGAGGGAGCTGATGGGTGCTTCGTTTTTATGCTTCAATGGTTATGTTCTTAACGTGTTTCCTGATGCAGAACATGTGAGCATCTTGAAGGCGTTCACCACGAGTGGTCAAACGAGACGTCGAGGAGGGGAGTCACACCTGTTGATTACGAAAGAGACCGTAAACGACTGACGGATGATGGTAAAATCGATGAAAATATCTTAAGTTCTCAGACACCAGACGTATTTTGTGTCTTTATTTTGACTTTATTCTCCCCTTTCGGTTGTTTTATTGCTTTTCGGTGGTTATCAGTTAAAAATGGAAAATTATGAATATTTCGTAGCAATGATTGAAATTTGTTACATTTATTGCCGTATTTTCGAAACTACAACAAACTAGTTTGTTGTGGCCACCACAAGACTTTCTTCTATATTTCCCTATACAAATTCACTCAGTAACAATGTTTAAAAAAAAAAAATCGATATCTTTGTTTAAAATTATCACAGATTTATAGTTCAACTGTTCTTTTTAAAGGTGTTGACGAGAGCTTTCGAAAGATGCCCATCTTGAAACTTTACCCCCCCTGGGGGGGGGGGGGGGTTCTTACTGCCCAGAGGGGAGAACTGATGCCTCCACATGCACAAATTTTTTTTCTAGTTAACTACTGCTATTATCAAAAAATTATATTAATTTTACAATCACAGGTTTAAAATAACTCTCATTATACACATTTATACGAAATTTTGTCCTATACTGCCATGTTAAAAGTTTAAAAAAAAATGCGATCACAGCACCACCTGTTGAGAGATTGATCCCCAAATCTAATCAGCACCAGTTTATGTCAGGATGCAACTAAATACCAAGTTTGGTTAAATTTCATTCATTGGTTCGTGAGATACAGCGTCCACAAAAAACGTGATACACACAAACACACAGACAGACAGACATTTTCTAAAAACTATCAATTCGTGTTCAGGGCATCCCAAAACGTGTAAATCCATCAAAAAACGGAGGTCGAAAATTTTCACGAATCCATTACTTTCTCTATATTACATATAGAATAAAGTAATAAATCAGTAAATTTTAGTGATCGTGCCAAATTCGTAGAAAAATGTCGTACTTGAAGACGTTTCATTTTACCATCATGTAATTTCTTATAGAAAATTTATTTTAAAAAATTAATATTCTGTCCGAACTTGTTTGGTGAAAATGGCAAAGGACATTGGTGCCTATGTTTACGTATCTTAATAGATTTAAAATTACATATAAATATTATCTTAAGAGATATGTTAATAAATGCTTTAGCTGTGTTCTGAAATAGTCGATATTTCTTAAAACTTAAGCATACTTATCACGCATATTATGCATAATTACGCTCTGGCGAATTCAATCTGTAATTTGTCTATTTCTTCCATTTTTACGACACTATATACAAACATATAGATAAACCACTAAAACGAAATGCATTAATTTGTTAACTGTATTTTACATACCACTGGCTACGGGTAACGTCAATTATACAACGACCATTGGTAGTAAAATATAAGGCAGACCAAAAAAAAAAAAAGAATTACATTTCGTTTTAATTGCTGTTAGGGGATTTACAAAGGATTTATTTTGAGCAGTAGCAGCTTTAACTTTCATGAAGCTCTTCAATTTTCAGCTTTTTAATATTGTTGTCCTATTTTTTTTTTTTTTTTTTTTTTTTTTTTATTCGCTTTTAGATTTGAGCTTCTCAGATGGTCAGCCTACATCATCCTTTTCAAATGTCGGCTCTGATCCTCAAATAAAATCAAAAGTAAAAAAGAATTGTTTCTAGATGCTGTATCAGTCGAAGAAGTAATATGTTTGGTTTGTCATAATCCACTTATTCAACCGATTTGATTTTATATACATATATATTTCCGGTGTATGTTTTATCAAAATTATATTGTAAGGAAATACAATTTTTATTAAAAACACACAATCAACTGATTGGAAAGAAAATGATAGTTATTGAATTGAATCATACGAGGTGTGGCTATTAAATAACGAGACTATTGCTGTAAAACATTTTATTTTAAATTTATACATATTTAGTTATTATCACCTTCAATATACACCCCTCCTCTATCCCTGCAATGCTCCATGCGAATTTTCCGTTGTTCGAAACAGTGCTGGAAGTCTTTTCCTGTGAGCTCCTGCATGAGGTGTGCCGCTTTTTATTTCATAACTTTAACTGACTCAAATCTTATTCCTTTTAATGCACATTTAACTTTGAGGAACGGATAAAAGTTACATGGGGCCAGGTCAGGCGAATAAGGCGGATGGTCTAAAACTGGGATGTTGCATTTGGCTAGAAATGCCTTGACAGACAATGACGTGTGAGCCGGCGTTTTGTCTTGATGGAGAACCCATGACTTGTTCTTCCACAATTCGGGTCGTTTTTTCCTTACCCCTTCACGGAGTTAAGCAAGCACCTCAAGACAGTAATGTTGATTAATAGTTTGACATTCAGGAACCCAGTGAAGGTACACAATACCATGAATGTCGAAAAAAAAGGATCATCATCGCTTGGAATTTCGGTCATCATCTCCAAAGTCTTCTCAGCCATCTTGGAAACGGTTGAACCACTCATAAACTCACACACGTGATAAACATTCATCGCCATAAACTTGCTTTAATAAAAGATAAGTTTCACTAGCGATTTTACCAAGTTTCAAGTGGAATTTCACGGCAATTCGTTGCTCTACTTTTACACTTTTCGGCAAAATGAAACAAACACCTCTTACACAAACGAAGGTTACGGCCAGACTGATTTCTCCACAAACACGGGAAGAGCTGCAATCGAAAGCGAAGGCTTTAAGCTGCACAGCTGTCGGTCGTTTGCATTTGGCACATATGTAGTTCATCTGTAGCAGCAATAGTCTCGTTATTTAATAGCCACACCTCGTATTTATTGAAAATCATATTTATTCAATAAATATAGTGTAAGTGTCCCTTGAACCGCAATTATTCTTCATATATATATATATATATATATATTCTAAAAATAAAATCACATTTGTAAAATAATAATAGCAATTTATTAATTAAAAACGTGATGTCCCATTAATATCGCTTCAGAATATTTAATTTCGTCCAAACATCACAAAATTATTAATCACCAGTAAAATTTAATTTCCGAAGAATTCCTATATCAAATTATGATTAATGCATCTGTAAATAGCGTGTATTCCGTAGCTCCTTGCATGATAAATTGCGAAATTAGTATTCCAGCATGTAAAGTTTAGGAAAATTTCTTCTATTCATTTAACGTATACACCTACCCAATTTGTTATAGTGAAGTTTGAAGACAAACACTGCATGCGACCTGGTGTAGAACCATTGGCCGGTGTAATAACGTATCAATACTGATTGTGTTTCTGAAAAAAAAAAAAAAAAAAAAAAAAAAAAAAACAAGCGGTTTCATGATGTTAAATTTAAACAGGTTTTCCTGATGCATTATTCTAGCCTAGCAAATATTTTTTTTTTTTTTTTTTTTTTTGTGCATAGATTTTTAATTTCTGTATTCAAGTAAATTTCAAAATTAAACGAATAAAATAAAAAATAAATAAAATCGGGGGGAAGGGGGGATATTTTACTGGATGCCAGAAATTTTTGCTGGTGACCAGTTTTTTTTTTTTTTTTTTTCCTGGGGCCTTGTATATATACATAAATGATAGATATCGTAATAAAATTTAATCTGAAAATTTAGCAATTAATAGATACAAAACAATACCAACACAATAAAAAAAAAAAAAAAAAGAACTGATTTAAATTATAGGAAAAGCTGACACAAAATAGTTGCGATACAGATTAAGAACCAATAAGAGACAAAAACTATTTAAATTACGTACGCCGACATGAATGATAATAATAATAATAATAATAATAATAAAAAGGACCAATAAACTTAATGACAGAGAAAACAAATAAATGACCACAGAAATAATTGGATAAAAATGCTTAAAATTAGAAGTAAATACTCATCAGGGGGCATGTACTTCATAATGCTGTGAAAGCTGCATCGATTTCGTAAAATAATATAGCTAATCATAGCAATTTATATTGTTCCAGCCCCGATCGGAGCAGCAAAAACATACTGAATGAGAAATTAAATAAAATATTAAATTAAATCTTCGTGGATTCCAGAGAAAAAACTAGAAAAAAGCATAGTAGCCACATGTAAAACATTTCACACAAACTGGAGAATAGGATGATGCCAACAAAAAAAAATGAAATTAAAAATAAAAACTTTGCAAACATCAATTAATCGATAAAGAATGAACGACTGAGCATTTTCATTAACGATAAAATACACAGAGTAATTATTTCTTGAGTTAGTCAAATTATATTTTAACGTTAATTAAAGTTCAATCTAATTTATTGTTAATTTAAATTGTACGTAATTCAAGAAACATTAAAACTTTCACAGTATTATTCATTTCAAATCATCCTTGTGTCGTCCATTGACAGTTTGCTTTGGTTGTTGTAAGTTGACGTTTCATGCGTAGGTTCTGAGCAAACTTTGTGTTGCCACACCTTTCGTGGGAAAGTTTCTGATATTAAATGACACGTCTTAATCGTGTGTCGTGCACACAGGAGTAATTATGTAACTTTGATTATACATTAAATGCATGTGTAGGCAAATGAAGGTCGTTAACTCGGCGGTAGTACAACCCACATGATTAGGCACGCCGCCATTTTATTCTTTTGATCTGAAATAACGGGCGATTCTTAAGAAAGCCTTAGATTAATCATAATGAGATGCAAATATCGTTCACCTGTGGACAAAAGGAGATTATATTTAAATTTATAATATCTAGTAGGTGGAAGATTTTTTTTCCCTTTCTATTTACAAGGCATGCATTAATCATATTTTGATACAGAAATTCCTAGAAAATTAAATTTTGTTGGTGATTAATAATCTTTGTTGTGTTTGAATGAAATTAAATATTCTAGAAAGGCGTTTTTAATTAATAAATTGTTACTGTGGATTTTTTAGTAAATTTTTTTTTATACATGTGAATTGAGTTTTAGGAAAAAAAAATACGATGAATAGTAATCGCTAAATAATTTTGATTTTAAAACATAAAAATATGTACTTTATATATATATATATATATATATTTTTTTTTTTTTTTTTTTTTGGAAGGATTTTAGCGGTAGAGTACGTGCTGTTATTTTATTTTATTTTATTTTTTAATTACATTATTACCAAAATTTACTAGATATTTATTACAGTTGTGAAATTAAATTGCATATCTTAATTAATAATTTTAATCAATACATTTTAATTAATTCAATACACCTAAATTAATTTTATTGAATAAATTGTTGAAGATTTTTGCTGTCGTTGCTGCTAAATTTGTAACGCTTTTTTTTTTTTTTTTTTTTTTTTTTTTAATGGGAATTTCTTTTCTCTAACGAAATAATTTTTGATCTATAAAAATACACTTTTTATTTCAAATTTATCTCCATTTTTAATGTAGTTTAGAGACAGAAAAAAAAAAAAAAAAAAAAAAAAAAAAAACAGATTATTTATGTTTTATTATACAAGTTATTTAAAACAAGTCACCAACTGGTATCCACAGTAAAATCTTCTCGTTATTTAAATTTTAGTAATTACACTGATTTCTTATGTCAATATTAATTTCACAATTATCCGAATTGCTCATACTCACACTATATTTCTGTTAGAGGATTTATACGGGGTCTATAGAGCGATAGCGACTTTAACGTTTATGAAGCTCTGAACGTGACTTATTTTCAAATATTCCTTTTTAACTTTTTAATATGGATGACCTATTTTGTATGTTTTTAGTTTTTTTTTTTTTTTTCCCTAATTTTGTCTTCTCTGAGGATCACCCTGCATCATCCTCTTCTATGCCATCTCTGATCGACAATTAAAAGCAAAAGTAAAAAAGAAAAGTGTCTAGATGCTAGATCAGTCGACTAGATCATTACCTTTCATTTAAGAAGCTTTCATTTAAGTCACCACCTTTCATTGAACCCCTTTTTTTAAAGATAATCCTTCCAAAGAGAACACACTTTTTTTTTTTCCACGTTACATTTCGAATATTGTTCAAATGACAAACCATTCTCAAGTCAAACAGATCACGAATGAAAAAGAAAACCTAACGGATGTGTTATTCAACAAAAATATTACAGTCGGTAATCGAATTATTAGATTTTTTTTTTTTTTTTTTTGAGAGAGGGAGAGATATTTTTACAGTATTTAAAAAAAAATACTGAGCGAAATTGTCTGAGACATGCAAAGAGCATTTAAAAACGCACATTTTTCATGATCGATTTAGTCCAGAGTGCAATTAGGGGGCCCAACCACAAATTGAAGAAAAGCGCAAACACTTTGGATCACCCTGTATCATAAAAAGCTACAAATGACTTGTAACTTTAATGCATTGTAGCACATACTGTGCACAATAGATACATATATAGATATATACATATATTTAATAATTGCTTAATTATTTAAGCATATATATATATATATTAATTTTTTGACGAGTTTTTTTTACTTATAACTAGAACGGATTTCTATCAAATTTTACAATATAGGTATTTTTCAGAAGAACTCGTCAAACTCGTCAAAACCTTTATAGCGAATGGATAAACCATAGACTTGGAATAATTTGAAACAAATTTGTTGATTTTTTTTTTTTCATTTTTTCACCTCCCCCCCCCCCCCTCAATCAGAGATTTCTCTAAAAGTGTCAACCACTGGTGCACTTACCCTATCCTGTTATGTTTTTATAAAAGCCTGTATAATAATGTATAGTAAAGCCTCTATAGAAAATAGTATTGCAACAATTAAATATGCCTAAATTATGACCGAAAATAGCGATTAAACTTGTATCCAATTTTTATAAATTTTATTCAACTTTTCGATTTTTATTCAACAAGTGCGTTCATATCTTCGTTTAAAAATATTTATTTTTATCACCTCCCTTATTAATTATAAAGCCGTTTTTTTACAAATCGTGTATTTATTTACTATAAGTACATTCGATAGCAATTTTGTTTTTCTCGAAAACATTTGTTTCGATAAATTATTAAATAAATAGGAATTTCATAGAATACTTTAATCAATGAATTTTCGAAATGTATTTTTTAACATTTCTAGAGACTTGGTTATTTCCTTTTTTCTGATTAATCAAGCCATTGACATTTCCTTCAATGAAAAAGCGTAGGTTGCGGAAATAAATTGTTTCGATGAACGAAAACTCACGTTTGAAACAGGGTGAACGAGGTCATGCGGCTTTATCAGATTAATAAACCTTAACTTTCTTCTTTAGGCGAGGCAAAGATTCTTTACTTTGAACTGGCGTCTGTATAATTAATACATCTGATTCTGTTGATCTAATATTTTCTTATTGGATTTTCCCCTAGTTAGTAGAGAGAGAGGGAATATATATATATATATATAGGGTCAGTGCACCAGTGATTGACACTTTTAGAGCAATCTCTGATGTTTTTAATGTTCTAGTCCTCAGAAAAATGTTTTAGAAATCTTAAGTTAGTACATATGGCATGAAAGACATTCAGAACCACATATACGTTAAAATATATACATTTGATAACAATTATTATTATTTTTTTTTTTTTTTTATGATAACAATTATTTTTTTTATGAATTCTTATTTGACACCCACTCAGTGTTCCAGTAATTGACACTGCCAGTTTTTCCTTTTATCAGTCATTGGCCCCCTATGTTCCAGTATTTGACACCGCTAGTTATTCATTTCACCAGTTATAGCACCCTATGCTCCAGTGTTTGACATAAAATGTTAAAATTCTTATATGTAAAATATATGATTTTATTATTTATTGTTTTTTTCGGGATAGATGTCAATTACTGAAGCATGCCAATCACTGGAGCACCTACCCTATATATATATATATATATATATATATATTGCCAATAACACGTATGACGCTTCGAAACTAGCATACTGGATACTTATAATATAATTTACTAATTAAACTTTGTAGGTGCGGAACTCAATAATGAGGCTTATCTAGTGTAACACTATTTATTTTACATTTAAAAGTTACACACTTAGTACACAAACCAACAAAAGGAACTATATACAGGGGAAAGTTAAATGGATTTGATTAAATAGTAAGAAAAAAGAGTTCCACATCCCACATGATGTGTTTTTGTGGTCGTTAGCCATTGCGGCAAACGTCAACCACGCATTCCATTCACAGTCACTTCCCTTCTCTGGAATGATTTCTGGTTCCTCGGCAACCGGGTAACTAGAAGGCGCTGGGCTTGTAGCATAGGCGCGCTCCAACTTTTAATTAATTAATTTTTGTTAATCTAATAGTTTAACAATATAAGTGTTTAGTATCTCTGTTTAACTTAAGGTTATATGGGAACAAAAATTTTTCCTGATATGTTTTTATTACTTTTTGTACAAATAGTCGCAATTCGTAACACCCGCGCCGAAATCAAATTGTGCTCAGATAGCGCGCCAACAATTAAAAATGTCACAGATAAAAAAGTAAACTTTCAAAGATTCCAGTTGCGTTCGGAAAAAAGAAAATAGTTTTGGTAAAAAAAGAAAAAAAAAAAAAAAACTATATAAAAGTTGATACATAAAGAGATATGAGGTTTTAAACGTACGATGCAGATCTATATCGCTATGCATTTAAGGATTAATCTTATTAATAAATATAAGACACTAAATTTCTGTGATTCAAATGACAAATAATTGTTTGGAATATAAAGGAGATAGTACACAATTATTATTATTGTTGTTGTTGCAACATATATTTAAAGTTACTTATATTTTCATGATTGTTATTTTTCCTATAAATCTGGATTATTTTAAAAGTTTTGCAACAGATGAAAACACTATTTCTCTGTGCTTTTTTAAAAATTATATAAGGTAAAACTAGGAGAGATTGCGCACATAGGGGATCGGCAAGAAGGAGTAGAATGGGCGCTCTGAAACTCCAGGTAGTTCTGCAATATCGATAGCGGAGCAGTGATGCCAGATGGTCGAAAATTATTTCCCCAAATCAGGTTTTTATTTATTTATTTATTATTTTTTTTTTCGAAAAAATACCCAACTTGATTTATACTAAAAAGGGGGAAAATTAAAAAAAAAAAAAAAAAAAAAAAAAAAATCAAACAGATTTAAGTGGAATTTAAGCTCAGATTTTTCCCCAAATGAAGGCAATTTTTGAAAAAAATCCCCAAATAACAATAAAGCTATTGAAAATCCCTGGTCATAGAAATAAATCATTGCGTTGCCAACATTGATAAAAAGTTGAACTCCCCAGATTTGTCCCCAGAAATGTCCCCACAAACATTTGGTCCAAAGAATTGTCCCCAGAAGCCTCAAAAATCCCCAAAATGGGGACAAAATCCCCAATCTGGCATCACTGTAGCGGAGTGCCCAATTAAATGTGCATGCTTATTTCTTGAACAGTCTCAAATTAAACGCGGTTATTTTGTCTCGTTTTCAAAAATGTGTGCTTAAATTTTCAAAACCCTTTCTAGGGATTTTTATAGAATGGTAGTATTACAAAATATTTTTTAGTTAAATGATTTCCCATGGACTCGTTTATAAATTTTACTTGTGGTAGGTAGTTGCATGAAAGTTACATGATTTATAACAACGAGTGCAACACGTATAGACAACGACAAATTAGGTCAACAAACAAGAAACTATTCAAACTAAAAAAGAACTTTAATTTTAAGTTCTATATATTATCTAGTAACTAAATGTTACTTTTTATTATATAGACTTTTTTTTTTTTTAATCTGCTTCTTTAATTTATTTTCTTTAAGTAAAAATTTTTATTCTTTTTTAATTTTTTTTTATTATTATTTATTTTCTTTCTTTTATTTTTATTTTTATTTTTTTTTTTTTTTTTTAATTACTAAATTGAAATACCTACATGCAATACAAAAATATTTGTTTGCAAAAACCTTATACCAATGTCATTTAAGTACATTTATCCTTGTTAACAAATTAATTGTAGTTAAAATTAAGCGCAATCTCTCCTACCCTATTAGGAGAGAATGCGCAAAATAGCTCTGTTGGTTTTATTACAGTTGTTTCTTTAAATCACAGTATAATAACAAAATAGTAATGGAAATGCGCAGAAGAAGGATCACTTCAAAGCTATGCACCAACAGTTTAGCAAAAAATTAAAATTTAGATTTTTTTTATAACGTTTTGTAGAATTGTACGCAAACTCTCCTATAGCTTTTACTTTACATGTTATAGCCTAAATATCTTTAATTTTATTCGTTCTTTCTTTGCTATGAGGTACAACAAAATCTCGATTAATGTTCTTTGAAATAAATCAATTTAATATTTTAATTTTAAAATATTAATAAACAAAGTCACTATAAATGTAATTAAATATTAAAAAGTAAAATGTGAAGAACTGTCAAGTTAAAAACAGTTTATCCTTGTAAGTCCTTTCTTTAAAAATGTTATCTAAGAAAATCCATTAAACGCTGTACGTTTCTTTTTAATTTACCATTTTCTGTTATCTTTTTTGACGCTATATTAATATATAAATCAATTTGATCACATTAATAAATACAAATGCAATACAAAGTTCTATTATTACGTAGAGAAAAAAAGAACAGAAAACAGCAAACAAAAACGATAAAACTGAGCTGGAAAAATTTTTTGTAGCAATTTTTTATGGTAATTTTCACTGCCAAAAATCAAATAGTGGATAAGTAATCTGAAATACCGGATTCACATGTAATTTTATTCGGGCCATCAAGGAAACTAGTCATATTTTTCTTTAACATATATAAGCGTTCATTATCTTGTCTTACAAGATATTATCCATTATAAAGCTTAATTGTAATTGCAGTTGTTAGATAATCTGGTAGAATTTTATAGCATTCAGGAAAGAGAAACGCGTGTTTCTGCACACGAAATTTTACTTTTGATTCCATTGTTTAAAATGGCCTCTGGAGAACATTATTTTAAATAAGCCATTGCTATGCAGACCTTGTATTCAGTTTTCCTTTTTGTGTTTCAAGTAATCGCTCTTTTCGGATAATCTGCATTAAATTACGGTATAAGTGAAGCTAACTTCTATATATCCGTGACGCTTGAGTAATTTGTATATATTTTTCTCGAATTGTTTTCCGAATTACTTATTTATATCTCTGTAGCTGTGTTGTAAATTTTATTATTTGCAATTTTATAAAAGACGTTTCAGGGGGTTAAACTTCAGGATTCGCTGTTTCGACAGTGTTGCTTTGAATATTATGTACATCAGCTCGGAATACGCATTTAGTTAACCGAAATAAATGGGAAACATTTGTGTGTTTAAAATGAGTTTTAAAGGCATTTAAGTGCTTTATTTCCTCAGTTGAAGAGTATTGACACATAAATGTTTATACTGAAAAATGTAAATTATAATTTCACCTCACTGACTTTTTACTTTCCGAACACTAGAGTGAGGAAGGTATTGTAATCATGTCAAAAATCCGAATTTGCGATTTTGATGTTTCTATACGTTTCGAGGTCCCCTGAGTCCGTTTTCACCGTTTTTACGATGATGTGTGTTGTATGTGTAATGTGTGTATGTGTGTGTGTGTGTATGTCTGTGAGTGAACACGCTAGCGTCTAAACGCTTTTTTCGAATAAGCTGAAAGTTGGTACGTATATTGTAAGTCACCATAGTACGAACCCTATTGATTTTGGTGAATCTAACACTTATAGTTTTTTTACAGGGACACCAGGAAAATCCTTTATCATTATGGCCTATGGGGCCAAATTTTTAAAACTGCGATAGCGTCTAAACGCTTTATTAATCTGAGCAAAAAATTTGTACATATATTATAGGTCGCAGTTGCACGAACAGTATAGATTTTGGTGAATTTAACACTTACAGTTTTTTTACAGGGGCACAAAGAAAAATTCTTTATCATTATGGCCTATAGGGCCAAATTTTTAAAAGTGTGATAGCGTCTAAACACCTTATTAACCTGAGCAAAAAATGTGTACACATGTTATAGGTCACAGTTGCACCAACTGTATAGATTTTGGTGAATTTAGCACTTACAGTTTTTTACAGGGACACAAAGAAATTTCTTTATCATTATGGCGTATGGGACCCAATTTTTAAAAGTGCGATAGCATCTAAACGCCTTATTCAATTAAGTTGAAAATTTATATTAATATTATAAATCACTGTTGCACTAACTATAAGCATTTTGGTGAATCTAGCGTTTATAGGTTTTTACAGGGACACAACGAAAAATTCTTTATCATTATGATCTATGGGCTCAAAGTTCAGTAGCGTTAAATAAAACATCGTGTAATATAGGGAGAAAAATACTCAAACACTCTATTATGGTTTTCTCTCCTTTGTTTGTTTAACAACTCCTCTTTCTTTACTTTATCTACAAAACTGTTAATTACTGAATGTTCGGAAAGTCAAGTGGAGTCACTCCAGATTTTTTTTTTTTTTTTTTTTTATAGGTATGCTTAAATCTGAAATTTTTATTTAAATGTAATATCGAATTAAAATCGTCTAAGCGTTTGAACTGAATTTTCGTAACTCAAATAGACACCCTTCAAATGGTTTAAGACTGATCTTTGCAAAGCAAGAAATCTCTCTCCAAATCGTGTGTGACGTAAAATTGTAACTTAAAATCATGAAGCTAGAATAGTCAATAAGATTATTTTTTTTAGACAATAAGATTATTTTTTTTAGACAATAAGATTATTTATTAAGTAGAAATTTCATTTGAGACGACACGCTGAGAGGGTTAAATTAGATCTTCAGAAAAGAAAACTATCTAGGATTCCTATAGCGACCAAAAATATTACAAATTACTATGAAAAACTCTTTGTTTCATTTAATATGATAACTATTATCATGTATAATACTAGGGGTAAAATTATTACTAATTGTACATATCACTTGTACATTTACAATCAGCCCACCACTGTGGTAAAACCGCACGTGCTTCTTATGATCGATTCATTAAAATGAATAAATTAATAAATAAATAAATTTCTATGAATAAACAAAATATTGATATTTATCATATAATTTACTTTGAATAAATATTAAGTCTTTATTACCATATATTTTGGGACTTTTGGGACATTTGTAACCACGAACCTCAACCTTAAATATAATCCCTGAAACAAATATTGTCTATAATTATGGGACACCCTGTTTTCAGTTTTCATGTGCTACATTTAATGTTTATAATTATATACAAAAAAATAAATAAATAAATAAATAAATAAAAAATCACCCCATACTCAGTTTTACTGTGAATTTTATTTTATGCTTTTGCCTGTGTATTTGGAACAAACTGTATAATTTAATTTGAGTAAATATTTTAGTTGCTAAATTGAATTTATAAAAATTCTTAATAAAAAATCGGATTCACGACTAATAATTTAATTCCTCATCCTTCCATTCTTTGAAATGTCATTTGAAGTCCTTCTTTCTCTGTAGAAGTGTCATGGATCACAACTGAACCAGAAACTTATCTTAAATTCGCTATATTACATAGCTTCATATTCTAAGATTGCTGAAGTATTTTTTATATAATCAGTATATATCTTTTTGCTCGAGTGCCTATTCATTACATCCTTCTTTCCATTTTTCTTATCGGATTACACAAGTCTACAAAAATAATGCTGGCAAAATTTTATTTGATAATTTTAGCAGATACATATGCTTTTTGATGCGCTGAAACCGAAAATAAATCCATTTTTTCTCTATTGCGTGTAGAGTTTAGTCATGTGTACAGACACAATTTCTCACTTTCTGTAGTTTTTAGTATGTTTCCACATTGAGAAAAAATTCTGTAACTGACACCTAGAATCTAAGTTGTGGCTCTAGAAAAAATAGTTCCATGTCATCTTTATAAATTCTAGTCCCCTTGGAAAGCGAGTTCTAGAAGCCTCTATTAGAATTCAAGAGCGTTTTCCTATATTCTCGAGGGCAAAGTTATTTAAAAATCTCTGCAAATAAATGAGGCTACAAGAAGCGAGTTTCAGCAACTATAATCTTGGTTTATTACCCAATTCTAGAAAATCAAGCGAGAATTTCTCGCAATACAAATGATTCAGAATATTTAGAGTATTCAGAATATTGTTTCACCGTCTAGAAATGTGTACACTAGAAATTCTCGATCATTTCGTCTATTCAGTTTATTGGCGTGCCTTACGCGCATAGCTCGGAAATCTATATTTCTTGTTAAGGGATTTAGAAAATGGTCTCTTATTCATTCTAGAGGAAGGCGGTATATTTTTTTTTTCTCAGTGCATGTTTAATTATAATTAATTATGGAAAATTACTATAAAAGTTACCCTATAATTATATTGGTAGAAAATTCGTGTTAGAGAAATTGTGTCTAAAAGTCTGATTTAAAACCCTTTTTCTCTGTAGAACTGTCATTGATCACAACTGAACCAGAAGCCTATCTTAAACTCGATAATCCATATTGACAAAAAACCATATGTGATACACTGAAAAAAAAAAAAAAAAAAATACCTCCTTCATCTAGAATAAATAAGTGGTCATTTTCTAAATCCCTTAACTAGAAATATAGATTTCCGAGCTGTGGGCATAAGGCACGCCAATGAACCGAATAGACGAAATGATCCAGAATTTCTAGTCTATATATTTCTAGATGGTGAAACAATATTCTGAATATTCTGAATCTTTTGTATTGCGAGAAATTCTTGCTTAATTTTCTAGAATTGTGTAATAAACAAAGATTATAGTTGCTGAAACCCGCCTCTTGTATTCACTTTTATTTGCAGAGATTTTTAAATAACTTTGCCCTCGAGAATATAGCAAAACGCTCTAGAATTCTAATAGGGGTTTCTAGAACTCGCTTTCAAAGGGGACTAGAATTTATAAGGTTCACATGGAACTATTTTTTCTAGAGCCAAAATTTAGATTCTAGATGTCAGTTACAGAATTTTTTCTCAGTGTAGAAAAAAACTGGCTTTTCGGTTTCAACACACCAAAAAAGCATAAAGATCAGCCAAAATTATCTAATCAAAATTTTAGGTGTAGACCTGTGTTAAAGAAGATCACAATCAATTTGTATATTGCTAAATGCAGCTCAATTCAGCTGCCAAGGGAATATCATGTGTAAAATTAAATGGTTTTTGTATTAAAATAATGAAACTATTAAATTTACAATTTCGCTTTTATTTTTAACCCTATATTTACAGTATGTGAAAAAAAAAAAAAAAAAAAAAAAATGCTTGAACTTGACTTTAATTTTTTTTTAAATATTGATCCCATGCATGTTTTTTAAATTAAAAAGTTTTATAAAAAAGAAGATTCTTAATTTTATAAATTGAATAAAAAAGTTAAGGGTATTCAATTTTAGAAATGGTGAATTCTATATTTTTCTATGGTCTCCATGAAAAAAAAAAAAAAAAAGAAAGAAAGAAAGAAAGAAAGAAAGAATGACATGTGTTCCAGTTATTAATAAAGTAATGTATAAAATTTCAGCGTTTTGTCATAGAAAATTCCCAGAGATATGACAAACATGTAGGGCATATTTTTAAAAACTGGAAATATTTTTGTATGGGACAGTCTAAAAATTTAAATGGTGTCACCTTTAAAATTGAATCCACTGAAATGTTTCATAGATTTTGTAAAATTATGGACTTGAAAGAAAATCTTTGTAATATGTTGTACATGTCTAAATTTTGTACATCACTTTGATAATGTATCATTATTTAAGAAATTAAATCTAAAGTCAATTCTTTTCGAACAACCTTTATGTATCTTTTGATTTACTAAATATTATTATTATTATTATTTTAGAATAAATATCCATATCCAATGCAAAACACTTGTTTTAATAATTATTATCATTATTATTATAGACTCCCGTACAACGCGGGGGCGTACAACGCTACATGAATACTACAATTTCCTTTTTTAATATCACTAATTTTATATCAAAGTAACTGCTTTATTAAAAAAAAAAAAGAAAAAAAGAAAGAAAGAAAGAAACTAAATCGGGTGTAATAAATTGATAATTTAGTGGAGTTAAAAAATAAAATTTTATTTATTTATGTATTTATTTTGTCATTCCTGCCCCCGCAATGTATAGGAGACTACTATATTATTATTTTAAGGTAAGAGTTAATTTTATTTGCTTTGAAATATATCCTACTAAATTATTATTATTCACATGAAAATTCATTTATGATGCTTGTTTTTAAATCTAAATTAGACAGTTTTGTTAGATATAAACAAAATAATTTTTAAGTGTATATGAATATTTAGTTTCAGAAAATGTCATTAAATTTTCTATAAATATATAAATCAATAAAATAAATCAATAATAAAATAAACAATTTAATTTCTGTTATTTTATTTCAAAATTAATTTAAAACTACATAAAAATTAGTACAATCTACTATGTGCATAGTTAGTTGTTATTTTGATAAAAAAATGATAATAATAATAATTTTATTAATTTTATTAATTTAAAAAAAATTATATTTTTATTTGAAAATTAAGAAACAAATGAATAAAACTACTCTATTTATTATGATCTGAAAGAAAAAAAAAAGGGGGGGGGGGCTTGTGTGAAAGCAATTTCGTGTAATTGTGTCAACTTTAATAACTTGCATCACTGTAAAATTAGAGGATTAATAAAATGAAGAATAGCCTGATTTTTTTTTTTTTTTTTTAAGGATATTCAACTAATAAATTTGTTTTACTTTCTGAGTTTCAGAATTGAAAATTTCAAACATGTTTAAGTTCCCAAGTACACGAATTTAATAAATTGTTCCTTTGTTTTTTCTACCCTTCGGCAGAATTCATTTTCTACCTCGTATCACTTGTGTCCACAAACCAAGTACACCATTTGTTGTAGTTTAACAATCTTGCGTGTCGGAACTTTTTGGGAGCGCTTAAGGGTTAATGTCATAAAGTACAGAAAAGAGCTTTTCGATTATTTTTCAGGAGTTCAAATTAATATTATCCTTGTAAATTAAGTGAATATTTATTCTTAATTGGGTACATTGTAATTCATGAACTCATTAAACCAAACAAATGTTGAATTATACAATGGAATACTTTTCTTTCGGTGATTATTATTATTTTTTTCCTGCTAGTATTATTTTATTTTATTTATTTTTTTAGGTGTGTTATTTTTTTTTACTGAAACAGACATTCGACGGTTATTGTAGCTAGAGCAACGACTATCGTATTAGGACTTTTAGTCTCAATCTACGGATAAAACGTTGTCGCCAGTTTTACGATGGTTTGACATTTATCGAAATCGAAAATTTATCGAAAATATAATCGAATAATTTGAAAGCAATGTTGTACGCAAGCGAAATGATGACGTCACTGGCCATTCGTGGATGCAAGAAAAATATTTCTTTTGTTAAACGCCCATTGCATTTTTTGTAAAAAATTATTAAAAATCGAAGAAAATTATTTCTCGATTTTAATCCCCATATTTAGGTATAGGTATGTTTTAGTTATCATGTGCATGCGTTAGATTAAGTTGTTTTTGTTGTAAAATTGATAAAATTTGAATTTTTAATTTCAAAACTCTAGAAAAAAAAAATGGCAAACTTCCATATTCGATTGAAAACATGAACATTTCATTTCAAAGGATGATATTTACACAATAAATATCCAACTAATATATTAATTAAAAGGGAAATGATAAATGTTCTATCATAAATTGAAGTCAAATTTGTTTTATGCCTAAATAAAGTATCTGGCATAAGATACTAATATGTTGCAGCGGAATAGATTTGATATCGGTCATCCTTGGCAGAAAAAAAAAAAAAAAAATCGCCAAATTATCTGGCGAACATAATTTAATTCCTTTAAAAAATCATGGTTATTTTAACAACTTATATTAAGAATGAATAATATGAAACAATATTTCGTACAATATTACGAAAATATACATCTGGCATGTATATTTTCGTATTACGTTTTTGATCGCCAAATAGAAAAAACGCCAAGGACGACAGAGTTTTGAAATTTAAAATTAAAATTATGTCAATTTGACAGCAAAATAACTCAATCTAATACATGCACACGATAACAAATACATATCTATACCCAAATATGGGGATTAAAATCAGGAAATAATTTTCCTCGATTTTTAATAATTTTTTACAAAAGATCCAATGGGCGATTAACATAGGAAATCACTTCCTTGCATCCACGGACGGTCAGTGACGTCACACTTCGCTTGCGTATAATAAGAAGCCTTTTTTTAGACAAAAATACATAATTTATTTTAATTTTTAATTGTTGCCAAAAAAGTTTACGAGTTGATTGTAAATGTTTTTGAAATGAAAAGAAATTCACGCGTAATTATTAAAATTGATATAAAACTTTGTGAAAAATTATACTTGCAGGATAAAATTGACGTCATTATAGCTCTAAAGTTATTTTATATTATTTTTTATTTATAGAGTTAAATATTTATGTGAATGAACCAAATATTCCTGCACGACAACGTGCACGTACATGGATATTTCGGAATTGCATATAGCCGCCTATTTAAATTAGCCTAGTGATTGGTTGGTATACAGAAAAATAAATAACTATGTAAACATGATAATAGTATAGTTTTATTTATTATTTTTACTGAAATGTTATTAGACAGATCTTACTGTCGATATTAGTGTATAGAATAATTTTTTGACTATTCTATCGTTCGTTAATGTATGAATAAAAATAAATTTCATGTAAATGTATTCTGCTTTAAATATTCCCTTCCTCCTCCCTCCTCCTCCTAAAAAAAAAAAAAAAATGCATGATTTGTATACATAAGTACACACGCATACATACAATGTCTGAATAAACTGGATTTGCAGTGCCTCGAGCTCGACCCACTAAATGTTTTGAATTGAAGAAAATGGGAAAAAAAAAAAAAAAAAAACACGAGCCAATAATAAATAAATAAATAAGTAAACATACCGAAATATAACCTATTACAATAAATATTAAATTTCATTTGTTTTGAATCAAATCTAGAATGAGAGGTCTTCTTTTAATGACGTATTAATAAATTTTTACCGATAAAAAAAATACCATCTAAATAATTAATATTAAATATATTAAATATTAGTTTCAATAATAAAATCCATTCAACATTTTACTTTTCACGTAAAATTGAGAAATTATTATTTTTATTCGGATTTTCAAGAAAATTCTTATTACTTAGAAATATTAAAATACTGTATGTATCTTTAAAATATATATTTAACGTTGATTTTCTTTCCCATACTGCATTTCCAAGAGTAGAATTTTCATATTCTTCTTTAGAATTATCGCATTTCAAATTATTTCAGTGTAATTTTGCGTATACAGTATTATTTTTATTTTTATTTCATTTTCATTTTCTTTTTTTTTATAATTATTAATTAGCAACAACACTTGCTCACAGTTTACATCTTGCCCATAACTTCTTAAACGAAACTAAAAATATAATAGAAAGACCTGCTTTTCTGATATTTTTAGCAATCTAAAAACTGTCTGTAATTGCAACTCTGTTTTCATAACTACCCTCGAGACAGAAATTTGAAATTATCGCTTTAGTATGCGATAACCACAGAAGTCGTCGTCTTCGGGTGTGTTACTGATTCATATCTCACAATGTTACATTTTTTTTTTTTTTTTTTTTTTTTTTTCTGCGCTTAAGGGGAGATTCCTCTTATCACAACTCCAGATGTCCCCATACTCCCGTTTCTGTTTTGACAAAGTCATGTACGTTCTCAATATAGCATCTTTCGTCTGTGATGAGAAACAGATATTATTCGAACAGCTGGTTGAAAAATGTAAGCGTATTATGTGCAGAATATAGTTTCTTATGATAAAATAAAAGCTTTGTTTCCATTTTCATGAATGTTAAGTTTTCTTTATTTAAATGTTTTTATATTATAGTGTGTTACATTACATGCTGTATTTTCAGGCACACTGTTAAAAATTTCTGTAAATTTAATGTAAATATTTATCCAGAGTTTCTGTAAATTTACAGTAATTCTTAGTTAAAAGTGAATAATCGAGATTCTCAATCTTTATTCTGTATTTTTATCTAATTTTATCAATTAATTTTTGAATTAAAATTAAAACTGACTGTTTGTACTTTAGAAAAAGCATTCTAAGTCCGAAATATATTCTCACCAATAATTCATTAAATTAATATTAGTCATTAAAGTGAATGTATAAAATAAGTTTTTTAACATCTCCGTTTATTTTTCACTGTAATTTTACGTGAGACTTAAGATAATACATTACACAAAGTTTTCTGTTGAAATTTGTAACAGTGCAGTTTTGCCAGATTGGGGATTTTGTCCCCATTTTGGGCTTCTGGAGACAATTTTGGAGATCGAATATTTCTGGGGAATTTCGAGGGGAATTTTGAAAATTTTGGGGAGAAATCTGAATATTTTAACTTTTTTTAATTATTTTAGACTACAGTGCGTGTCGAAATGATAGGTCCACCAGTAAAAACGAAAGTTATGTTGGTAAAAAAGGTTTTATTGTGTACAAAGTACTATTTTATAAACTACATTACTTCATTAAATGTAAAATAATACATGAATAATATACAAATAATAGGAATAATAAGGAAAACAAAAATTACAGGAAAAAGCTGTTTCAAAAAGATAGGTCCACTGAACCAAGCATAAAATTAATGTTGAATTAATAAGAAATTTTTCCACCTTGTTTGAGAATAACCTCATAAATCCTATTCGGCATGGTTTCTACAAGTTTTTGCAAACAATTTTTCTCGATTTTTGACCATTCGGAGGAAATAGCCTTTTTCAAGTCTGCAGTAGTGTTGTACTGCCTTCCGCCTGCATACACCGCTCTTGCGAGTATACCCCACATGTTTTCTACCGGATTCAGGTCGGGGCTGCAAGGTGGCCAATCGATAACATGTACACCATTATCCTGAAACCATTCGAAAGTGGACTTTGCAGTGTGCACAGGCGCATTGTCCTGTTGGAACATGAAGAATGGGCCCCCAATGTCCTCTGCTTGTGGAAAAAAATATTGTTCAAGCAGCTCTTGATAGCCTGCAGCATTCAAACGATTGTCTACAAATGCTATATCAGTTTTTCCTGCACCTCCGAATCCGGCCCATACCATAACTGAACCACCACCAGCTTGCCTCTTCGAGAATATCTATTTATCGTTACGCAGATCGTGCCAGTAGTACTGCCAGCTATCTGGACCATCCAGGTTGAATTTCTTTTCATCACTGAATATCACACGATGCCAATCTTGTTTCCAGGACATCACTTCATGTGCGAATTTCAATCTGTTTTCTTTGTGCTTTTTAGTCAATTTCGGAGCCGCTTTCCTCTTCACTTAAACTATATTGCCGAACTTCTTTACCACTCTATGGACTGTAGATTTTGATATTGAAGGGTTTTGTTGTCTGGCCACAGTGGATAAGCTCATATTTCCAGATTTTAACTCCTTTACGATAGTCCTTCTTTGTCGGGGTGTCACTTTTGATGGGCGGCCAGATGATTTTTTACTGCCATAAGCATTTCTAAGTCGCAAATAATTGTTTACAACATTATGTGATCTGTTTAAAAGTTTACCTATTTCTCTATTCGATTTTCCACACGTTTTAAATGCATCAATTTTCCCCTGCTCAATCAGCGAAAGACTGCAACGACGACCCATTTCGTTTGATTATAACGTGATGTTCAAATCTGTTTAAATACCTCCACAGCAGCCAGCATAATCCCGCAGTAAGACTAACCAACGATATTTATGCAAATTTTTTGGAAATAAACGTGATTGGTGCAAAATTTCTGAAGGTGGACCTATCTTTTCGAAACGGTCTGAAAATGAAAATTTGCATTAAATAAAAAGGAATTATTTATTTTAAAGAAATTTCTTCATAAATAGTTATAACAATTACTGATTAATTATCTCTACCAAAAAAGTGATTCTTATTCTCAATTAAGAGTCGAAATTTTGAAAAATGCGGGTGGACCTATCATTTCGATACGCACTGTACTTTCAACATTGCCAACTGTAGTAATTTTTCCGTACGCTTAGGGACGTAACAGTGTAGGAGCTTTTGAAGGTACCCCTTCTCCCCAGGACATCCTTAGGATATCCTGATGATAAAAGTACATCCAGCGTACATCCTCAGCACTAAAGTTCTTTAAGCAGATTAAAAATTTTCCGATAACTTGTGTGTATATAAAAGTTATTTTTGTATGTGGGAATTTTTTTCAGAAATGAACGTCATTTGGGGGAAAATTTGGGCTTAAATCTGTTGAATATTTTAAATTGTTTTTTAAAAAAAAATTACTTTTTTTATAGGAGTTGAGATGGGGATTTTTTTGGGGGAAAAAACCCTGATTTGGTGAAATTTGAAAGTCTGTTTGGGGAAATTGACTGTCAACTATCTGGCAACACTGTTTTCAAGGTATTCGGAAAATATTGATATATATATATTCTTTAACCACATTTCTTGCGACCATGGAAGCCTCTGCGCAAGTGCGGATTGAACGAGTCCAGTGTTAAAATAGGGGTGACTGAGATAAAACAAGCAATAAGGGAACAACTGGATGTTTGCCAAATAACTATCTCTCGGCCAATTTTGCATCCCTCCAAACTTTTGGACTCGGCCTCACTGCTAGTCGTAGGAAACGTGGTCGCACTACATATATACAAAGTTGCTTGACAGAAGTTGATAAAATCAATCAAAATTTTCAGATTCAATTACAAGCATTACAAAATGTAAATTTTTATACAGACCCGAACTAAGAAAAAATTTCTAGAAAGTAAAATGTAGCTCATACTTTAATCAGGTAGTTCGAAATACTTCAACGGCACTGTATGCTGTATCATGAAATGTGCTATTCCTAATGATATATTTGAACAGAGCCCTTTATAAACTAGTCAAAAATCAAAATGTAACTATGTTTATTTACTAAGGTAATTAAAATGTAATTAATCCATTATTTACGTTATGCGTTTATTTATTTTCATGCGTATTATCGAACCAATCTATTTATTTATTTTGTAGCCGGAAAATGTATATCAAAACATTTGTCAATGGTTTAAATCAGCTTTCTCCTCCTGTGTTATCTGCGAAACTTTTCATGTCATAGTGCCAAAATTTAGTATATAGCACCTAATTAGGGTGTACAAATAAAAACATTGTAGTTTGTAAAAAATAATCACCCTGGAGTTTCTAATTGAATTGATTTCACGTTTACTATATATTTTTGCAACTTATAGTATATTTCGAATAAGAAAATGTATATCTTTTACCAAAAACGGATTTAGGAAACTATTGGTTAATCAGTAGATAGAATCTTATCTTCCTTAATATAATCGGGCATGTAAAATCTAATCGCTTATTAGTAGGGCCAAAAAAATGCTCCAACGAGAATACATCATAAAGCTACAAACCTTGAACAATAGACAATTTACCCTCCCATGTTCAGGAAATTTCGCAAATATTCCTGGTTCAGAGCTGTCCGGACAGATTAGCAAATCTACCAATTTCTTCACACCCAACTAACACTATTTTAGTGTTGACATTATTTACTGGAATGATCATTTCATTAAATACAGTGTTAATGAGAAAAAGATTTGTTTCCTTTAATTTTTGTACTGATCTCCATATATTCATAATTTTTGTATCCCCAATAAGTGCAGAGCTGCCAACTTTTTTACTTTAGGTGTAAAATTTACATTTTTTGTTTGTTTTTACACCGTTACACTTCGACTAGTTTTTTTTTTTTTTTTTTTACACATTTTCAAGAACTTTATTTAATCAGCGATTTTTTTCCATTATAAGCTACTTTACCAACAAAAATTAACAAAATACTTGTAGATATATTCTATTATTTACAAATAATCTGGCGTGTCACTCACACGACTCTCTCTTACCCTGAAATTTAATACTATAAATACAGGTTGGAGATTAAGAGGTAAGATAATGAGTACTGTTATGTAAACTTATGTTAAACAATTCAAATTAGGCTTCGGAAGAGTTTTTTTGATAATTAGTTCTGTGTGAGGGGGGCTACCGCCCCCTCAACCCCCCGTTTCATTAGTGCACCTACATATATATAGAATTTAATTCGGTCGTTAAAAAATAATTCTGTTTTTAAAAATAATTTATTAAAATTATTATTTAAACAAATTATCCTTTATACAAACGATTTCCATATTAAAGAAGTAGTATAAAACTAAAAAAAAAAAAAAAAAAAAAAAAAGTTGAATTTATTCTCAATATTACATTAAAAAAAAAAAAATTTTTTTTTGGTTAAAAATTAAAAAAAATCGTTACTTTTATTTTAAATTATCGCAGATCGATGGTTCAACCATTCGTTTTAAAGGTATTGGCGAGCTCTTTTGAAAGAAACCCATTATGAAAATTTACTCCCCTCGAGGGGGGACTTCCCCCCCCCCCCCCAGGGATGAAGGCGAGGCTCCTACATGCACACAAAAAAAATTTCAGTTGACTATCTCTATTACAAAAAATATATATTCGTTTCATTTGTTTTAGTGCAGTCTATAGATGTTAAACTCTACTTAGCTGCAATTTCCCCCATAGACATAATGTATTTAAATACTTTTGAGTGTCCCTGTACACGACCATTTGCTTCATCTCAACGAAAAGCTTACTGTAGCATCCCTATATCATACACATTTAGAATACCGAGTTTGGAATTTCTTCTACTATTTGTTCTTGAGATATGCTGATAACAGACACACAGACAGACAGACACACAGACCATTAGCTAAAAACATGATTTTCGTATTCAGGGGACCTCAGAACATGTAAATATAACAAAATCTCACGTTCGAAAGTTTGACCCTAAAACAATACTTTCTCGACCCTATGGGTAAGAAAAAGTAAAAAAAGTGCAAAGAGGAAGCAGACATTGTAAAATCTACAAGCACTGCATAATAAAGAAGCAATTCCTCTCTGGTTGTCTCTTGGATGCTGCCTTTTGCGTCTTGTAGGGCATTAGGATCCACTGCTAAGTTTTTTTTTTTTTTTTTTTTTTTTTTTTAAGATGCTGTGGAAGTTTTAGACTGCTAAAATTTCTTCGAACCCCTCAACATATCATATTCCTCAAAAGGCAATTGAAAAGACAGTAATAATGAAGAAGCTGAATGCTCAAATAAAATGGGTAAAAAAAACTAAGGAAAAGCTAAATACTGTAATAAATCAATTAAAGAAATTGAAGAAGAAGCTTAATGCTCAGGTAATTTGGGTAGAAAAATGTTAGCTTCTACCTTCTAAGCATCAAATTCCAGATAAAAAGTTATCACATCTCTGAAATATTTTCAACTCTCTTCTAATCTTAATCTGTGAAATCCTAGACGTTATTATTATTATTTTAAGAATATTATGATAGATTTAGGTTGTATATTTTTCTAAATACACCAAATTTATGCAGGATGAGTATAGCCTCTATTTCTAAGTATCCTTTTCTATTTTCGATTATATGTGTTCTTATTTACGTACACGTCATTATAATTTATAGTAAGTACATGACGAAAATATTTATACTGGTATGTTATGTTAGTAACCTGATGACAACAATTGTCACTGTTAACAAAAGATTTGGCAGTTTTTAGCACTACATTCATATTAAGGAAGGAAAGGACCTATTCTCAAAAACAAGAATAAATAAATAAAAAATCTGGAGTGACTCCACTCGACTTTCCGAACATTGAGTAACTAACAGTTTTGTAGATAAAATAAAGAAAGAGGAGTTGCTAAACAAACAAAAAAGAGAAAACCATAACAGAGTGTTTGAGTATTTTTCTCCATATATCACACGAGGTTTTATTTAACGCTACTGAACTTTGAGCCCTTAGATCATAATGATAAAGAATTTTTCGTTATATCCCTGTAAAAATCTATAAATGCTAGATTCACCAAAATGCTTATAGTTAGTGCGACAGTGATTTATAATATTCATACAAATTTTCAGCTCAATTGAATAAGGCGTTTAGATGCTATCGCTGGTTTCATAGGCCATAAAGATAAAGAATTGTTCTTTGTGTCCCTGTAAAAAAACTGTAAGTGCTAGATTCACCAAAATCTATACAGTTGGTTCAAATGTGACCTATAACATGTGTACAAATTCTTTGCTGAGATTAATAAGGCATTTAGACGCTATCACACTTTTAAAAATTTGGCAAAGAATTTTTCTTTGTGTCCCTGTAAAAACACTATAAGTGCTAGATTCTCCAAAATCTATACAGATTGAGTATCTGTGACCTATAATATGTGTATAAAGTTTTTGCTCAGTTGAATAAGGCGTTTAGATGCTATCGCACTTTTAAGATTTTGGTCCCTTGGCCATAATGATAAGAATTTTTCTTTGTGTCCCTGTAAAAAAACTATAAGTGCTAGATTCACCAAAATCTATAGGGTTCGTACTATGGTGACTTACAATATACGTACCAACTTTCAGCTTATTCGAACAAAGCGTTTAGACGCTAGCGTGTTCACTCACAGACATACACACATACATACACACATACATACACACATACATACACACATACATACACACACACACATACATACATCATTGTAAAAATAGTGAAAACGGACTCTTTGGACCTCGAAACGTATAGAAACATCAAAATCTCGAATTCGAATTTTTGACATGATTACAATACTTTCCTCACTATAGTGTTCGGAAAGTAAAAAGTGCATTTTTTTAATTTTTCCTTCAATTATACCTTCTATTTCCTCATTTTTTTAGCAACTTATAACAAAATCATTAAGTTTATGTTCAAGACAAATGAAAAACTGACGCCCATTGATTAGCCAATGTTTAGGAAATTAGTCACAAATTTTAATAATTGTTTAAGCTCTCTAATAAAATATTAAAAGAAAAATTTAATCAATTTTTGTTTTTAATAGACATATAATGAAAAAAATTTGTACTATTACTTCTCAGTTTTTGGAAATGAGGCCCCCTGAATTTGGAGGCCTTGGGCCACTGCCCCGTTTATCCCTGCCATAATCTGGCCCTGGTCTTAATAGAATTCCCAATGAAACCTTCATAACGAGCCTTATCGAAGAAAATAACAAGTTGCAGATTCGAAATCTGTCTAAAAAATATTGTAAAGACAATTTTTGATTGCAAGTTTACCTTAAAAATTTCTTAATTTCACTTAAAAATAAAAATAATTATTTCATTTCTTTAAGAAAGATGAATCACTTGATATAATCGATTTAGAGAATTTGATATCATCGGAAGAATAGTTCTACCGAAAATCGATTATTTCTATTTATAGATTTAAAGTTGGAAACAATATCCGAATAATTTTCCGCGCAAAATTTATCTTTCAAATCGTTATAATTTATATATAGTTACTTTATCCTGAAATGCTTATTTTTCAACACTTTGGGTTAAAAAAAAAAAAAAGAAAAAAGAAAAAAGAAAAGAAAAAAAAAAAGAAAAGAAAAAAAAAAGAAAAGAAAAGAATATATATATTTTTTATATATCCCATTCGATATTTTAAGTGGAAAGTATGTAACAAGCGTGTACTTCATTTTTTTTTTTTTAACCCTTTTATTCCCCGTGATGCCAGTTAGAATCATAACATTTCAGATTTTCTTTCTTACCATTAACACTCCCGCAGATTCAAAATGAACAATATTAAAATCTATATATATTTTCCCACCGAAAAATACATATTTTAGATGATTTCACTATCCTTGTTGATAAATGAAAGTATATTTTACTCTATTCTCATAATAATATCTTCCGTGCCACTGTAAAAAAAATAACTATTACCAGCTGCAATCTGTGATTTATTTTATCCAATCACAGAGAATTTCTTGCAAGAAATTCTCTGTGATTGGATAAAATAAATCACAGATTGCAGCTGGTAATAGTTATTTTTTTACAGTGTGGAGGATCAAAATTGCGATGGCATGTCTCTGGACCCCCTCTAGGGGAGAGTACCAGGCCGTCGCCATTTGCCCATCCGCGCAGCACTAGTGCGACTTAAAAACCCAACCAACCAACCAACCTCATAATAATATCGGAATCAGTTTCCTGTTTTGGCAATTTAAGTAAATTAACCGTTTGAAACATTTTTTATTTTATTTTTTAATGTTTATAATTTGTATTTGAATTAATTGCAATATGTATTTCTTCGGAAATTTTAATATTTTTATTTATTGAAAAGTTATAATTTTAAATGGCATCAGTGGTTATATTAAACATAAACACCTCACAGTTGCTTTGTCAGCTATATTAACTTACACTCAGCTATTACTCCTATTAAAAAAAAAAAAAAAAAAAAAATGTTTATATGTATTACCTTTGAAATAAATTTATGACTAAATATAAGATTTATTGTTTTATGGATGGGAAAATTGGGAATGAAAGGGTTAAAGAAGGATTTTTCTGAAAAATTGTCTTTCTTATTCAGAATAAATATAATTTAATCTCATCTAGATGAATATCGTTAGTGATTTAAAATTTAAAATAAGATTTTTTAAAGATCTTTTTTAATTAGTATCATGTTTATCTAATTTTACGTATTTTGTTATTTTAATTTTTCGTTCAAATTCTCTAAACTCACTCTATGTAAATGAAAAAAAATGGATATTCTGAAAAATATATTTTTATCTTCATTTCCATTTAATTCGACGAATGGAGATTAAAATAGAATTTTCTGAAAAAAAAAATATTCTATCCTGGTTTTATTAAAGATTCCTTGTTTTCAATTTAGATTCTTTTATTCACTTTAAAAAAATAATTAAATTTCCGGGAGAAACAGTCATAAAATGAAAAAAGACAAATATCCATCAATCTTCTCGCTTTCGTAATTAAAATAGAATTTTTCATTATATTTTTCGGTAGCAGTGATAAGCAATTTGCATGTTTAATTCCCCCAGAGTTTTTTTATTATATAAACTCATCAAAATGGGTATTTAATAAATAATATATTCATTATGATTTGACATTTTGAGCTGTTTTCTGTACTAATTTACATTTTGCATGTCGTGGAGGCTAATGAGTTGGGCCTAATTTTGTCTGGCAAACTTTTTTCTTGTTATTTTATTTGCCATTTTCAAGCTTAAGAATTTGACATGCATGTTTTAATTTCCTTTCAGACGCTTTTGTAGAAAAAGCGGTAATTAATTTACAAGTATCCGTAAGTGTTAAAATTTTTACTCTTGTCTTCGATTAAATACATGTTAATGCAATATTCATGTAATTTGATTTTAATGTTACACCCGGGTCTCTTTCTCTCTTTTTCTTTTTAACTTTTGAACAAAGTTGTAAAGTTCCAGTTCAGTATTCAGTTTATACACCTGTCTATCCATGCATGGTCTCCTTTCCGCAAATATTATTTAAAATATCTTGAAACTGATACGTATTGCTACTTGCAAGGAAACATTCAAAAAGTGTTGTCTTCAAAAAATATTGAAGAAAATATATATGTGATTCTACTCTTCATAAAACACCAGGAAGTGAAAAAATTATCGGCTGAAATGAAATTACAGCGACCACAAAAAATTATCAAAATTAAGCATATTTGGCGATTTAGCGCTCTTAGGCGTTCAGTTCGCTAGCACCGAGGTTGCCGTGTACGAACAGAACTGTGTTTCATTTCTCCGCCAAGTACTCAAAATCAATCGCCTAACAATGTGAAATCGCCAAATATGCTTAATTTTGATATTTTTTGTGGTCGCTGTAATTCATTTCAGCCGATAATTTTTTCAGTTTCTGATGTTTTTGGAAGAGTAGAATCACATTTATTTTTTTTTCAATATTTTTTTAACACGACACCTTTTGAATGTTTCCTTGTTAGTGTCATTATAGCATGTTTCCTATCTAAATGGTATATTTGTCATTACTGGTTTGTGTACAGATACTTATAAAACCATTCCGTTATATTACGTCTACGAGAGGTATTTCTTGAAAAATCTATTTTAACACGTTCGCTGCCGGTTTCACGTGACTAAAATTTGAAATGACGTTTTTTTCTTTAACCCGCCGAAAATGTTTGAAGTGTTGCACAAGAGCGCTACATCGCCAGATGTTATAGGCTTTGTGTTTACCTTTGCTTGTTTGCGTCATGTGTTACGTCAATACGCTGTATTACGTCAAACGTGTAAAAATTCATCTGCTAGTTACAACTCTGGAGTTAATGAGTAATAAGTTAAATTTCCATAGCAAATAGTTTCGTTTGTACTGAGCAGATAAAATATCTCGCTGACGCCGTCACTTCGGTTGCATATTGATGATACGTGTTTTATTAGAGAGAAAGTATTCTATTTTGAAATACCCTTCCATGGAGGATCAAATTTTTGATCGCATGTTTCCGGACCACTTCTAGGGCTGAGTCCCCGACCGTTGCCAATCGCCCATTGCGCAGCACTAGTGTGACGTAAAAACCAACCAACCATCTACTTTGAAATATGAATATTTGTGATGTTTGCGTTAGTACTGTTTGGCTGGTTGAATAGAGTTGGAATTTAAGAGGTACTTTTGAATTTAAGAGGTTGGTTTGTTGATTGTGTTTTACGTCACACTAGTTTTGCGCAATGGACAATTGGCGATGGTCTGGGTCTCACCCCTAGAGTGGTCCAGGGACATGCCATCACAATTTTGATCCTCCACGGAAGGGATGACTCTCTCGCTTCGCAGACACCCAGAGGTATAATTAATATGTGAACATGGAAAACATTGCAGGCACGTCAGATTTTATGAGCACCAACCACCATTAGTATACACAATGGTTTTTGGCAGGCTCGAGTACCGAACCCGCAATCTTCCAATTCCGAGCCCGGCGCTCTACCGTCTGGGCAACCACGGTCCTGAATTTTAGAGGCATATTTTTGAATTTCATGCCAATACTGGTTGCTACAGTACAAAATTTTGTATACTTTCTAATTTCATGCATTTTGAGATAGGGGTATAGTGAACAGATCAGAGTACCATTATAATAGAAAATCGTTAAAATTTGCTATAATTATCCAGTTGCGGATTTATTTTTTCATTTCTAATGAATGAGGACTATAAATAAATATTAATGATGAATAATTTACTTTATACAACTTTTGAAAACTTTTAAGCTTAAAATTCCTAAGTAAAAAAGTATACTTCATACGGTTTTAACTTCATACGGTTACTTCATAAATCCTTGTCGAATCCTGTTCTTAGTCAGTGTAAAAACATGATTCGACAAGGATTTATTTAACAAATCCTTATGAAGTGTACTTTTTTTACATAGGAATTTTTGCTAGTGTTCGGACACTTTTGTTACCGACTGTACTTATAGCTATTAAATTATTGGAAATAAAAAAACTATCATCTAAACACTTATCATCAATTACTAGAGCAACACACTTTTCAGGGACATTTGGTGTGATTGTATAATCTAAGTTTTATTTTTTTATTTGTGATTAGTTATAAATTCATAATTATTTCGGTTTTTTTTTTTTTTTTTTTTTTTTTTTTTTTAATTATATTTTATGAAAATTTCCCTTTTGTCCTATGTATTATTATTATTCGGATTTTTTTTTCAAGACGCGTTTTCTTTTTAGGTCAGATCGCCGAGAAGCTCGCTTTCGTATGCCGCCGGTGTAAGGTTGCTATTCGGAACACGATGCGAAATGGCGCCGTCTTGGCGATTTTCGAAATTTCGCCAAACGGCAGCCTAAAGTAAACTTTCACCTGTAAAGCAATACGTCACATTCCGCGCTGGCGCGGGATCGGCAGCGAACGTGTTAATATCTTTATGCCTTTTAAACAGAATGAAATTAACGGCCCTCTTCACTTACCGTCGCCGGAGGCACGAGTATGGAAATTTTCTTTACTTATAACTCATTAACTAATACACATTTTTAAATTCTGTTTTCACATTCAGAAAATTTCCAACTGTTCATTTGACGGACCTTTTTTTAAAAACGTATTTTTTTAATTTTTAATATTTTATTTTGAAATTGCAAAATGAAAAATATCATATATTGAAAATTCGTATTTTACAGCTTCAAAAGAAAAAAAAAAAAAAAAAATACGTTTTTATAAAAGGTTCGTCAATTGAAAAGTTGGGAATTGTCTGAATGTGAAAACAGAATTGAAAGATATTTATTACTTAATGAGTTATATGTAAAGAAAATTTCCCATAGAATAACATTAGCTTCGGCTTCCAGCGACGGTGAGTGAAGCTAGCTGGCCCTTAACATGCATTACTTAAATGCACAAAATCAAGTTTCCTGGAGTGCATCGTATGATTATTTATATGTATGGATTTGCAGGGCCAAACAAAATGTTCAAAATACATTATGGGATCCAATAAAGTTTGGTTGAAGTGCATATTCAGTTGTGTTATGAGGGGTTTTTTTTCTTTCCTTTTTAAGTGTACATTTTTAGTACAATATCTGGTACGTTTTTTTTTTTTTTTTTTTACATTCTTAGTACCAATATTTCTAATCCGTGATATGTGAGTTTATAATATTTAAATTCTTCCAAGCGTATCTTTATTTAACCAATCTTTATCTGTGTGATGTGCTGATATATAATATATTTGATTTTTAAAAAAATGCACTTTAAAACACGTATAAAAAGATAAATTTAATTAAAATAATTAAAAATTACACAAAATATTTTTCATTTTGTCAAAACTTTTCGCCCTGCTTACCAGGCATCATCAGGACAAACTCAAGTCATTTTTAGTTACAAGTGCAGTAACTGTTGAGTTATATATATTAATAAAACATATTACAGTTACAGCTAATATAGACGAAACAGTCTATAAACGTAAATTCTGAATTATAGCCGAGCTTCACTGGGTCACCATGGAGACATTTGCTGTACAACGGTTGAATCTTTCCTGGGTTTAAATTTAGTTGGGCTTTACTGTAGTTCTATGGAGCAACAGTCTGTAGTAAAAAGACTTTAATTTAATTGGATCTTTACAAGAAATATGGAGAAACTTTGAAACAGCAACGGTTGAGACACTTATGGAGATTTCATTGGGTAGAGTTGCAGAGGTAAACTGGCGAGATCAGGGAAGGTGACAAAAAAAAAATAAAAAAAAAAAAAACAGCTTGGAGCTAAAATACTGAAGTTGGTTGATGTTTTGGGTGACCTGGAGCCACCTTGAGACATTGACTGTAGAAGTCTCTTGGATATCTCTATATGGGATATGATTTCAGATATATAATATAGTTGAAATAAAAGGCGTTTATATAGCTTAAAGGGACTTTCAAAAATATGTTGTGTATATAAAAGAAAAAATAAGCATAAGTACATAATTCAGAACTTTTATAATGCATTCTATCAAAATAAATCATTTTAATTTCCATTTAAAACTTTTACATTGCTGTTCTATATTAAACGATATGTAGTACTAAAAAGTGTTCATAAACAAACATAAGTCAATTTTCAAATCTACAACTACTATAATAATTAGATGAGGGGAAATATGAGACTTTTTTGTGAAATACGATCCTAAAATATATTTGTTAATAACCAAATGAAATAAAAATTAAATTATGGAGAAAAAAAAAAGGAGGGGGGGGGGGGGGGCAAAATTAGTATTTTGAAAAAAAAAAAAAAAAAAAAAAAAAAAAAGATAAGGTTTCTGTATCATTGCAATCGCTATACCGTTTATTTTGAAAACTTAAAATTCTCAAATTGTCTCTATGGCGTAGCTAGTTAACAACAGGCATTATAGTTTTATTGTAAAAATATTAAATCCCTTCTATTAATTTCAGGGAGATTTTTTTTTGTCTTTCTTTTTGAAATAATACCCCCACATATATTTGTATCGTGTATATGATGTCATAATAATAAATTTTTATCCTTGTTTGGGAGGAATGGATAAAATAACGTAAGAACGATTTAGCAGAAAAATAAATAAATAAATACAAAAATGCATTGAGAAAAGATAAATTTTGCCCGAAATTTGAAATAAATAAAATAATTCAAAAAGGTAATTTGAAATAATAGATGTAATGCTATGTAAAGGAGGACCGCTACTTGGCGATAGGGTGTCTCGATCCCCACTAAAAGTCGCCAAATTAAAGTCAAAACATTAACATAAATTATAGGTTAAAAAACTAAAAAGAAAATAATTACAATGATTATAATTAATAATAATAATATCTGGAATCGACCGATAGGCAGGCGAAGGCCGACTAGTGTTTAAAATAATAATAATACTTTGAATATTAGGTTTTAGTGTAACGCTCAATGAACAAAAGAAATTGTTACTATGATTATAACTGATCGATATCTAACAGAGCCACGTATACTTCTGAAATACGTATCCTCTGTCTAAAATATAACTCGAGATTCTTAAATACTTCAGTGTACGATCCAATAAAAACAAGATCGTTTTCAGCTTAAAAGTCGGCAGACTTTCGTGAAATGAATCTGGTATCTTCCATTCCACTACTAACGCGCTCAACCGTATATCAATGCCACTTATTTTTTCGATTTTGACAGATCAAGCATGACACGGGGATTTTTCTACTGCTGCAGTTTTACTTTTTTAAAAAAGTTAAATGTGAGCAAAATCTCTCGCCTTTTAACTTGTCAGATCTAAGAAAGCTGCCAGAAGAAGAAAAAAGAAAAGTTCGTGTTTCAAATGGCTCGTCATAATCTTGAAGAGAAAACAGTCGTCTGCTACAGCTGTGGGGATAAAACTTAAAAGCAATTTTATTTTGATCATTGTTGAGTTAATTGTCTGCAATGAAAAAGTGTTTAAACGCGTTAGTTTTCTAATCGTTTCTCAGGTGGCAACAATTTTTTTTTTTGGTAATTGATGAAACGACTGTGAAGCTTATGTGTTGAGATCCAAAAACTTTTTAGTATCTGTAAATGCACTGCGATAATGGTTATAAAAATCATCCGATTGACAAAAACTTGGTGTATATACAGAGTGATTATAAAGTTACGATTTCAAAACGCTATAATTTTAAAACTACGCATCAGAGCTATTTGATATTTTACCAGAGCAATCGTGAGACAATGACATTTTGTTTGGCAAAAAAAAAAAAAAGTTTCAAGATGTGTCTTTAATTATCCGTAAAGTATTTGTTTCATGAAGCTCATCTTTTTCTCTTTTCATTATGACTGTTTCCACTGAAACACGTACTCTTGTCTGTTTGCTAAAAAAATTTGTAGTAAACCCTTGAAGTCTATTGTTTCCTGCTATTCCATTCTGTTGCTAACAACATTTCCGTGTTTAATGAGTCCATTTAGGCGTTTCCCTTGATATTACCCTGACAGCGCCCTCTATAGGAACATGTTGGAACTGCGTTTTTTCTCCCCCAAACAAAATTTCATTGCCTCACGATTGCTCTGGTAAAATATCAAATCGCTCTGATGGGTAGTTTTAAAATTATATCGTTTTGAAATCGTACCTTTAATTATAATCACCCTGTATTTGTGAATTATGTAGAATTACATGTATAGTTTTTGGTGCATACAGTTTAGTAATTCATGTATAGTAACTGATGAATTTCGATACATTACTGTCTACGGGCGCCATTTTCTTTAAGTGTATTTTAACATCGTTACAAAACATTTCACATAATGAAGTTAACGTACTTTATTAAATTGCTTAATAATATGTTTCCAGTGAGAAATATTGCTTTGTAATGTATTAAATTAATAATTTAGTTTACATGGCTACATAAAAGAATTCCTATACATTATGTAAATAGAGGTCTGGCTGTGTTTTCTTCAACTTTCTTGTATGTAAGCACCAATTCGAGTTCTCTTCCCTTCGAAAGTTTACCTTAGGGATGTTTTTTTACATTTTCTGTTTTAACAATGAAAATTCTTTGTTTATCTTTTGCAGAATAAAATAGAGCTTTCTATATTCTTCTAAATTCATTGCAATTATTTGTTATCTCATGATTATCATCTTCCGTCATTGTGCTTGTTCTTTGCAAACAAATTTTTTTACGCTTTTTTTTTTTTTTTTTTTTTTTTTTTTTTTTTTAATTTAAGTAGTGTTATACATTTACAAAAGAAAAAAGAAATACTTTCTTCAAATCTCAGTAACGTATCGATAAAATAATTTCTTAGAAATGTCGAGAAATAATGAGACTAGATTAAAAACAGCTTGAAAGGCAAATCAGTTATGATAATACTGCCAAACCTTCGTGATTTCCTTTCAGAATGAATAGTGCTTCGTAAGAAATTCTACTGTTTACAATTTATATAATTATATTATATAATTGTATAACAATTTATATAATGATTAAAAAAAAAAAAAAAAAAAAATAGTTTTTTTTTTTTTTTTTTTTTTTTTTTAGTATAATGTAACGTACATTTCGAGCAATGACATTTGAAAGATTCTTTTTCCCTTTAAAATTATATCGAATAAATAAACATGCAAGTAAATTTTCAATCGCTTCTGAAATAAAATCCTTAATTCTTCACTTTTCAGAAAAGTGTTATTTGATCGTTACATGTCAAATAATGACTAAAATCGATAAATTGATTTTCGTTAAAAATTCATGTGCTCGAGAGTTTGTCAAACAAAGATTTCTGAGGAAACGGATGTATGTTTATTTTCTTTCTTGTCAATTTTTTTTTTCTAAATATTTCTTTCCGTCAATAAATATCTTTTCACGCCACAAAAAGGGGAAAAAAATCAATTTTCTATTACAGTAATTATTTTTTGAAGCTTTAAATTAATTTCTTTTTTAAGAACTTTGTTGTGAAAGTGGGTATATTATTCAACTAATATTCTCTTTCTTTCAGACGTATTTCAGGCATGAAAACCAGTTTTATTATTATTATTATTACGTGATTTATTGCTGATAAAATAAGTAGTCAATTCTCTAAGGAATAAAAACTTTATTTTTAATTTCTTTGTAGTCTAAATTCATTTTATCTATTTCTTTTTTACTAAGTAGAGATAAGTATAAAATTCTTATATAATGCTGAACTCAGTCAATCTTTGTGAAATTCCAGTAAAAAAGGGAAAGTGGTTTTTTTTTTTTCAGTGGATGACCTTTGATAAACTGCATTTGGATATTACAATGTGACGATTGTCGAATTTCGTTGCCTGTCGCTACAAAACCAAATCTTAAAAATTTAAAAAAATTAATTTTTAATTAACAAAAACATATTTAACGATTATGAATATTTTGTGTGGGGAGAAAAAAAAGAAAGTTGTTTAAAGGGTAATTCTTATAACAAGTTTCTCAATGGAATTTGTATATACTAAACTAGCGATTGGTGCATTATTTCCAATTTTCTTTTAAAGTACCTACATCGTAATATCATCATTGTAAAGTCGTTTTATTTCTAAGGTAACCGGCTGAATAGGAGTTGCTCCTTTCACACCATCCGTACTCGCAAGTGCCCTTATTTTGGATATCGTAGTAATTTTCGAGTTCCCCCCGGAAAAGGTCTCCCTTTTTTCCATTCTTGAGAATTTGATGAAGATGAATAACACCTGGTTTCGGAATAAAAGAATTTAGAACATTTGGGGGGTTTCTGGAAATGAAAGTGTATCTGGAATGAAAGTGCTCTTGAATATACGACAGTATATTCTAGAATATATACATTATCCTATATTTATATAGAACTTATATATTCAATATAAGTAGAATATACGATATATTTCTTAAAATATATCGTCCTTAAAAACGTTTCATTTTTAAATATTATTATTATTATTTTAATATATTATTTTTCTTATCTAATGTTATCAAAAGAAAACATTATTAATCCAATATTTGAAATATTTTATTCAAAAGATAATAAGAATAATAGGCAATAAGAGTAATAGTTCTAAGAGTAATAGGCATTCAAGGGTATAGTTTTGAAATTTAGAACATCTATGATAAATGTTACCCATAAGTAGACAGCTGAACTTGAAGCCCCACCAGCAGCCGAGAAGTTTTGCTCTCAAAGCTAGTAGACGAGATGCTCAGGGATCGAATCCAGGTTACGCTTGTTGGCATGGTCTCTCGGAGTTTTTCGAGATTTTCTCCGAAATCAGTGTGATTATGAGGTAGGACAACTTTAAAAAACACCCACAGAGAGCATCTCACCCATGTCTAGGTCTCTGATGTAGAAAATTGTCATTAACAAACCCCCCTCCACTGATATAACTGAACGAGGAATTTGTATAAGATTCTTTCTATTATCATAGAAAGAGAATTTTTATGTAGCAATAAGGCTTTCGTATTATTGTTTATAGTAATCTGCACATGTTCTATTTCACTATTCCTAATGCACTGTCCCCGCTCATACAACTGGTCTTTATTCGTGAATCATCTTGAAATAATTAGCAACAATGGTACTATTATACTTCCAACGATGCCTTCTTTCGGAATACGAAAATATTTTTTATATGTGAAGTTGACTACAGTAGAAATTCTGACCAGTTCGTATTTCATCCTCTTTTCTTGATTTTTCTTTGCATTGAATCTTGATTTTGTTGTTCTTAGAACAGTATATATTTTTATCCGTACTTTCAATTTCCCAAAACCAATCATATATAATTTTACGTATCATTTATTAAAGTTCAAATAATACTAAATGTAAAATTTTACTTCTTTATCCTGTGAACATGCATATTAAGCTGTTAACGTCTGAATTATTTCTCCTAAATATATTTT
This sequence comes from Salticus scenicus, assembly GCA_963930645.1. Classification (NCBI taxonomy): domain Eukaryota; kingdom Metazoa; phylum Arthropoda; class Arachnida; order Araneae; family Salticidae; genus Salticus; species Salticus scenicus. The sequence continues at coordinate 18,769,258 of OZ005648.1, read as the reverse complement.
GATTGTTAATTCAAATCTGAATTAATTTGAATTACGAACAGTGTAAATTTGAAATTCAGACGATGCGTGTGTTTGTTTTAAAATTACTGCTTGTCCTCATTTAAAGACGCTGGGCGTTCCAGTGAAAAAACTTCGAGATATTAAAATTTAGAGGTAATAGATAAACTTCATAACATAAGTTAACACAGACTTGTAAAATATTATATAATATACATTATTATTCTCTTTCATTTTAGTTGATACAGCTGCACAAAAACTACAAATCGGGGACTAAACAGAATTTTTAAATTAATTAATAATTATGCTATTTCTTCCCATGGTGAATTGAAATATCCTTTGAAATTTCTGGTGAAAATTTAAAGCTCGGTACACTTTTACATCTAAATGAATATTTTAGACAAAATCAGCTTCAAACATATATAAATATATATCCCCCCCATGTGTCGAAACGATTGTTTGCTTTTTACTTCCATTACCCGACTACCGTAGGTAATGGAAGTATTGTATTCGGTCCGCAAATTCGATGTCGAGTTTTCACCTGATTTATATGTTTTAAGGTCTCCTGTGTCTAAAAAAGTAGTTTTTGGCTGGTCAGTGTGTGTGTGTGTATGTATATATGTGTGTGGGGAATCTTCTGACTATCATATCTCCGAAACTGATAAAGACAGAACTACGAAACTTCAGAATTGAGACAGTTCTGGTATGCAGATGAATTTTCCTAATTTTGGTGAAAGTTGAAAAACCGGCAGTGGGGCATCAGAAACCGGAAGTGGTACCGTAAGTCTGTATCTCAAAAACGGTTCTAACGATTTTCTTCTAAGTTGCTATATAAACACTCTATTAGGTGTCCTTTCGAATGATACAGTTGGTTAGTTCAGGAAAATTGATAGGCGTTCTGTATAAATAGCTCAATTTCAGGCCTCGCAAGTGCGTTCCTTTAAAAACGGCTGCACGGATTTTTTTCAAACTCGTCATATTAACTGCCTTTTGAACATCCTTTTGTATGTAATTATTGTTTTCCGGTCAATAATTGAGTATGCCAAGTTTTGGCAAAGGTCGGTATCTCAAAAACTGCTCTCATGATTTTCTTGAAAATTGTTACATAAATCCATTTGAGCTATTCTTTCTTATGTATTACGTGGTTATTAAATGAAAATTAACAGTCATCCTGATTAGGTAGATCAGTTTTAGATGTCGGAAATTAATGTTTCAAAAAATGGCTAAACCAATTTTTTTTCTTCTTACTATTTTTAAATTCGCTATGTAAATATATTTTATATGTCTTTACATGTGTATAAGCTTTCTCTTACCAGAAAAATTTTAGGTGTCTAATTTGTTAGGTCAATTTTATGTCTTCTGATTATATTATCTCCAAAAAATTGATATAATACGTGTAATAGTAAGTAATGGAAGTCGTGTGGTTGTTTCACACCAGATTATTTCTTTATAGAATAGAATGGAAATCATAACTAGTATTCGGATTATGTTAGTATTTATTTTATTATTGTTCAGATATTGTAGTACAGCGCATTTATCCACTGTCAAGTGTTTGACTTAGCACTTTAGAAGTTAATACTTCGTTATTTTTGATTCACTTTTGAAATATCTGAAAATGTAACATTAAATATTTAAATTACTTCATTATTAACTAATTAATTGCTCTTAACTAATTAAATTTTATTTTTGCACCAATGTTACTTTTTAATTAAATTTTCGGTATTTTGTAATGAGTTTAACCTCCCACTTGTTAACTTCTTTATCTACGCATTTGATATTATATTTAACCCATTAAACGCCGTTATATCCTACTGTAAATTCTTTAATTTTCGTATATTTTGGGTTTCAATGTGCAATTCTAATCATGTTTAGTTTAAATAAATATTAAAAAAAAAAAAAAAAAAAAATGTTAGAAGTTATATGTTTCCAAAATGGGAGATTTGACACCTAACTGGAGTAGAACAGATGTTGAAAAACTGCAAAACCATTTTAAATTAGTTTTCTTGATCCCAATATATGTTATAATTTAAGAAAAGAACTGTTTCGTTTCATATCCATTGTTTTAAACCTCTGCACTCAAATGAGTTATTTTTGCTGAGTTATTTTTTTTTTTTTTTTTTTTTTTCCCTTTGCTGATGTTTTACAGAAAAACAAACATCTTTGTTCGAATAATTGAAAAAAAAAAAAAAAAAAATAGAAGTTACATTACAAATTTTTTGAAAAAATTACCAACGAAGCTACGCGCTTCAATATTTAATGTAAAAATAAAAAATATATATATTTATATTAATTACTTGCAGAGAAAAAAAATCTTAAACAATTATTCCCGCAGCGTAGGCTTTGGCGCCTAATGGGTTAATATAATTTTTTAATTGGAGGCAAACTATATTTGAAAATAACTGTAGAATACTTTCAATTAAGAATTATCAATGTTCCTGAAGTAATTTTCCATAGAATAATATTAATCTGTTTAGAGTTGTGTCTCATCTGTGATAATTTATAAAAATTCAATTGCTTCATTTTATTATTAACGTGAATTCTAATATGTTCTCATTATATGTAAGTAGTGCCGCATAAATAATTTGGAGAAATGCTAGCATTCATAAATGAAAATTATTTTTTAAATTGCTATTTTCATCCATACATTTTTTCTTTATTTCTTTAACTTGGAATCACAATCTTGGAGAAATTAAATTGGAAATAAAATATAGATTTATTCGTGTACTCATTAAATAATCTTTCCGTAATGGTCTATGGAAATATGGCCCGTATTCATGCTATCTATGGAGGAAATCATGTGTAATTCCTTAGATGCAGGTAAAACCGTTGGTTCAGTAACCTGTAAAGAATTTTTTTTTTTAAAGAGGGGTTTTATCTGCGTTTTTTGTCAGCTGCACAAATCTATAAATTTCGGAACTCGTTATATATATATATATATATATATATATATATAAATCAAAATTTCATTGCTATTATTATCATTTTAAACTATCAGCTAATATTTTTTGTAACACGGAAATTACACTGTATTTTCAAGTTTGTCGAAATTCGCGCGTGACAAATATTTGTAACTACTGTTCTGGAATAATAGGATTATTTGGCGTTATTTAATTTTGAATTTTCTGATAACTACATATATAAATTTAAAAATGTTAAAAAATAATCCTTTTTGGGCACTAATGTTTAATTTGATTTTTTTAAATACGTTGTTTGAATGTCAATTTTATAACATCTATTGATTTTATTTTTAAGAGTTCATATTTACGTTATTATATTTTACACCAAATTTTTAAAATTTAAAGGGATAATAGAATTGGAATAATAGGATTATTCGGCGTTATTTAATTTTAAATTTTCTGATAACTACATAAAATTTAAAAAAATTCCAGAATAATCCTTTTTGTGCACTAATGTTTAATTTTATTATTATTTTTTTTAATACGTTGTTTGAATGTCAATTTTATAAGATCTATTGGTTTTATTTTTAAGAGTAAATAGGTATTTACGTTATTATATTTTACACCAAATTTTAAAAATTTTCCTTATAAAATAGCTTAAAAAATTAATGCATATGTTATTGATTACGATTACAATAATATAAAATTTACTACGAATGAACAAGTCTATCTTATAACCAAGAACTTCGATTCGCAGAAGTTTCATTCTATTTAATATCGACAAACTAATTTATTTTATAACTCTGAATTCCTAATGAACCACGAGAAAATTTATTTTACTTCATTTAACTCGAAAACTTCTGCAATCTCAGTTGTTTTAAAAGCAATCGAAAACCAAACTTTAAATAAATAAAGAGGAAATGGGAGCTTGCCTCATTAACTGTACAAATTTGAGAAATCTTAACTATTTAAATGACGAGTAGACATTTGTCCCAAGAGAAAGATATCGGAAAACATTTGAACTCTCAATTTAATCGAACAAAACACAAAAGAGATTCGACAGATAGAAGATTTCATTTTATAATTAAGTGTAGAACGATTTTGCATATCTTCTGATTTAACCAAATAAAGAATTATTTCCAGTTGAGATGTTGAATAAAGATTTTCCTTTTTAAACTTTATAACGAAGTTTAAGGTATTTATGTCTACTTATCCGTTCGTCTGTCTGGGTATTCATATCTGTAAATATATTTAGAAGGTCTTGCAATCGATGTGTCTTTTAGATTTACAAATGACATGATTAGCAGTATTGGTTTATGTAGACTCGACAAAGAATACAGATACATTATACGGTCTTTGAAGGGTATTTTTTAACGCCTATTTTTATAGTCTTTTTACAGAACAAAACACAACGAAATTGACATGCTTTATTTACATGCACAAAAGCATGCCTCCTATAGAATACGGGCATGATTAGTATTTATCAATGGAATGCAGGACCACACAAAAATATTCATATATATTGTTGGAAATAAAAGAAAATGGCTGGGAATGCATTAGTTTAAAGTTGTTTCCATAAAGCATCATAAAATATATTTTTATATAGTAACATAAAATGTATTTCTATAAAGTATTTGTAATATTTTTAGGTAGTATATTGGGCTACACAAAAGTAATCTGTTTTATGCTTTTTGTGTAAAAGAAGAAATGTGACGGTAATTTATGTCTAATTTCTTATTCTATAATTAAAAACAAATATATTTAAGGTGTTATCACTGAGGTAAAATACATTGATAATTCAATGAAGTTACAGGTGGGGTATAGTTGGGAATTGTTTTCTAATCTGTTGAAAACATGTGTTTTTTTTTTTTTTTCTTTTGTTTGATTTTTCTGATTATATGTCACTTGTTTAAAATACCTAATCGTTAAATTATTTTCTCGTAGTCAATTAAAATGAATAAAAGCTGTGTAAATATTGTTTCCATAACCTCATTCTTTACGGAAAATCACAATGTTCCGGAAATTACAAAAGAAAGGCGTTTCCGGGAGGCATGTGGATAACATTCTCTTGAATTTTTTTTGTTCGTAGTATGGTTTATGCGATGTAGTTGTTGCAAAAAGGTTTCGTTGTCGATTCTCTCTATAAAGTTATTTGAATATGAATGAATTTAAGAAATTTAACTGTTGTAAATGTAAGATTTTTTCATCCTGATGTCATTATCATGATATCACAATTTTCTGTGTAATAAACAACAGAAATGGATTCCTTGAATATTGTAGCAAATTCTATACCTCTTGAAACAACAGGTAATATATTTTTCTTAATCTTTATAGAGCGTGTGGTTTATTTTAGGAAAATTATATTAGGTTATTTACTTAATATATTTATTCCGATGTAATCGGTCTAAAATTTTAGACAGTGCATTTTTAATTGCCATTACAATCAATTCTCTTTGTTATATTTTTTGTTCATTGAAATCAATCATTATTTTAGAAATACTCATATATTATCTTTCAGAAGAAATACCTAGAATTTGTTTTGTTACGGTACGTCTTCTTCTTCTACTTCTTTAAAAAAAAAAAAAAAAAAAAAAACACTAAGGACCGGAACCTACCGCTTAAAATGGATTCTGAACCACTATGAACATCTATGCCTGAACAAAATATGAACCCAACATTCTGGCATATGAAAGCCAGAAGCTATTTGGCTACCAAGTGGGCGAAATATAGAGGAATAATTGCATTATTATTATTATTATTATTATTATTATTATTAAGGGACTTGTACTAATTCCTAAACTCTTAATTTTAATTTTATTCTTTTATTCTTAAGGAGATAAATGTTAGATACGTAATAATTCCCCCCTCCCCACACTGTTAAAAATTTCAGTTCAAGGTTGAACCAAATGTTGGTACTACAGTAGCTTCAGTTTGCTAGGTTGAACCAAAAATTGGTACAACTATAGCTGCAACCATGCGATGGTGAAACCTTCTACTATGATTTGGCGTTTCTTGTTTAAAAAAAGCACCAAATTATGGTAAAAAATTGGTCCGTCTTATGGATGTAGCTATTGAAGTACCAAGCCTTCGTTTAGTAAAGCACCAAATAATGGTAAAAGGTTTCACCATCGCATGGTGGCAGCAAAAATGTACCATGTTTTGGTTCAACCTAGGAGAACATTTTTAACAGTGCAGGTTATATATATATATATTAAAAAAAAAAAAAAAAACAGCCAAAAACCTACTTAAAAAAAAAAAAAAAAAAAAAAAAAAAAATTGCAGGTATTTTGAAGAAAAATAAAACAGCATGCTTCCTTTAGTAAGTATTCAGTTTTTTTTTTTTTTTTTAGGTTTTATAAGGTTTATTTCAGTAAGTCCGAACTTGCAATATACCAGCAGTTTACTAAGGTTTTTTTTTTTCCTTAAGTTTTTTGCTCATTTATTCACACGTTTAATTTTTTTTTTCCATGCTTGTCTACGTATATGACACACATTCTACGGTAACTAAAGTCTTTCTGCAAAGAATTTTGTGGAATTTCATAAATTTTTATCCTTTAGTTGGGCTAAGATGTAAAAAAGTGCTTGCTGATTAAAATTTGGTGCGAGTCCGCTTCATCAATCATTTGCCAGCACATTTTAAAAGCATTATCAAAAAGCTTAGTAATATTTTGAATTATATTTTTCTGCTGACAATAAAATTCAATTCGTAGAAAGTCATAAATTTTAATACATATATATTTAGTAAATAAATGAAAAATAATTAAGTAAATGTTTTCTGTGACTAAATTATTATGTACTGTGCAAAACATTGCAAATGAATTAATTACAAAGATATTAACTATTTTTTGGTTTTGATTCAAATTGTAGTCCCATTCTTTTAAAGGCTTTAAAGGGGTGACGAATAAAAATCAAGTTAGATTAAACATGTCGGATGATTTGTTAACCGACAATCGAGAAAGTATGATCACTTTACAACTGTTTAAGATGACAAAAGACAATAAAGTTTTTTTTTTTTTTTGTTTTACATTCTATCTCTTTTTAACCTCCTATCAACCATGAAATTCATTTTTTATGCATATAACGTGTTCTGAAGGATAAAGAGTAATTTTAGGGGTGGAAAGGCTTCTTTTATGGGAAAAATAATACTCAATAATACCAAGTAAAAGTTAAAGTTACAAAAATGAAATTAAATAAATAAAAAGTGTAAAATTAATTTTTTTTTTTTTTTTATGCGTTTGAATTTGAGAGTTCATAATGAAGATAATATATATATTTTTTTATTTTGAAATGAATGCCCAGATTTGTGACAAATACATGGATTAACATGTCATACAATTTTTTTACAGAATTGGGTGAAAATTATTTCCCAAGATGCATTATAAGTAATTAATCATTTCTAAAACTTGGAATTCTAGGAAAATATTTTTTTTAATTTTGCAAAACCTTTTACACGATGTTAGAGGAATTGTGGAATGGTATCATTTTTAAAGTGTTATATCATTTCGTACGTTTTAGAACTATCAGGATATATTTGATTCTATAGATTTTGATAATTTTCATCATCCTTTGTTGCCTTAATGCAATAAGAATACTACCAACTCGTCAGGAACAAAAAAGAAAAAACAGTGATAACACTGAAAAAAATATGAAGTTTTACATGATAGAAACCGCGGATCAAATTCAATGTGTGCCCGCATATCGCGTCGTTTTCCTAACGTAGAGACAACGAACAAAATCAAATGATCATAATCATTGGATAAGATTGGAGTAGTAGCTGCATTCACCCCGCACTTAAAATATATTTTTGAAGCTGGCCTTGTATTCCGGCAGGTTGCTTTCTATTAATTCGGTCCTTCAACTTTTTTCGCCGCTTTTGTTTTCTCTTCCTGCAGCAGGCTTTTCCTACTTTCACTGATTTCCACCCGGATCCAATCGCTGTGGGATGCAAATAAGAGAAGCCGAGAAAAAGGATGTTTTATCATCAGTTCCGATTATCCCACGATATCGGCCGATATTGTACGTGTACAATTCTCAGTTCCGATGTTTACTGAAGAAAGTGTTTTAAATTGTTAAAGGTGTCCTGGATTTTTATTTATTTATTTATTTTCTTCTTCTTCTTCTTTCTTTCGCCTTTCAAAAATATATTTTTGTATAGAGTATAATTATGCGGTGATACTTCCAAACAACTGACAAACGTCGTACGAGACCAAAGTAATTAGTTCTTTCGATTGTACATGTATGGTATAATATTTATTTTAAGAATAATTTAATTATCACTTTTTTTTTCATCAAGCAAAATCAGGATACTCGTTATATCCTGATACTCGTTATATAAACGGATATCTCGTTAAAAGCAACATGCTAAGTACATGTTTAATTATTTGTACCAGAAAACATTTAAAAGTTGCAAATATTGTGTTCATTCAACATTTAAGATGTAATTTTTAATCTAGGCGATAGAAATTACATATATTTAACCTTTAGGACGGTATAGACAAATGTTTTATTATATTTGTGGTTGTATATTCTTTATCTTAATTTTACTTAACCTAATTAGAATCTATCAAATATGAACAACATATTATTGGAAACGTTTTCGAATTTTCACGTTATTGTATAGAAGAAGTTTTGGTATTTAAAAACATTAAGTAACAAAGTAAGCATTTGTTTATTTCTTTTTAAATGATAACGGAAATTTCGCCTAAATTAGAAATTACATCTTAAATGTTGAATGAACACAGTATTTGCAATTTTAAAATGTTTTCAGGTACAAATAATTAAACATGTACTTAGCATGTTGCTTTTAATGAGATATTCGTTTCTCATTTACGCTGTATGTATGTTAATAAAAACTCTTGTTCAAACACGTTAATGTTTTAACCGTCTAATTTAATTTTGCGAATTTTAAATAAGTCTTCTGGGATAAAAACAATTTTGCACTCTAATAATAGTTAATTGTCACATTTTATTCACGATAAATTTAACTTCCTAACACTATGATTAAAAAATAGAATTAAAACATTTTTCATTTTCCTTTTTTCCTAATTATATATATTTTTTATTTTTTATTCAATATTTTGTAAATACAAAAAGATTTTAAAAAATAATAATTAGAAAGATAATGAAATAGAAGAATAAACGATATATATATAAGAAACTTTTAAAACGTTTTATTATAATTTATCTTTAATTATATATCATTTTATATCATACACATTTTCGTTTTAAAAATTTCTTATATATATATATATATATATATATACTACTGGCCATTAAAATTGCTACACCAAGAAGGAATAATAATAACGGAATGAAATTTGTTGGACACATACATTATAGTAGGAAAGACAATTGATTAAAATTTCAGGAAATTTGGAGTAATATGTACTGAGAAAACAGTACATAAAGAAGCGACCTCTGTGAGCAATAGCAGCAAATATCTGCCTAGGCATTGAATTGAACAGCGATTGGATGACATGTACGGGTAGAGCACTTCATGAAGTTTTAACACGAAGCCACAATTCATCGATCGAAGTTACTGGTGAGTGGTGGGGGGCCAGTCGCTTTTCAACGATTAAACAATCATTTTCATTAATGCGAGATCAGGAGAACGCGCTGGCCAGAGCAACAGTCGAACACATTCGGCATTAATGAAGGTCCAGACAATATGGACAACTTGCGGTCGTGCATTGTCATGCTTAAATGTTGCGCTTCGGAGGCCTTGAACATAGGGCAGAGCGATGGGCCTTAACTCGTCAGAAATGTAATGGCTGGTATTCAGAGTGGCGTGAATCAAAACAAGATGTGACCGGGACGTGTGTCCAATGGTGCCACATACCATCAATCCAGGTGGTGAGTCAGTATGCGGCTACCAAAATTCTGATTACCCTCAAAACTGCATCACTGATATGGGCGCCATTAATGTGTGATCAATGATGAACCTGGACGCAGGAATGGCGTGAAGTCACTTTTCAGACAAATCACAATCCTGTTTACAGCATCAAGATTGCCTTATCCGTATTTAACGGTATTATGAATAATGCAGATTGCCAGCTGGGAATCGACATCATCATAATGTCTATCATTCGCAATGATGTTATGGGTTCCCATTGGATACACGTCTCGATTACTTCATGTTCGTATTCCTGGCACTCTGAACAGCGGCCATTAAATTTCTGATGAGTTAAAGCCCGCCCCTCTGCCCTATATTCAGGGTCTGCGTAGCGTAACATTTAAACAAGATAATGCACGACCGCAAGTTGTTTGTATTGTCCGGACCTTCTTTGATACAGAATGTGTTCGACTGTTGCTCTGGCCAGCGCGTTCTCCTGATATCGCACCATTGAAAATGACTGCTTAATCGTTGAAAAGCGACTGGTCCCCCCACCACTCACCAGTAACTTCAATCGATGAATTGTGGCATCAGGTTGAAGCTTCATGAAGTGCTCTACCCGTACATGTCATCCAATCGCTGTTCGATTCAATGCCTAGGCAGATATGTGCTGTTATTGCTCACAGAGGTCGCTGCTTTATGTACTGTTTTCTCAGTACATATTACTCCAAATTTCCTGAAATTTTAATCAATTGTTCTTCCTACTATAATGTATGTGTCCAACAAATTTCATTCCGTTATTATTATTCCTTCTTGGTGTAGCAATTTTAATGGCCAGTAGAGTATATATATATTTCTTAAGTAATCTTTATGTATTTTGTTATTGTATATCGATAATTGTAAAATGTAGCAAGATGCTTCACAAAACATTTTTGTGGATATTTTATATTTAATGGAGTGTTAAATGTTTTGATATAAGTGTTTTATTACAGTCAGATTCATTTTCGTTTTGGAAACTAAAACAAACCAAAAACATTAAATATAACTTTAAATAATAACAGGAGACTTGGCGTTGGAATATTAAAACCCGAATAAACTACTACGAGGGACCGAATTTAGTTCAACCAATAGGATTACGGGAAAGGTGGGTAGTGTGGTCAATAGGAATTTAGGAATGTTAGCTGTGTAAAGAGTAGAAAAATTGAGAAAATGTGGACTGAATGTAAAATTTCCAACAATCAGACAAATAGGGAACAGCGAAATCACAATTTACAAGGTTTTTAAAAATTTTATAAATATGAAAAGCTTCAAAGAAATCGAGTTCATGAATGGATTTAGGTCTGCAAATTATTTTAGCTGAATTAAATTTAAAATTATAATTTTCCTCTCCTGTTTACAAAGCTAACATTCCTAAATTCCTATTGGCCACACTCCCCACCTTTCCCGTAATCCTATTGGTTGAACTAATTTCGCTTCGTCTCCCATATATACGAGCACTTCTCCAGATTCAGAATTCCTTTTGCACTGAAGACGGTACGCTTAAGGCTACCGAAACAGCTGTGTGCATCTCAAATATTTTTCTTTGGCGTTTCTGATGTAGTAGTGTATTCGGGTTTTAATAATTTTAAATGTTGCTACTTAAAAACTACCCTCTCATAAAATATTTTCTCAATCAACATTTATATTTTTCTTGTACTATGTATTGCTATTGGCAAACAATATCATAAGTAAGAGAATTTGATTACTGGAATCTCGTTCATTTCCTTTATCATCAAACTGTTGTTGTTCCACTCAAAAAAAGAAGAAAAAAAAAGTTCTATTAAGAATCTTTTCATTTATCACCAATTTATTGGTTTCAGCTTCCAAAGTGGAAATGAATCTTACTATAATAAAACGTTCCTATCAGAAGTTTTGACACTCACATTAAATATAACTTTAAGTGTTGCCACTTAAAACTGCTCTGTCACAAAATGTTTCCTCACTCGTTATGAAACCGAATCTGAATGGCATCGCAGCTAGACTAAAATATGTACGGGAACCAAGAAATATCCTATTTATGGTCATCCACATGTTGTAAACCAGCTGGAAACAATCATGCTATTGTATGCTGCTCTTATAATTCTCTTTAAAAGTGAACTTATATTTGAAGAGTCGTTTGTTGTTATTAATCGTCCTGTTGCAAAAAGCCCTTATTCTTCAGGTCTTTTTTTTTTCTTAGTGAAGATAAGGCCCGGAAATACCACTCTGTTAGATAATAATCTAGACGCAACTGTCTGGTTTCGAGGGTAGTATTATGTAAATGGATATGTTAATGACTGATGGTAATAGAAACCGATGTTCGAACCAGTGATGCCAGATTGGGGATTTTGTCCCCATTTTAGGGATTTTTGAAGCTTCTGGGGACAATTTTGGGGACCGAATGTTTGTGGGGACTTTTTTGGGGAATTCTAAAATTTTTGGGGATAAATCTGGGGAGTTCTTCAACTTTTTGTGAATGTTGGCAACGTAATGATTTATCCCTACGACCAGGGATTTTCAATAGCTTTATTGTTATTTGGGGATTTTTTTCAAAAATTTCCTTAATTTGGGGGAAAAATCTGCGCTTAAATCTACTTAAATCTGCTTGATATTTCTTTTTGAAAAAAATTTTTTTTTTCCTTTTTAGTAGAAATTAAGTTGGGGATTTTTTCGAAAAAAGACCCTGATTTGGGAAAATATTAAGACCTGTTTGGGGAAATAATTTTTGACCATCTGGCATCACTGGTTCGAACTCGTTTCTTATAAATTAAATTTTGTTTCCTTAAATTATTCATGTGCCGTTTTGTTTCATTTTACTATTACACTGGTGGACAAAATTAAAGCAACAACCTGTTTTCTCGATTTCTTCTTTTGCACATAATTTTTAAACAAATGAACTTATGAACATAAAATTTGGATGGCCTCTTTGTTATCATATTATTAATCGAATTTTATGTAATTTTAGCATAAGAATAATTTTTAAGCTAATAAATATTCATTTTTCTCTCAAAAGCAAGCTTTTGAAAAAATGAAAAATTTTCAACAGTTTTTGGAAAGAACGCTTAGTGAAAAGTAGTCATAAGAATGCCTTACAGATAGGTGAAGATTCACAGGCATCCATATGTTAGATTACAACCAAATATTTCTATCTGTATTCACTTTTATGTTTCTTATTTTTTCTTCTTTTTTTCACATGTGAATAGCTTTTTAAAAAATATACATACAAACATAAAAATTGAATAAGATGTTCATTATAAAACAATTTATTGACATTTTTATTATTCTGGTGATGCTCATAGTTTACAAATTATTAATTATATTTTTTTAAATGTCCATTATAAAAGTAAAAGAAAAGTTAATACCAGAAATAAACATAGAGATTCAATTTAACGTTCCAAGCCATGTGCATCTTTACCTATCTCTAATGCATCCTTAACACCACTTTTCATTAAGTGTTCTTTCCTAAAATTATTCTAAATTTCATTTTTTCCAAAGCTTACTTTTGTGAAAAAAAGAATATTTATTAGCTTAAAAATTATTCTCATGCTAAAGTTACATAAAATTCGGTTGATAATATGATAACAAACAGGCCATCCAAATTTTATGTTTACAGGTTTATTTGTTTAAAAATTATGTGCAAAAGAAGAAAACGAGAAAGCTGGTTGTTGCTTTAATTTTGTCCACCAGTGTATATACTTTTTTTTTTTATGTATTTAGTATAAAATATACTCTGAGAACTCCAGAAAATTTAGTGTTCCCCATCAAATTTCTACTTTTCCATTCTTACATTTTAAAAGCCGCTAGTAAATGTTTGGCACGTTATACTGTTTTGTGTACTTTCTGCTGCTTCACAATACAAATTTGAAATGCTTTTTGTCTCAAACAGACATTTAGATTTATGTCAGTTAATTACTACTACCGTTCGTGAAAAACGTCTGATGTAATCAGTGGCGGATCTAGGTTGGGGGGGGGGAGGGGACACTCACGCACAAAAAAAAAAAAAAAAAAAGCACTGACATTCACAATTGAATATTACAGGTATAAGTTTTCCATTGATCTGGAATAACATCTTGAAATATCTTCCCCCCCCTCCCCCCCCCAAAAAAAAAAAGTTAAGTTCTGGATCTGCCACTGGATGTAATGACTATTTAAATGAAATGAATATCTCATACGGAGATATTTTTCATGTGTTAGTCTGTACTATATTAAAAAGAAAAAAAAAAACTTTTCAAAGATTGTTAGATGGGAATAATTTTCAAATTACATTGAATACTATCATAATTTAAAATTTTTTAATTTTTATTAATTTTTCTGGTATTCCACTTTTTATTTTGTAAGATTGTTGAAAAAATTAATGGATATATGCTGATTTAATACATTTTATGTTCTTTTTATTTTCTATATTTAATGTCGTATTTATGTTTCATTGGGTTTAGCTTACTGCAATATATTATCGAAAAGTTATACTTTATTACAGCAAGCATCACAAATAGTCAATTATGAATTAACTCATTCATAATCAGCTAATTATGAATTAACTTTACTGGTATTAACATAATGCCAAAAAAAAAAAAAAGTACATAAAAATGCTAATTTATGTAACCTAGTTGAATTGCATAATTTAACGCTAATAGTAATCTAATGTTATTCCTTGTGGTTAAAATTTAACTTTTCTTATCTCCCCTTCCCACTGAATACTTCATTTCAGTTTTCATCAGCCATTTTCTAATATCCTCCATCCGCTAAAAAAGGGTTTACGAAAATTTTAAATGCAGTCAGTACAAGTTCTCTACTTCTTTTATTTATTCATTCCTACTTCCTACCATAATATGAGGTGACTAAATGTCCCCATTTTCTGGGGATAGGCATTTTTCTAAATATTGAATAATTATAGAAAGTAAATTATTTTTCATTGATATTTTGTTTTTAATCCTTATTTATTAAGAATGAAAAAATACATCCGTAAATAGATAATTGTAGAAATTTTTAACTGTCATAAAGGTATTCTGATCTGGTCACTCTGCCATAATAGGACTTTTGGTAACTGATTAAGTTGTCATCGAGCATAAATAAATAAATAAATAGTCATACTTAAGCTCTATTCTTTCTAAGAACATATATTGTTTTGAGAAACAAGTTGAGATAGATTGTACACAATTATTATTGTTACCTAACATCCTTAACATAGCAACATAAAATTATACTTTTAAAAAATTAAAGGACACGCTTTTATTGAAATGTGAACTAAAAAGCACAAAACATCTATCTTTATAGTATTAAAATACAGGGTAAGAAAAAATTGTGTGAGTGACACACCATATTACAGAGTGATTATAAAATAATTTAGAATTAAACAAAAACTATTTTTAAAAAATCTCCCCTGACTGGGCTCGAACGTTAGACCTTTAGGTTCGTAGCCCGGAGCTTTACCTCACAGCCACAGCGTTCACGTAGGGAAAGTCTTTTTTTACAATATAGATTCTTTGTTTGCTCCCAGAGTGGTTACAAACATACATACAGGTGAAGCTAAGAAAAGCGTGTTTAAAAAAGGGCCCCGAAGTATTTCAATGCAAAGAAAGATGATAGATTTTTTGAAATTGTAAGTTATTACCCATACAGCACTCATAGTCCCAAGTGCATTGCAGATACATTGCACCGTCCCTTTTCGGTCCCTTCACTTTGTGCTTTGAATAGTACGTCACTGCGAAAGCGTTTTGCGATGTTTTTTATAATTTGTATTGCAATCAAACTTGGATGTGAAAAGTATGTCCTTAAGACAACGGCATCATTGCAAAGTCGCATGCATGCACCAGTGCGATATGCTGAGATGAGATTTTTTCAACTTTTCAGTTGATTTCAGCAGTTTGTAAGATTTAGCTTTTCAGCATTTTTCAGTTTTCTCAGTTTTTTTTTTTTTTTTTTTGTGTTTCTGATGTGCATTTGTTACATCAACTTACCAAATTAAATTTGATTGAATTTGAAAAGCATAATCATTTGTTCTTTTTTCTTATAGACAGAAACATTAAATAAATATATATATATATATATATATTCATTTCTTTAATATAACAGAATTTGTTATAAAAATTCTAGCATCTCATTTCAACGTCTTGCTTTTGCGTATAGTTTCAGCTTTTTTGTCTCTTTATTAATCTCATCCCTGGATATGTATGCGATATCGTATTTCAAATCGCAGGTAGAAGACATTTCCACATATGTACAACAACCCAGAGATGTATTCTTTAACCACATTTCTTGCGACCATGGGAGCGTCTGCGCAAGCGCGGACTCAAAGAGTCCAGTGTTAAAATAGGGTGATAACCTCTGTCGTTGGGAGAACGAAAGCGATAAGGGAACACCGAATGGTTGGGTATTTATCAAATCCCAATCTGTGAGTCAATTTCACACCCCCTTTGGAGCCTTTGGAATCGCCCCCACTGATAGGCGTAGAAACATGGTTACACTCAGTGTTGCCTGATTGGCGATTTGTCCCTTTTTTGGGAACTTTTTTGGGGACCGAATGTTTGTGGGGGATTTTTGATATTTTTGGGGAGAAATTTGGGGAATTTTTCAAATACGTATTTTGTCTTAAATTTGTCTACCTGATAAGTTCACAGTCTCTGCACGTAGGGGGCTTTTATTTTAACAGTTTTCTGTAGCATGTAGGGTTTTTTTTAGGGTATACCTTCTTCCTGCCAGGACATCCTCAGGATATCCTGGGGATGAAAGCAAATCCTACGTACATCCTCAGCACTAATGTATTTTATGCTGGTTTAAAATTTTCGTATAACTAGTGTGTAAAAAAGTTTTATATATATATAAATATATATATATGAGGACTTTTTTTAGAAATGAGTATCATGTGGGGAAACTTTTGGGCTTAAATTTATTAAATATTTATTTATTTATTTATTTATTTATTTTTAATTTACCTTTTTAGTAGAAATCGAGTTGGGGATTTTTATTTATTTATTTTTATTTTTTTTTTTTTGCAAAAAAACCCTGATTCGGGGACATTTAAAAGCCTGTTTGCCGAAATTGAGTGTCGATCATCTGGCAACACTGGTACACTATGTATTTGGAAATGTGTGACGTGGCTACGATGCCATCAATATCACACAGCGATGTGTGTTCCATTTCGTGGTAATAGAACCGTGCTCTAAGGGTAATTTAACACTAAATGCTGCAAAAATATATCTACACTTGGCATATAATTTTTTATTGTATATAATTTCTATATATATAATTTCTAATCTTTTTAAAACTTTTCAAATCTTTCCTTAAAATGTCTATTATCCGTGTCTATTTTCTTAACTGTCATGGCACCGGTCACGAGACTGACAGACAATCGAGATTCCACTGTAATACGAAATTAATATAATTTCTTTTCCAGAAAAATTTAAGAATAATGACCCTTATTACTTTAAAAAAAAACTGGGGAAATTTTTAATGTTGATATGAGAATTTTAGTCGATTTTCTTCTGCGAAATATATAACCAGAAAATGCCAAACTGAAAAATGAGAAGAATGAAAAAAAAGAACTTTTCTTTGGGAGAATATATCACTTTCCTTCGGCGGAAAATTACTCGATTTACATATGATATTGTAATATTTCCCCTACCACGAGATTTTTTTTTTTTTTTTTTTAACGTAAAATACAATCTGTAATGTTCCCATTGCTATCTTATGCTAATGCTAATGTACTGAAGAACTCTACAAGCTGAATTTGCGATTTAAAGTTACATTATCTTTTCTACGGGGGAATATTTTGAGGCATAAATGAACATGGAATGGAAAGATAAAAAGAGAAAAGCGTGTTTAGAAAGTATAATTAGGGCTACTCAGTAGGCAAGTTTTATAATTTCATTAAACATTATATATATATATATATATATATATATATATATATATATATATGAATCTATACTTTTCTCTTGAACCTCATTTTTAAAAATGATAAAAGAAACAATGAATTCATATTTATTAAATGCATTTAGATACATCGATTTAAATTAGTTAGTTATTTTTAATAATTTTCAACGGAGTTAAAGAATGTTTATATGTATACGGTTTGTCTGTTTGTCCATGCTCTGATTTACGAAAATATTTTAGAATGCTTTCAAACTTATATGTGTTACTTATATTCAATATAACATGATTCCTACACAAAATAATGTAAAGACATAAAAAGCTTTTCTAGGGCTTGTATAAAGTGACTCACGAAAGAATTCCGATGCATGCTGTGATTTACGAAAATATTTTAGAATGCTTTCAAACTTATATGTGTTATTTATATTCAATATAACATGATTCCTACACAAAATAATGTAAAGACATAAAAAGCTCTTCTAGGTCTTGTATACAGTGACTCACGAAAGAATTCCGATGCATGTTTGATTTACGAAAATATTTTAGAATGCTTTCAAACTTATATGTGTTATTTATATTCAATATAACATGATTCCTACACAAAATAATGTAAAGACATAAAAAGCTTTTCTAGGTCTTGTATACAGTGACTCACGAAAGAATTCCGCTGCAATACAGTTTATAAGAGATTTTTTATTCCCTTAAAGCATATTTTGCCTTATTTATACTATGCAATATATTATGAAATAAACATACATTATTCAAATACATAAAAGCTTTATATATATAAATGTATGATTAGCATTAATGATTGGTAATTATAAATGTTTACATAAAAATATTCAGATATATAATGGAATATCAGTAAAAATTGTCCAAAGTATTATGCATTTTATCGCCCTTGAGATTCCTTCCTCCATAATAATAAACAGAATATAATTAAGGCGTCATTAAAGAGGCAAAATTACAACTGAAAAGTGAATTGAAATCTATGTGAAGATTTTTCTTTCTTGTTTAAAACTGTTAACATTAACTAAAATACAAAAAATAAATAAAATAAATGAGGAATTGTGTTGTTATAATACAACTGTATGTATATATATATATATATATATATATTATGTTTTCTTTTATATTTGAAAAAATTGTTTTGTTTATTGATATATCTTTTTTTTTTCTTCTTTCTAGGTAAGTGTTATGAGAATTTTGATAAAAATACTAGTGACTACGTAACTTTTTGCATAATGTAAGTATTTTTATAACTTTTATTCAAAGTTTTTCAATTTTGATTACGGATAATATTTCATATTTCTTATGTCGTTCATAAAAAATGTACAATTCTATTGGAAGAAGAAGGGAGTTACACACCACAGTAGTATGAAGCCCCTAAAGAGTTGTGAAAGAAAAGAATATATATATATATATATATATATATATATATATATATATACAGGGCTCGAAATTAACAGTAGTCTGTTGGTCTGGAACCACAGAAAGGCTCAACGTACCACCAAATATAAATTCTACTGCTCCACTGGATTTGTCAAGCTTTTCAACTTTTTTATTCTATCCTAAAATAACCCATAAATCTGTCACAGAATGTTGTAACAATAGTAAGTGTAGATTTTTATAAATGTCAATATCACTTATTCCCTGTCATTAACACGCTTTTATTAGCTTCACCTGTATGTATGTTTGTAACCGCTCTGGGAGCAAACAAAAAATCTATATTGTAAAAAAAAAAATTTCCCTACGTGAACGCTGTGGCTGTGAGGTAAGCTCCGCGCTACGAACCCAAAGGTCTAGCGTTCGAGCCCAGTCAGGGGAGATTTTTTTTAAATGGTTTTTGTTTAATTCTAAATTATTTTAATTAAAGATTTAAATGCATGTAAATATTATGGTGCGTCCCTCACACGATTTTCTCTTACCCTGCATTTTAATACTAAGATAGATATATTGTGCTTTTTAGTTCACATTTCGATAAAAGCGTGTTCTTTAATTTTTTAAAAGCATAATATTATTTTTCATTTAATTTCACTTTCACAACCTTTTTTTACTATTAATTCTTAATAATAAATACGTGGCATTCAGTTAGTTTATTAAAGCATTACATTTTTTATTTATATAAGACTTCATTTGTGTTTTTTAATTAATTTACAAAAAATTATCATATTTGACTTACGTACATTTATAAACAAAGTAAGTCTTAGTAAAACAAACAGTTTATATATATTTTTAAATATTTTTTAAAATATAATATAATAGAAAAACGGACCAGTAACTTTATTTTCTTAATTTCTATCCCTAATGTGTGTGTGTGTGTGTGTGTGTGTGTGTGTGTATATATATATATATATATATATACATATATATCCGCGACAAAAAAATAGGTACAAAGGGTTTTTTATTTGATTTTTCATAAAATAACGTTATCTAAATTGTGCTTATCATTTATTATTATCATAAAATAACACTATTCCCGGACTCATTTTTGTTTTAAGACTCATTTAGAAAAGTTTTAAGACTAAAAATTTTCTAATTTAAGACTACGCGACAAAAAGATAGGAACAAAGGTTTTTTTTTTTTTTTTTTTTTTTTTTAATTTTTCATAAAATAACATTATCTAAATTGTGCTGATCATTTATTATCATAATAAAATATTATCATATCAAAAACATATTAAATATTTAAATCATATTCAAAATAATCATATTAAAAAAAAAAAAAAAAACTTTGTTCCTATGTCGCGGTGTGTAGTCTTAAATTAGAAAAATTTTAGTCTTAAAAATTTTCTAAATGAGTCTTAAAACAAAAATGAGTCCGAGAATAGTGTTATTTTATGATAATAATAAGTAATAAGCACAATTTAGATAAGGCTATTTTATGAAAAATCAAAGAAAAAACCCTTTGTACCTATCTTCTTGTCGCGGGGTGTACATGAAAAACTTTTTCAAACATTTCATAGGAAGAAAAACGAATTATTTCTTGAAGAAATGAAAGATTTATTGGAAAAACTCGTATATATTAGAAACTATGGAATACATTTAATATGGCTGATAAAAAAATAGATATCTATATATATCATAAATATTCTGCCCCAGTTTATAATAGTACATGTTACAGATGTTATTTCAACATCAGTAACATCATCATTGGTTTAATAATTTTAAATAAAATAATATGTGTTGCTTTTAAATTCCTTCTTAATTCGTTATCAGATAGTTATTATCTTCACTATAAAAAAAATAAATTAAAAAAAAAATTGGCAGAATTTTATATTTTAATTGACAACATATTTTGTTGTAAAATTTAAAATGATGACGTAGTACTATGAAAAAACCTAAAATGAAGAACTTTATATTATATTAACTATCAGGGGTCTGTGTAGAGATAAAACTGGGTCCTTTACTGGACACTTCACAAAATTTTATATCCTAAAAAAGGATTCTTCACAAAATCTTTTATCCTAAAATAGGACCCTTCACAAAATTGTTTATCCTAAAAAAGGACCCTTCGCAAAAGTTTTCCTCTTAAAAAGAGACCTTTGATAAATATCTTTCATTTCAAAAACTAATTTTCCAAGCAACTAATGTGTAGCAAAAAGGCCACAGGAGTAATCTGATGTACTTTGCTATATTTTCTTCAAAAAGCTGCTATTCAGTTTCTAATTTATAAATATTTTTGTGCATGTGCATAAATCCTTACTTTAATTACAATTTTATTTTGTAAAATTACATTTTTTTTTTTTTTAAGAGGACATCAGCCGAAAAGCTCAATAAGACTTGATTTTCGTACTAATATTTAATTCACAAAATTACTTCTAGATTATTCACTATTTCTCAAAAACAGGACCCTGTCTGAAAAGTCTGGACAAATCCCTGACTATACATCACTGAAGAAATAACTGACAATTTAACTAATTTCACATATAAGTAAGGAAATTTCACATATAGTTTTACTGTGATCTTTCTTTTTTAACAATGTATTACAGCATATAAAATTCATGCTTCATACATTTGTTTCCAAATGCAAATTAACTTTAGGATGAAAAGAAAACTTTAAAAATAAATAAATAAAAGTTTAATTTTTTCAGCAAATACTTCCAAACCGATCGATTTCTGACGTTCAACAAATAGACAAAAGCTAAAAAATGCAGTTGAAAGGAAAATATTTTCTTTTTCCAGAAGAAAAGCGTAAATTTTTCTTCTTGGACTATTTCCGTTTTTGCATTAAATAAGTTCTTCCTCACGAAACCGCAAGTAATAAACTGCTCAAATTTTTCACCGGAAAAAAAGGCGAAGCAAACTTTATATTCTGCCTTGGAACCAACATCCGTAGATATAAAATATCCGGAGTAAATCGAACCGAGGCCGGAAGGTATCTAGAGATGAGAAAAAAAAGTGTTATACATGAATGGTGAAAATTTTATTTTCGTATCGTGGCAGTTTTAAGTGAGATCGCTCAAATTTTGTGTGTCCTATTTTGACCATTTCCATTTTTTTTTTTTTTTTGTCAAATATTTTCGTAAAATGTATCAAGATTTAGATCGCAAAATTGCATTCTCACTAAAATTGGGATATGAGATGATATGCTTAAAAAGGAAGGGGAAAAAATAGAAAGGAGTTAATATCGTTTTATACTGAGAGAGTCATTTTTATTTTTAATAAAAATGACTCTCTCCAATATTTTTAATTTATTCCACATCATTGTTAGTACCTACCTTTCTTTCTGACCACTTTTTTTGTAAAGTAATTTTCTCCAATATGTGATTACGATTAAATACAAAGTAAATTATTCTTTAAAAAAAAAAAAAAGAAAGAAAGAAAAGTAGTATGAGTAAAATGTAGGTGCAGATTAACTAGGGTGATCCGTTAAAGTGCGGAATCAAGAATTTTCCACATTTTAACTAGTCAATCTGCACATTAGCAACTTCGGTATCGTTAAAGTTCAAAAGTTTGTTTCTCTCATTTCCTTTCCCTACTCTTCTCCCCTCTCACTCCACTTTTAGTTTGGTGTCGCCGGTTAATTTTATTTCTCACTAGCCGCCTTCGGCGACCAACTGGTTAGTGATCCTTGATAATCCGGCCGTACAAAACTCCCGCTCGGTCGCACCTGTGGTGCCGTTTCAAGACCTACAACAGCTTATTGACATATATAATGAAAATAGCTTTACTGAAAATTTCAACTGTTGTAAATTCTCGCTCGGTAGTGCCTGCGGCGCTCACTTTCCGTTTCAGTATCTGAAACATCCTGTTCGCTCACCGTGTTATAATCTTTGGAAATTCTGACCGTAGCAAAGTTCCCCACGGTGGTGGCTGCGGCGCCTTATTCCCGTTTTAAAACTTACAATAGCTTGCTAGCTCATAGTGCAACTATCTTTGAAAATTTTAACAGTAGCAAAACTAAAAGTGCCATCTTGCTACAGAGATTTGCAACATATACTTTTCAATTTCAATTCAGATAACTTTTAAAATGATATATTACTTATGAAATAATGTTAATTAGAAACTGAGATACGAAAGCAATATTAAAAAAAATGGCGACGATGTTTTTACCCAGATTGAAACCAATAGATTTCCTAATCCTAAAAACTATTTTACTATATAAGTATATAAATAGATCCCAAAACGCCTCTGTTTATTTTCCGCTCACAAATCCTAAAATAAATAACTTCCAGTGGTTTTTCTGGTGTTATTTTGAACAACGTTATACAAAATTAAAAGCACTTTTGTAGAGTTGACTATTATAACACGTTTAGTCTGTTACTCTGAATCAAGAAAAAACAAAAAAGGAAGAACAAATTTTCCATTCTGTTGCATCGCCATTTAGTGGTCGTTCAACCGCATTTAAAAGCACGAACGAGTGCATTCAGTTCAGTCTCAGCATTTGCCAGTGAATTAAGGTATACTAGATTTTCACGTTCACTCTATATACTTTCCTAATAGAGAAACTGAAGTAAAAGAAGGGAAAAAAAATATTTTGCACTTCTCATACGAACAACAGGTTGAACCGTAGGCATTCATCAGCGAACAACGAAATTGTTGTATTCATTAATCAGTGTCAACTACTGCACCCAGGACATCGCACTCATGGTTTCAATGAAACCAATCATCAATGTGTGTTTTGTGTTTCCTTTTTCTTTTCTTTAACACCAATACTTATTTTTGTATTCGGTCTGAAAATTCGATATCGAGTTCTCACCTGATTTACACATTTTAAGGTGCCCTGAGTCCAAAAAAGTGGTTTTTGGCAATTGGTCAGTGTGTGTGTCTATGTATGTATGTATGGAATCTTCTGGCTATCATATCTCCAAAACTAATAAAGACAGAACTACAAAACTTAAGAATTTAGACAATTTTGGTGTACAGATGAGTTTTCCAAATTTTGGTGAAAATTTAAAAACCGGAAGTGAGACATTGGAAACCGGAAGTAGTAAGTCCGGA
Source organism: Salticus scenicus (assembly GCA_963930645.1). NCBI lineage: Eukaryota > Metazoa > Arthropoda > Arachnida > Araneae > Salticidae > Salticus > Salticus scenicus. The sequence continues at coordinate 18,745,202 of OZ005648.1, read as the reverse complement.
TCTCAAAAACAGCTCTAACGATTTTCTTCAAATTTGCTATATAAACACTCTATTAGATGCCCCTTCGAAGTTGGTTAATTCAGGAAAATTGATAGGCGTCCTGTATAAATAGCTCAATTTCAGGTCTCACGAGCGCGATTCTTTAAAAACGGCTGTACGGATTTCTTTCAAACTCGACATATTAACTCACTTTTAAATATCCTTTTGTATGTAATTATTGTTTAATTGAGTTTTGGTAAAAGTTGGTATCTCAAAAACGGCTCTAACGATTTTCTTGAAATTATTATATATATATCCATTCCTTTCTTATGTATTTCATGGTTATTAGAGGAAAATTAACAGTCATCCTGCTTAGGTATAGGCCAGTTTTAGATCTCGGAAATTGGTGTTTCAAAAAATAACTCTACCATATATATATATATTTTTTTAAACCTCACTATATGTAAGCTTCATTTTATCTGTTTTTACATGCGTATAAAGTTTCTCTTACCGGAAAAATTTTAGGTTCCTACTACTTCTTTAGGTCACTTTTATGTCTTCTGATCACATTACCTCCAAAAAATGCATATAATAGGTGTAATAGTGGGTAATGGAAGTCGTGTGGCTGTTTCACACCAGATTTTTTAGGCTCATTTTTTATTGTAACGATAAAATCGTGCGGGGGTTATGGGATGAAAAGTTTAGATTTTTTTAGTGCAGGGTTAGTACAGCTTGCAAAATAATCGTCCCATCACTATTTACGAACAGTGATTTCTATATTTTATAAAATGTATAGAATTACACACGAAGCAAAATTGCAGGCTGAACATCGAACCAAATTGCAATTAATTATCATATCCCTAGTTACAAATAGTGATTTTTATATTTTATAATATGATCTTTAGAATTAAACACGATACAAAACTCCAGACCGAACATCGTATCCATGATTTCAGTGGAAAACGTTCATAGTATTCCTGTAGCCGCATTTTTCATTCTAAATTCTTAATCATATGGCTATGAAATGAGGTTACCAGATTTTTACTGATGCTATTGTTTGAAAATTTAAGCATATATATAGTGTAAATATTAAAATAAAAAATTTATAACGTATTATTACTCTGTTCGAAATTTATTTATAAATTCTTCTTTTTTAAATCGATTATAAATTGTTTATTTTAACCTTGATAACTTACCCCTAAACCCCTCTCCCCCCCCCCCCCCCCCCAAAAAAAAAAAAAAAAAAAAAAAAAATCATGTGGTCTGTAAAATTACAAACGACGCACAATTACAGATTGAGAGATACAGGCTTCGGATTTCGCGAATAAATTTTTACACACGTTATGTGTGCAAAAATTGTGCTCGTACGTGAGTTTATTTTTAAATGTTAATTAGAATTACAAGATCACATTTAAAGAAAACGAAAAGAAAGAAAAGAAAAGTGAACAAAAAGAAAAAAAAAAAAAAAAAAAAACTTCTCGAAAATGAAATTTTCTTCTATTATACAAACAATAAGTTGAATTACTGACGTTGATTCTTAGATGATGTCATCCATCATCAAATAATGTATCTTTCTTCTTTATCCACCATTTAACTCATTGCCAAAACACGTCAATCTTGAGATTTCAATAAAACTAATCATCAGTGAGGGTTTTGTAATTATTTTATTTTGTTTTATACACTTTATAGCTTTATAAATCTAGTTTAACATTCTAAAATCTGAATCATATAGATAGGAAAATTAAATAATAAAATTATACTCCTGCAACTGCATGAAAATAGTTAGGGGAAAAATTTAGTCATTAAAGCTCGATTTTCGTAAATTATTATAGTGTTACACTCCTCTGTTGATTTATACTTACTTCGCTTTATGATTATATTCACTTAAATGCTTGTTTGTGTAACATTAAGAAACAAAGATTTTAACTTAAAATAGTTTTATTTTTTGTGATCAATTCTAAACTCTCTGAAAAATTTCGCACAGATATTTTTAATTTTGAACGTGTTCGAAGCCTGCATTTATCAGTTTAGTTATCTTGAATGTATCAGTCGATAAAGCAATTACGAAAGATATAAATTTTGCTAGTGTATATAAAATTGATCAATAATATATATTTTTATTTAAATAATTAGAGTAATCAAAAAAGAAATTGTTAAAGAGTTTTTGTTTTTTAAATATTAAATCTTTAATGAATTGCAAATATCTTTCCAATATACAGCTGAAATTTTTAAAATAATCTCTGGGTGAAGGGGTAAGCATGCAGTGAATTACACAGGCCTACAAAAATGAAGTTGTCAAAATTTGATTTGACGATTTTAACTGATCTTTATGTTTTTCGATGTGCTGAAACCGAAAATGCAGCCCATTTTTCTGTATCACGTATAGGTTTTTGACAATGCAGGGTGCTTACCGACACAATTTCTTACACATACCATCCTAACAAAAGGTTGGTTGGTATGGTTTTACGTTGCACTAGTGCTGCGTTATTACAACAACAGGTATCCATGATTAATTAATCATGGAAACATACTATAAAACTTTCCATATAATTATACTGTTGAAGAGTAATGGAAAAAATTGTATAGGTAGGCACCCTGTATTCATAAAAATATGTACGTGATATAGAAAAACTGACTTCATTTTCGGTTTCATCACACCAGAAAACATCAGCCAAAATTATGAAATCAAAATTTTACATGTCGACCTGTGTTATAAAAGTTAAAATTTTACTTGCTGGATTACGGGGAGGCCAAATGTTTCAACATAGTCGCTTTTGTATTATTTTGAATGAAATATGATGTTTAGTGTGTTTCTAAAAAAAATGTGCTAGTTAACGAAAACAGCTTTTATTTCTGCCGAAAAAATAAACGCTTCTACTTAAAAAGTAAATTTTAAAATTGTTTATATATCTCTTACCAATCACAGCCAATTTAAAACGCCATTAAAAGCCACTTACTATTTTTATAAATAATTAGCAAAACTCAGAAAATACATATTTAATTAGTATTATGTTAAAATTAAAAACACTTTTTTCTTTTAATTATTAATTTGATATAATTATTATCTCTTGCAAAACACAATTATAAAATAAATAAATAAATAAATAAATAAAATAAAAATCCTGTCAGAGGCAAAATTTAGTTTAGTACGGAGAACTATGAATTTCAGTCTGTAAAATTTTTAAATTTGTAATTTAAATTTATTTTTATCTCTCTCTTTTTTTTTTTTTTTTTTTTTTTTTTTTTAACCGTAAAACTGGGCCATGTACTTTTTTAAATGACTGAAATGAATTAAAATGAAGTGTTACCACCAAAATTTCATAGTTTAGTTAATTTAAAAAAATCTAATGGTCGTGTCGAGAAACTGTTTGCACCCTTGGATGATAAAAAAAAAAAAAAAAAAAAAAAGAAAAAAAAAAGAAAGAAAGAAAGAAAGAAAAAAATCGTCCCTTTCATTGGGTACCGAATTTGTAACGATATGACTGATATTTCTAATTTATTTTGGTGTTACACAAAACTGGTCTTCAAAAACGCCAGGTTGAAACTAATAATCCTCCTTTCCTAGTAAAGAATATGTAGCCCATTATGTATGTTTTTATTTTTGAAATAGGATAAAAAATATATTTATTTATTTTGATTTGAGGCCAAAGAAAAGAAAAAGTTATTCCATAGGATTTAAAAAAAAAAATTATTGACGGCAAAATATTGAAAGAAATAGTGCCTTTTCGACTAAAAAAATAGTTTTTTAGTAGTTATATTTTTCATATATATATATATATATATATATATATATATATAATTTTTTTCATTTTCTCCTATGCTTGCTAATTATTTTATACAAGAAAGATTTGATAAACAAAGATCATTATTAAGACTTTTTTAATTTTTAATTTTTTACTTATTTTATTTTATTTTAAATCACGCCTAACGTGTAAAGTGTGACCCAGGATTAACACCTCTTCGGTGGTACGTGCCAAAATTAAATTCCCTTAGTTTTGGATAAATAAATATTTCGAGTACAAAATTAAATCCGATCAGTGTCATTGGAAACTCATGTAAATACGGACTAAATTTCCGAAGAAAAATTCTCCTCTCTTTCCGCATTGTGGGTATCCCACCCAGGACTAGGTCCTTGAATGATATTTAGGAGAAATCTATAAAAATAATACATATAAAATATTAAAAAAATTGATTTCCATCTTCCGTAATAATATTTCATAAAACAAGAGAATATTTTTTCTCAAACAAAAGACAAAAAAAATATTATTTAAAAAATTATATATTTTTTATATTAAAATTAAATTAAAATTATATATATATATTATTAATTTCTTAAGTTTGTTTTAGGATTAAGATCGATTGACTACTTTAGGGTCCTGGGACTGTGGAATGCCCTCCGTGGGGAGTCTTTCTAAAGGTCTTAGGCGAGTTTCGGAGAAAGCTACGTAAAACTCCGAACGGCTATGTCGACCAGTGTGACCTATACTCGAAACCGTCACTTCCCGTCTACTAGCGTTGAAAGCAGAAACGCTTGGCCACTATATATAATTATTTATTGAAATTTTATTTTTTCGACTGAGTGAAAATAATACCTGGATCGGGAGTCGAACCCCGGATCTTTGACATACAAGGTCAAGGCTCTACCAATTGAGCAATCCAGGCCGACACCCCGGTCGGCATTACTCACTCAGACAACCTTTAGGCAGAAACGTCTGGTCTATCATGTAGACAGTCTGGTCTCAACAGAAATAAGCCGTAAAATAATAAGCCGTAATGGAAAACACCATTAAACAATTGGAGAAAGAAATACAAATTTTATTAAAATCACAATATCAACTGTGGATTCCACAGTTGATTGTGTGATCCACAGTTGATTTTAATAAAATTTATATACTCAATTGGTGAATGTGTCAAGGTCCTATGATATTCTATGGGCAAAGTTGTTTAGATTGTTTTACACATTACCTAATTGATATTTTAAAATCCCGTTTTCACATCCTATAAAATCACAACCGTTCAATTGGCACTCATTTTCTAAAAATTGATTTTTTTCCTTTTTAATTTTAACTTTGACTTTAAAAATGCGAATTTTTAGTAAATGCATTTTTCTCATTTTTTAGCTGCAAAATGAAAAACTACTAAAAAAAAAAAAAAAGATAATTTTTAAAAAACGAATACTAATTATACTGTTGTGAGTTTTTCGAATTCAAAAACATAATGTAAAAAAATACATTATGTGATGGGTAATGTTAAAAACGTATTTTCCCATAGAATAGCATAGGATTTGATGATCGAAGACAGGGGAAATGTTTGAACTAGATACCTGTGAGAATGGGAGATGCACTCCGTGGGGAGTCTTTCCAAGCAGTCTTAATTCGTATTTGCGTGAGTTTCGGAGAAAACCACTGAACATTCTAAATGACTAGGTCACTCGAAGAGCGCTACCTGGGATCGGAAGCGGCGCTTCCCAATTACTTAAATGGAAAATATCCCACCAACAGTGAAACTATTTTCCAGCACTAAATGCATTAATTATGAATTGTTTCTTTTTGTGTCCTTCCCCCCCCCCCCCCACCCTCTTTAACAAAATGATCACAGAATAATTAGGTTCTTATTAACAAATGAATGTGAATAAAACCCACATTCAAAAGGTGCTTTAAATATTTATATACATTTTTACGTAAATATAGCTTTAACCATTGAACTTTATAGAAATAATTAAGTAATGCAGTAAATGGAATGTTTACATGGGGAGAATAAAACTATATTAAAGATGTACTAAATCAATAACAACAACAATAATAATAATAATAATAATAATATATATATATGTATTAAGTATTATTTTTTCCCCATTTATTTTTACTTTTCTAGGGAAAAAAAATAATTAAGACGCAATTATTTGAAATTTCTAAAACTCAATAATTATTTAAAATTATTTATTGGATGATATTGTATTTCATCGATAACACTGCTCTGCACAAAAATTGACCCCAATACCATTCATGCAAATTCTTATGTAAAATGACTTTCTGAATCCGAATACGACGTCGACTTTGTTCCATAACCCCCCGTTTTTTGGGTATGCCACCCTATTTTTATCACTGTTTGGCAATTTTATGGCTATAAATCTTATTTGGAGAGGAGTAAAGGATTATTTTAACTGTTAAATATCTTCTGAGGGTGAAAAAGTCTAAAACATGAACATTTGTAGCAAGGGAGAAATTTGGGAGGATGGGGGAGGGGGGGGGGGAATTCACCATTAAACTTAGAAATTACATTTGTTATATTTTTATTAATCTACTATTATAATTTATTATACTTTATATTTTTTTGTTTTTAACAGTTAAAATAATCCTTTTCTACACTTTAAATAAAATTCATGGCTATGAAGCTGCCAAACAGTGATAAACATTGCGGGAGGGGGGGGGGGAGCTGCGTCCCGCAAACACAGTGGGTGATTGTGTAAAATGGAGATCATATTCTGATTCAGGAGGTCATTTTCCATAAGAATCAGCAAGAATGGTATCAGGACTCGAAGTATTAACTTTTCAGTGCAAAATATTTATCTTTATATATTCGCTATTATAATTTCATTATTCCTATAGATGGCAGCACTACAATTCAGATATCAATAAAGCCTATTAATCGGTAGATGGCAGCACTACTGAAATTTCAAAATAGACAGTGAAATAATAGTAAAAAAAAATCTTCTCATTCATCAAGAAAAATTTTTGTATGTTCTTCATGTTTTTTTCTTTTCTTTTTTTTTTTTTTTTTTTTTTTTTTGAGGTAAGGTGAGGTTTAGTTTGGTTTGAGATTGAATTTCTTTAAAGGTACAAACAAATATATTACAAAAATAATGATTTCAATTTTAGGTTTTTTATTTCTTTATACATGAATTTATACATATATATATATATGTATATAAATTTTCTTTCAACAGAGTAGTTAGTGTTAAAAATTAAAAAGCTTTTGTTTGTATTCAATGCGTTATTGCATTTAGAATTCTAAAGATTATCTTAGTTATCCTTTTCAAACGTTTACTTTTGCGTCGTACAACTTTATTTATTTATTTATTTATTTTTATGTAAATTATCTGTTGGTGGTTTAAAAGTCTTATTTGTTACATCAGCTCAGTTTGGTGTAAATTTAAAATTCCAATTATTATGTAACTATTTTATTTATTTATTTACTTAGTATTAAATAAATTTCCGACAGATTAAGAAAAACTTGAGTGTGGGTAATTTTGAAATGTTAATATTCAGTGTTTCTCTATAAGAAATTTCAAGCATATATTATACCATAAAATGAGTATTTTAACCCTTTCAGGGGCGGTGATGTCACTACAGCTTCACCTAATTTTAATTTTCAACTGCAAAGATTCATCCCGAAAATATTTTACAGGATTTTACTATTGTAATTTAAAGGGGGTAATTCATTTATTTCTTCTCTTATAACATTGATCGTAAATTCTAGTGGCTGTCGTTTCTAAATGAAAAAAATTACACTGCCCGTGAAAGGGTTAAAGGGGTAGCATACTACAGATACAGAATACGTGGGAGCTCATTATAAGGGATTTCAGCCTATATTCACTCACTCCGAACAAATAGGGGAAAGGAGCAGGTTTGACCCCAGGTTGCGCTCGTCAATCCAGCTGTTCGTAGTTTTCCGTTCTTTTCTCTGAAACTCGTGTAAATATGGGCTAGAGGATCACTTAAAAAATAGACCCCCACGGAGAGCATCCCACGCAGAATTTCGACCTTTTCGACCAGTCGATCGGCTTTGGTCCCACACTGAAGGGCTCAGCTGGCGAGTACGACTTAGGATCGATCCCGGCACCTCCTATTTACCATTCCAGAGACAAAATCCTCACGAGTATTCGTGGGGTAAAATTATATTAAGTATTCGAATAAAAGTCATATTGTTTGATTTTACGTTTGTTTTCTTCTAGATGTTGTTAGTTGCCGAGAGGTTCTGCTATAAAAGCTGGTAGACGGGAGGTGCGGGTTTCAAATCTAGGTCGCGCTCGTGGGTCAATCGTTTGGTTGGTTGGTTGGTTGTGGGGATTAAGTCCGATTGACTGCACTGGGGTCCTAGGCGTGAGGGGAGTGCTCTCCGTGTGGGTTTTTCTAAGATTTGCTGTCCCGTATTCATGCAAGTTTCGGATAAAACCAAGGAAAACTCGGAACGGCTAGGCCGACGAGCGCGATCTGGGATCAAACCTGGCACCTCACGTCTACCACCTTTAAGTGCAGAATCGCTCGGCCGCAGGTCAGCCGTGGGTCATGTTTTTCTATCTATCTATCATATATATATATATATATATATATCCCCCCCCCCCTCTGAAAGTCATTCAAATAATATAATAGTGAAATAATTCTCCTTAAATCATACGATATCTTCTAATTGTCCCCTCAAGGAGGATGTACTTCCAGGTTTAGGATCCTCATGCATTCAGTCCTTCAATCCGTCAACGCCACCATGTCACCATGATAACTTTCGTTAGTATATGCAGATTAAGTTTATATTGCCACACACAAGTGTTCCTTCTAAAATTATATCATTTCCATTTTTTGCATAATTCCGCTTTTTTCTTTCCTGTCTTTCTTTCTTTCTTTCTTTTTCCTTCTTTCTTTTATATATATATATATATAATTACATTGGTCGATGTAATGCTTAATCTTGTTTTAATACTCTAAAGCAAAAAATTAGATATTTTGTTTTGAGCATTTTATTTGTTTTGAAACTGTAAATTTGTGATGTAATAAATAATAATTTTAATTTCACAATTTTACATTTTTTAAAACGAACTTAACGGTTTGTTTTTACGGCCTATCGAAATCGCTCAAAATTTAGTCAAACAGAATTTATATTCTATGTAACAGGCTGTTGAATAAATATGTATCAGAAATCTATGTTATGTAATCAGTCAATGTAAATGTTTAATTCCAGTTCTTCTATTTGATGTAATCAGTGCAATCAATGCAAATATTTATTCTCAATTTACGTTTAAATACCACTTCAACTAATTTTTATATATTATTAATGTATTATTTTCCTTCTCTTTCACTTATTTAATTATTTGTTTCAAAAGAAAAGCATTATACAACTTATAGACTAATTTTCTGTTTTTCATGCGTGGCTTTGCAGCCAACATAGAATTTCGACTAAGTATCAATTTATGCATTTCGATTTAGGATTGATTAAATCTATAATCTCGGATTAAGGATTTCTAACTCATTTATTTAAAAATTCAAATTTTTCAACTTTTACTTAAAGACAAATCAGCATATAATTAAATGAGAATAAGTTTAAATCTACTTACCCCTCTGCCAGAATTCCGAAGATTAACGACAAACCACACCACACAATTAGAAGACTATATTCCATATTTTGAAGAATCGTTTATTGGACTTGAATAATTAATTACGAATTTTATTATATTTAAGAATAATGACTGGAACTATAATGAGTACGATTAGAATATTTAATAGTTCTGAGTTTATTTAATGTTGAGATACCTCGTACCTCGTCCGGATTCGAAAAGCGACTCAAACAAAACTGCTCCGCGCCGTTCTTAATCAGTTCCGATGTGCGCACCTTCTCCTTCTCCTCCTCCCCGACATCCTCCGGGGGGGGGCTGAGCATGGCAGACTGGCGACTCTATTCACCGGTCTTTTGATGACTCCAGATGGTGTCTTCAGAGTGACGATTCTTACGATGCCATCATCTCCAGGATGGACTTCCAGAATTCGGGCAAGGGTCCAGTGTGCTGGCTGAATAGAAGGTTCCAAGACCAGGACTAGCTGACCAGGTTGCAGATGTGTATTGCCGCTCGTCCACTTTTCTCTTGATTGGAGTGACGTCAAATAAGACTTGGCCCATGTACTCCAAAATTGCTTCTTGATCTGCTGGACGAGTTTCCACCTGGAAGAAAAACTGGTACACAATGGATTAGTTTGGTTAAAAGAGTGTTCAGGAAGCTGGAGAAGCGGAGCCCCAATTAAGAAATGTCCTGGTGTAAGCACTAAGAAATTATGGGGCTCGGTGGAAAGTGGGACTAAGGGTCGTGAATTTAAGCAGGCTTCAATGTTAGTTAGAATAGTGTCACTCTCCTCAAAGGTCAGGCAATTGCCTTTACACGCTTTGAGTAAATGGCGTTTGGCCAATTTAACCGAAGATTCCCATAGGCCGTCAAAGTTAGGCCCGTAAGGTGGCATAAAATGCCAATGAATTTGTCTAGTTGTGGCAAAGTCTTGGATAGTATTGGTTTTTGAAAGCTTTACTAGCCCTTTTAAATGGGCATTGGCACCCACAAAATTGCGTCCGTTGTCAGAATAAATGTCAGTAGGATAGCCTAGACGCGCTATGAATCTTTGTAGGGCATATAAAAAATGTTCAGTTGATAAGTTCGTGACTAATTCGAGATGAATTGCCTTGGTGCTCATGCAGATGAATAGACAAATATAGGACTTAAATTTTGTTTTTGTTCGTTTATGTGCACACTTTGTTTGAATAGGGCCTGCATAATCAAGGCCAACATGTTGAAATGGTCTACAAGGGTTGACTCTTGCACTGGGAAGGTCACCCATCATTTGTTGAATTGGGGTCGGTTGGACTTTGGCACATGTGACACATTTACGAAGCTCTTTTTTCACAGTGGATCTACCATCAGGAATCCAGTAAGACTGGCGAATGAGATTTAATACTAGGTCGACACCTCCATGAAGACTATACGTGTGAAAATGTCTTATTAATGTCGATGTAAAAGGGTGATTCTTAGGTATGAGTATTGGATGTTTAGTATCATAGGGCAGAGTGATGTTTCTATCAATTCTACCTCCCACTCTCAATAGATTTTCTGAATCAAGAAACACATTGAGATTTTTTAGTTTACTGCTGTTTGCCACGGGTTGGCCGCGCTGCAAAAGGGCGATTTCTGAAGCAAAGGACCTTTGTTGGACGAATTTAATAACAATTTTTCTAGCTTCTGAAATTTCTTGTACTGAGACTGGTCCTTTCAATTTTGTAGCATTTCTAATATTATTTATAAATCGCTTCATAAATGCAATTACACGAAAAAGTTTATTACTTGATGAAAATTTTGAAACCAAATCCTCTATAACGGATTCTTGCTTTGGAATTGACTCTATTAGTCCAGGAATTCCCACAATCTTTGACCAATCAGGTCCAGACCACCACAAGTTAAAGTGGTGTAATTTGTCGGGTAACAGCCCACGGGTTGCACAGTCTGCTGGGTTAAGTTTGCTTGGTAAGTGATGCCATGATGTGGGGTCTGTGAGAGCCCTAATTTTGGTTACTCGGTGTAGGACATATGTGTTGCCCTTTAAGGGTGGATTTAAGATCCAACTACGGGCGATTGTTGAGTCTGTCCATAGGAGAATGTCCTCAACCTGATAATCCAGCGAGCTCTGGACGACTGCCAAAAGTTCCGAGAGTAATACAGCCGCGCATAGCTCCAACCTAGGCAAGGTAATGGGTTTTAAAGGAGCTACACGGGTTTTAGCTGCAATCAATTTTAAAGATGAGTTCTGACTTGGGCGTATATAAATTACGGCAGCATATGCCTTTGTTGACGCATCACAAAATCCCAGAATCTGGAAAATAGGTTCAGACTTCAGGTCTAAAAATCTGGGTACTGACATGGCCTTAAAGGAAGCAATTTTTTCATAAAATTCGTTCCACCTGGTTTGAATGTCTGGTGGTAAAGGATCATCCCAACCAAGTTTTAGCTTCCAAACATCTTGTAGAAGCAATTTTAAAAGAATAGTGGCAGGGGATAACAGACCCAAAGGGTCGAAGATGCGTGCAATTACGGACAATAATTGTCGTTTAGTTTTAACGTTTTCTTCTGTGTTGACGCCAACCTGCAGTGTATCCGATGTTAAATTCCAGTTTAGTCCTAAAATACGTTGGGATTGATCAGGGTTTAAGGATAATTCCTGATTTGTTGATTTTAAAGGTTCTGAGACCTGAACTAGAGCTTCCACATAATTTGAAGCCCATTTTCGCAGCTTGAAGCCCCCAGCATTAAATAATGCCTGAAGGTCTGTGACCAATGATTGAGCGGCTTCGATTGTTTCAGCACCTCCAAGGAAATCGTCCATATACAGGTTGTTGCGGGCAGCCTGCACAGCTACGGGAAAATTGGGTTCTTCATCGTTTAATAGCTGTAATATGGTACGCAGGGCTAAAAATGGAGCACAGGCTGTGCCATAAGTAACAGTGTTCAATTTATACACTCTGAGTGGATCTGAAACATTGGCCCTCCAAAATATTCTTTGAAAGTCTGTATCAGGCTCTGCGACTAGAACTTGCCTAAACATTTTCTCGATATCACTCGAGAGGGCGACTTTATTTAAACGAAATCTAATTAGATTGCTAAAAATACTGGATTGGAGTTTTGGCCCTTTGTGCAAATTGGAGTTCAGAGATTTGCCATTTGTAGTTACGGCCGACGCATTGAACACTACCCGTAGTTTTGTAGTGCTACTATTTTCATTTATAACTCCATGATGGGGCATATAATAATTGGGTTGGCGATTAAGCTCTTCAGCCCTTAGTAAAGTCATATGACCTAGATCGGAGTACTCACACATAAACTGAGCATACTCCTTTTTTAGGTTGGGATTCTGCGCAAATCGATTTTCCAGTTTCTTAAACATTTTTAGTGCACAGTTGGCACTTTCCCCCAAATCTATCTCATCATGGAGGGGTAATTTTACAACATAGCGACCTTCGGGGTTGCGCTTGGTGGAAGATTTATATAGTTCCTCTGCCGGATCGGCTTCGGTGTCACTCTTAGAAGATATTATGGGCTGATTGTCAAAAAAATCGTTCAAGTTAAGGCAGTGTAACGATGAGCTATATGTTGATTCTGGTTCCATTCCATCCCTTGAGAGGGGGCCACTGAGTAAATACCCAAGTGAACTGGGAATGGCAGATGGTTCTCCTGGCCTTCCCGATATCGGTGTGCCACAAATTAGTGACGCAAAAATATCTGCACCTAATAAAACTTCGATGGGTTGTTGCTTGAAGAAATTCATATCCGCTAATTGAAGATTGTTTGTATGTGGCCAAGACGTCGTTTGCACCCGGAAATTCGGCAGAGGGGCAGTAACCCTATTTACTACTAGCGCTTTTAAGTTCCTATACTCGTTAGCGAAATATGGCGAGAATGAGAATTCCGTAAAATTTAAAACAGTTTCTGCGGAAAGACCGTTTATGCCTATAAGTCGATGAGAAGTGCCAAACAAAGGCAAATTTAGCTTCTCAACGCAGTCCTTTGTTATGAGACTATTTTGTGAGGCACTATCAACTAACGCCCGACATTGAATAATTTTGCCGTTAGGTGACCTAACCTTTATAAGGGCAGTAGCCAATAACACCTTTAGGTTACTAAAATTTGCATTAGATTGTGAACTATTGGCCACCGACGTAGTAACAAGGCCGCCTCCCTGATCTGCAGAATTCTGTGTATAAATGTGCAGAAGAGTGTGATGTGAACCTGCACATACTTTACATTTAATATTAATTCTACATTCACGCACTTGATGATTAGTTCGCAAACAATTTTCACACAGTGATTTTGATTTAACTAAGTCCCATCGCTCTTGAACACTAATTCGATTGAATTTGGTACATTTAAACAATTGATGTACTTGAGAACAGGCGACGCATTTATTTTCTTTGACTAGTATTGAATTATTGACACAAGATTTTTTTACACTACTACCTTCTACTGGCTTCTTAAACATTCCTGGTTTATTTTCAAGCTTTGTTTGACTCGAAGCTTCCCTCTCAATGAATGTACGAAACGAATTTAAATCGGGAATAGTTTGCGTATTCTCTAGACTGAGCTCCCACCTATGCCTAACGGATGAGTCCAATTTTGAAATCATGAAATTTATAAGAATAAGATCGCTAAGAGGATTAGATTCCAATCCGAGGGTCGATAAATTTCGCACCGCTTCGTTACAAGTATCTATTAAATTGAAAAACGATTTAGGATCATCCGCTTTGTTTACTTTTACTGAAAAGATTTTATTTATTTGAGTTATAGCTAATTGACGTTTATTTTCGTAGCGCTGAGTAAGAATTTCCCAACAGTGTTTAAGATTTTCCGATTGTAACGAAAATCCACGAATAAGTTTTGATGCACTACCTCTTACACACGATTGGAGGTATTGTAGCTTTTCAACCTCACTAAGGCTGTCATTATCCAGAATAGATGATTTAAATAAATTTTTAAATGATAACCAAGATTCATTATCCCCGTAAAAATAAGGAATTTCAAGTTTAGGGAGACTAATATGCGAATTAACAGAAGTCCCGGGTTTGGTACGTGCATCATTATTTACATTTGGAGTATTTGATTGCGATTTACTCTCTAATACAACGGATAATTCTAACAGAATGTCCCTATTCTTTAACACCTCTTCAGAGTTTTCATCGTTTTCCTCTTCGGAAAATTTTGTAACTATTTCCTCGAATTTAACCTCCAGTGCATTTACCTTATCTTTTAAGATTTTTAATCTGGCTTGATCGCCTTTATCACAATCATTGACTTTCGATTTTATAAATTCTATTTCTTTAATTACATTTTCAAATTTTATCACTTCATTAGATTTTGGGAACAACGCACTCTGTTCATCGTCATTCGCCCTTGTTTTTCCCTTTCTACCCATCTTATGAGCAAACTAATTACACACAATTAAATTTAAATATGAATTAATCGATTGAATTAAATTATTATTCTGCAGATCAGGAAGTAAAACAAAACAAAAATATAAGAACAAATGAAAAGAAACAACTCATAATAGAATAGCTTTTTTTTTTTTTTTTTTTTTTTTTTTTACTGAAATAAATAAACTAATAAAATATTAAATGCACCCTTTTCATTCTCATACACTCATTTATTCAACAATTACTTAACATGAAAGTTTATTTCTGAAATTCCAAACCAAAACTTTCGGTTTGAAACCCAAACTATTTTGAATTACGTTTTCTCTCAAAACAAAACTTCTACGTAAGCATGAAAGCGAAACTACTTTGAATTACGTTTTATATCAAAACAATTTAACCTTGTATTAATGATTTATTTCAACAAATTAATTTTAATTTACTTTAAAGTTCTTATACAGATAATTTAATCCTACGTAAACAAAAGAATTTTTTTTTTTTTTAATTTAACGAATTACGATTAATTATATTATCTAATTAAATTAATAGATAATTAAACCTCCGTGAATCGACGGACCACTATGGCTTTGCAGCCAACATAGAATTTCGACTAAGTATCAATTTATGCATTTCGATTTAGGATTGATTAAATCTATAATCTCGGATTAAGGATTTCTAACTCATTTATTTAAAAATTCAAATTTTTCAACTTTTACTTAAAGACAAATCAGCATATAATTAAATGAGAATAAGTTTAAATCTACTTACCCCTCTGCCAGAATTCCGAAGATTAACGACAAACCACACCACACAATTAGAAGACTATATTCCATATTTTGAAGAATCGTTTATTGGACTTGAATAATTAATTACGAATTTTATTATATTTAAGAATAATGACTGGAACTATAATGAGTACGATTAGAATATTTAATAGTTCTGAGTTTATTTAATGTTGAGATACCTCGTACCTCGTCCGGATTCGAAAAGCGACTCAAACAAAACTGCTCCGCGCCGTTCTTAATCAGTTCCGATGTGCGCACCTTCTCCTTCTCCTCCTCCCCGACAATGCGTTTAACGCTTTTAATCTGATTACTGAAATATAATTTTAATTTTCCGTCATTATACAGGGAACGCGATTTATAAAATTGTTGCTCATTAAATTATAAATTGGCATTAAAATTTTTAAATAGACTAAAAAAATGAATATATCAGATCAATATTAATTTGATTTCTAGAAATTGTTTATTAGTTTCTATTTGTCCAACACGGACCCTAAATTTTATGGATTACTTTTTTTTTTTTAATACGTTACGTTTTTTTTCTTTTTTTTTTTTTTTTGAAAATGATTACCTTTACTTAGAAGAATAAGAATTTACTTTTTATGAAATCTGTATGTATAATGCTGAAAATTTGTGGTTTTATATGTCCAGTTTTTTAATTCGCTTTACAAAGCTACATCATTCAACTAATCACTATGAAAATTAGTACACTTACTAATCAGGACAAAATCTAACTAACGCCTTATATTTTAATTCAATCGGATAATTGGTACAAAAGATATTAAATAAAACCATTATAACTTTAAAGAAAATTGTATCAATTTATGCCATTTTTTATCACTTTTCGTTAAAAGAAAAAATAAATTGATGCCAAAAATAAATAAATAAATAAATTACACATTTATTTTTTGGAGACATAAAAGAAAATACATTTATTTATTACGTGAAAAAAAAAGGGGGTGGGCGGAGTTCAGTTTTATTATTTACGTATGAGTAAATACGTTTCTTTTTATGTCGAAAAAAAAAATAATAATAATAATCGTGCAAACATTATTATTATTATTATTATTATTATTATCATCATTATTATTTTAATTTATTGTTTATTTGTGGTTTTATTCATTTAAGCTCTCACAATGAGTTCAGATTGCTCTAATTAGGATTTTATTGAAATACTGCATGTAGGATTTCTTTTTATTCCATTAAATTTTTCTCTGAATTTCAGCGTTTAAAAAATTTTGATACTAAAACTCAACTGTCATATAAATAACTAACGTTCAGTCACAATATCGTAAAGCTTGAAAATTTTAATTTTAATTTAATTTAAATTCCAGCGCATGCTTTCTTTCTTCATTTTGTATGTTTCTTTAATTAAAAAATTTTGTAAACACTTACTTCAACGCGAGCAGCGCCGGGAAGACCTACTAGTATATTATATGTAGGAATCACGAATATTGCGTTTTTACAACTGAAATAATTTTGATTTTGTTTAAGAGTGTAGATATTTTGCTAAAAAGTTTTCATGAAAATAACGAAAATTAAAAACAGAACAACTGAAAAGATTTCTCATCATATCTCATCAATGTATCCTCTGCAAATTAACAAAAATTCTGTGAAAATAATAAATGCCATTGTACATATCGTCTCTAATTATAAATACAAAAAAAAAAAAAAAAAAAAAAGGTAACTATATTTTCGAGTAATCATTCACCCTTTCCCATCTCCTCGTTAAAAATTGTGCTCTTTTCTAAAAAAAAAATAGCAAAGTTGTCACTCCTTACAAAAAAAACTCAGTGTATCATCCTATACCTTTTGGTAAAGAAATCTGGTGTGAAACAACCATATGACTTCCATTACCCACTATTAAACGAACTATATGCACTTTTTGGAAGTATTGTGATCAGAAGACATAAAACTGACTTTACAAAGTAGACACCTAAAAATTTTCCGGTTAGAGAAAACTAATACACAAAAGTATATAAAACAAATTCACATAGCGAGTTAAAAATGAGTAAAAAAAAATATCAGTAGAGTCATTTTTTGAAAAAACAATTTCTGAGATTTAAAACTTACCTACCTAATCAGGATGAATGTTAATTTTCCTGTAATAACCGGGTAATACATGCGAAAGGATAGCTAAAATAGTGTTCATGTAGTTATTTTCAAGGAAATCGTTAGAGCCGTTTTTGAAATACCGACTTTCACGAAAACTTGGCTTACTCAATTGTGGGTCAGAAAAGAACAATTGCATACAAAAGGATATTTAAATGTGGGTTTATAAGGCGAGTTTGAAAAAAAATCTGTGCAGCTGTTTTTAAAGAAACACACTCGCGAGACCTGAAGTTGAGGTATTTATAAAGGACGCCTATCAATTTTCCTGAACTAAACAACAAATTTATACGAAGGGACATATAATAGAGTGTTTATACTGTACATTTGAAGAAAATCATTTGAAGAGTTTTGTAGATACGGACTTACGGTCCTTTTCCGGTTCCCGATGTCCCACTACCGGTTTTTCAATTTTCACCAAAATTTGGAAAAGTCGTCTGTACACCAGACTTGTCTCAATTCTGAAATTCCGTAGTTCTGTCGTTACTAGTTTCGGAGATATGATAGTCAGAAGATGCCACACACACATATACACATATGTCCCACCAATTGCCAAAAACTACTTTTTTGGACTCAGGTGACCTTAAAACATAAAAATCAGGTGAAAAGTCGATATTGAATTTTCGGACCGAATACTTCCAGTACATATGGTAGTCGGATATTGGGAGTAAAAACGCATTGCAAAACATCCATATTTATAATTTGTTCTTTTATTTAATTATTTTTATTTTTTATTTACCTATTATTATTTTTTTTTTCTCTAATTTCTTAAGTCTGGCGCCGTGATATTTATACTAATTTTTACTTTCCGAACAAGTGAGGAAAGTATTGTAATCATGTCAAAAATCCGAATTCGAGATTTTGATGTTTCTATACGTTTCGAGGTCCCCTGAGTCCGTTTTCACTATTTTTACGATGATGTATGTATGTGTGTGTGTATGTGTGTATGTGTGTATGTATGTGTGTATGTCTGTGAGTGAACACGCTAGCGTCTAAACGCTTTGTTCGATTAACTGAAAGTTGGTACGCATATTGTAAGTCACCATAGTACGAACCCTATAGATTTTGGTGAATCTAGCACTTATAGTTTTTTTTACAGGGACACAAAGAAAAATTCTTTATCATTATGGCCTATGGGAGCAAAATCTTAAAAGTGCGATAGCATCTAAACGCCTTATTCAATTGAGCAAAAAATTTATACACATATTATAGGTCACAAATATTCAATCTGTATAGATTTTGGAGAATCTAGCACTTATAGTTTTTTTACAGGGACACAAAGAAAAATTCTTTATCATTATGCCTATGGGGCCAAATTTTTAAAAGTGTGATAGCGTCTAAACGCCTTATTAATCTGAGCAAAAAATTTGTACACATGTTATAGATCACAGTTGAACTAACTGTATAGATTTTGGTGAATCTAGCACTTACAGTTTTTTTACAGGGATACAAAGAAAAATTCTTTATCATTATGGCCTATGGGACTAAATTTTTAAAAGTACGATAGCATCTAAACGCCTTATTGAATTGAGCTGAAAATTTATATGAGTATTATAAATCACTGTTGCACTAACTATAAGCATTTTGGTGAATCTAGCATTTATAGGTTTTTACAGGGACACAACGAAAAATTCTTTATCATTATGATCTATGGGCTCAAAGTTCAGTAGCGTTCAATAAAACATCGTGTAATAGATGGAGAAAAATACTCAAACACTCTATTATGGTTTTCTCTCTTTTGTTTGTTTAACAACTCCTCTTTCTTTATTTTATCTACAAAACTGTTAATTACTCAATGTTCGGAAAGTCGAGTGGAGTCACTCCAGATTTTTTTTTCCTATTGTTTACAAAATATGACAAAACGTGAGGCGTCTCACATGCGGCCGTTTTTACGGCGCCCCTATTTGCGGCGAACCGCAAACGCAGTGTCTTTTTTTTACAGCGGTCTTCGGCCTTAATTCATGGCCTTGAAGGGTGTTGTGGGCGAGAGAAAGGAATATGAATTTCTAGAAAGAAATCGGTGAAAGAGAGAATAAAAACAAAGAAAGTTTCAGGCCATCTGCTTTGATTAAATGTCATTTCTGTGCGGGTACGTGTCGATAATGTGACACATCCCGAAGATCGTGTGGGATACTTATTGCCTGAAGATGATGAAATTGGGAAGCGAAATTTATCGTAATATTAGATGGGCGTTGACAGATTTCAGAGTAATGAATCGGATCGCGTTGTTGAAAGTTGGCGTTACTTTAACGCTAAAAGAAAATTATTAAAAGTTTAAATGTGTAAAATATTAATTCAGTAATTAAATTGTAATTTTAACCACTCTTATAAAAATTTTTGATTATTTTATTATGATTGTAAGATTTTTTAAAAATTTAAATAAAAGCAATATTAAGAAAAACATGATAAGAAATGAAATAAATAAATTATTTTGTTTAACCATTGGATAATATTTAAAATTTAAAATAAAGTTGTCATTATTTTTAACTGATTTTTCTTATTTCTGTTTCCTGTGACTTTTGCTCTTAAGAAAAAAAAAAAAAAAAAAAAAAAAAAACGGATAAAAATACATACAATGTAGTTAATTTAATATATATATATATTAATTACAGGTTGTTGTTTTTTTTAATCAATGTTGTTTTCTACAAGTCCTTTGTATATTCAAAACCTGAATGTAATTGATGTTTTATCCATCAAACTCTTACTTTTTACAACGTTTTTATTAACTCGCTTTCTTGTTTGTTTGTCCAGTACAAGTTTGGCAATCGATTTTTAACTAACTTCCCAACTAGCTAGATATTTGAAACTTTTAGAATATCTCAGAACACAATTACAATGCATTATTTTAGTATTTTTATTCAATAAATAAATGTGTGAAAATTTCTTATAATTGCTCTCTTTATTACACATTTAATCATTTTCTCCCCCCCCCCCTCCCCGGCCTTTCGAAGTTGATGGGATGATTCATCAAAAAACTTTTTAAAAAGTATTTTTTAATACATAGAATTGTCAAGTGTATACGATTCAACAGAAAATTTAAAAAACGTGGTATATAAAAAGTTCTTTTTATCTTGTAATTATTGGTTTAACTTAAAATAAATGAAAAAATTTATTGCGCTTTCAGTAGATCTGTAAAATAATAATAATAATGAAATAAAATAAAAAGAAAGAAAGAAGTTTATAGATATATATGTATATGTGTATAATATAATAATGATGATGATGATATATATATATATATATATAAATAAGAAATTCAGCCACATTTAATAATTGCAATAAATTAATCTATACAGTCGAACCTTGCTTACCTGAACATACTTAATGTGAAGTACTTTTAACATAAACTGTTTCTGTAATCCCCGTGAAAATGTGAATTAGTTTCTGAGTTACTGATAACATGAATCACTGATATAATGAACAAACTTTCTATTCCGCTTGAGATTCACGTTAACGAGGTGTGACTATACAGGGGTCGATCCAGGCAAAATTTGGGTCCCTTTTGCGGCCCCTTCACAAAATTCCACATAGTAAAAAGGGATCCTTCACAAAATTCAAATTCATAAAAAGGGACCCTTCACAAAATTCAAATCCATAAAAAAGGACCCTTCACACAATTCAAATCCATAAAAACGAGCCCTTCACAAAATTCAAATTTATAAAATAAGTCCCTTCACAAGATTTTGTTTTATAAAAATGATCCTTTTATTAAATGTTTTCATATTTTCAGTATTATTTTTAATTAATGCTTTAATTTGGCTCAACAAAACTCTATTAACTTGATATTAAACATTACATAAAGTGATTGTAAAAACGGAAGATTTTACACAATATTTTACTTTTTCACAAAAATATTTTATATTTCACAAAAATAAATAAAAATTTCACAAAAATATTTTGTTTTTCACAAAAAAGGGACCCAAAAATTAAAACCTGGATCGACCCCTGCTATATTTGCGTCTCTAATATGTTCCATGTTTGCTCTTTTTGAAACACATTTGTGTAAGTATGGAGGCATAAGTTAAAATGAATCATATATATTGATTATATTTGAGGTCATATTAGAACAAGCCGTATACTAAGCTGTGTTATTGGTGATTATGAACTCCAATAGAAAACAAATTTATTTTTAAATGATAAACACGTCAATATTTGCAGTTAAACAATATCTATAAAAACATGTAGAATTAATTTTTATTTAAAAATTTGTAAAAATATTATCCTAAGCTTTCCGCTTTGAAATTTCAAAGCATCATCAGGGATTTTTTATTACTGAATTAAATGAGCATTTTTTTTTTTTTTTTTTTTTTTTTTTTAATAATTTTCAATTTTGCAGTCAACAGTTAATTCTTCTAATAACGTGAATAGCAGCAAAGTCAGTTTGAAGCCCGGTGAAGGTTGGATCAAGGAGCTAAGGAAAGTAAAAGAAGCTGGGACTATTGGAAAATCACACGAGGCTGTAGGAGAAAAACCATAATGAACTATCAGAAATAAACAATTAGCTATTTTATAATATTGTACCAAATTATTGGCAAAATTGCAGCATCTTTAGAATTTATTGTATTTTTGCATTTAATTATATTAATAACGTCGGATATGTAGGTGGTGCTGTAATAATTTTGGCGTTTTCCCTCCTTCTCATTTAATTCAGTAATAAAAAATCCCTGATGATGCTTTGGAATTTTAAAACGAAAAGCTTAGGATAATATTTTTAAAAAAATTTAAATAAAAATTAATTTTATGTGTTTTTAGAGTGTTTTTAATAAAAATATTTGCAATTATTCTGTAGTAGCATTCATTTTTTCAGTTCTTTTCCCGGTGCTTCTTTTATGCTCTTACTGACCTCCGTTACCTCAGACTGTACGTTACGCTATGTTTTCAAATTCACATATCCCTCACACTAATCATCATTAAATATGTATTATCAGATATCACCGAACAGCTAAATGAACCATATCCATTACAGAGTTACCTGAAGATATATATAATTTTTGTTATTATTATTATTATGATGAACTTTGGTGTATTTATTTCTTGCTTGTTTTAAAATTAATGAAAATTTGTTAAGAATGTGAGAATTTTATGTTTTTCTCAGGCCTTATCTGATACGTGACCAGACATTGCTATCGTTTCTTTAAAACTTAATGGAAGCCTCTAGAGAAAAAAATCCTGTTGTCTAAAACGGAGAAAAGTTTTTTTTTGTTTTTTTTTTTTTTTTTTTTTTTGAAATATTTGCTTTATGTTTGAGAAGTAAAAATATGTTTATTCCTTTCATTTAAAAATAATAACAATTGATATACGTAGAGGAAAAAAAAAAAACTTGTCCTTTAGACTATCTGTCGGAGAGACGAAATTATAAAAAACCAAAAATAATCGTGCACTTTCATTTTTGATATCTTAACATGGGTATAGTGATATTTCTAAACAAGTATGATAAAAAATAAATAAATAAATAAATAAATAAATGATTGAATAAAAACATATTTTTATTATAAACAGCATTAGAGCCCGGGAAAAAAAAAAAAAAAAAAGGTCTCTGTGTTCCATGTTAAACTGAAAATAACTCTTTAGCCTAATCATCAAGTTCTCATTTTTATGAATAATTCTAATAATAGTATTTTTTTTAATAATGTATAGGTTTTTCAGACTCATTATTCATTATTACGCACCACATAAAGAATAAAGAGAAAATGAATAGATTTCTGAAACTAATAAAATAGTTTTATATTGCTAATGCAGAAAGTTATTTTAAGTATAATTTTTATTATAAATACGCAATAGATAGGGGAGAGTGGGAATGAATGAGATATTTTTCATGTTTTTACTGATAACATTCACCATACGTAATTCAGAATTTTGTAACATTGCTCATAAGTTCACTTCAGTAATCAGTTACATATAGTTACATACTAACTTTAATAAAAAGTTATCATTTTTAATTAATAATAATTCTTTTTTACATGCATGGGCATTGTTCCTTTCTTTTGGGATGAATGGGACAGGACTGGAGTTAACAAAGTAAACAAAACAAAATGGAAAGTAAATAAATTTTTAAAGTTAAATTGGTTTATGTGATCTTATTACACACTATGAATTTACTGAATTTAACATAAACTGATATATTGACTCAAAGTAACATCAAAAGACAAACGTCCTTTGGTTCGCACAGTTCCTAGTTCCTAATGCTCTAGGCTTCGGTAATTTAATCTAATAAGATCTAATCTAAAAATAAATAATACACTAGAAAGAGATAAATCACTATAATAGAGTACAAATTATCCAGATAAATTTTTGTTTCCGACTGATCGGGGAAAATCAGCATTCTATTCTGTATTACATTAATAATTATCAGGATTTAGTTAATTAGCTTGATTGAAATTGTGATTTTAATCAAATTATTATTAGTTTTTATTTAATTGTTATTATTGATTTAAGTTGCATCATATTTTTTTTAATCATAATTATTATAAACAAAAAACAGAACAATTAATTTCAATCTATTTTTCTCTAAATCCATGCTACTTTTATAATTCCATGTTATAAATACTGAACTACAGGTTAGAAAAATATTGAAAATCTATTTAAGATTTGTTTTAATATAATTCTTGTGTACAATTTTAAATTAGTACAAAGTGGGGAATGTCCCATTCATCCCAACCACCGCATGATCATATAAAACAGGAAATAGTCTTAATGAAGAATTGTCAATATTCTTCTTGAATATCATAAACACAATAAAAGATTATGCCTTTTTACCATATAAGAGTTATAGTAACTTTAAGTAAATAGTTAATGTCTTAACTACTGCCTAACTGAATCATTAAAAACTTACTTTGGCAAATGAAAAAGACACTTTAATTTTTTTTTCTGCCCGTGTATGGATAGCACAATTCTGAAACTGCACTTGATGAATGACCTCAGTACTGCCATGTATCAGAAAAAATACCAAGTTTCCGGTGCTTGCAAAACATAAAAATCTAGCTATTATCCCATTCATCCTGCGTCCCATTCAACCACACTCTCCCCTATATTTCTCTTCAGTCTAATTTTAAACTTGCGATTTATTTTATTTTATTTTATTTATTTATTTATTTTTTTTTTTTTTTTACTGTATAACGTTTTTATTTTGTTATTTATTATTACACTCCATTTAAAGAACAGACGTGTAAAAGAGAGAAAATAATTAATAATAATAAAAAACAAAATATTCGTATTCTTCGACCACATTTCATGAAACCATGGAAGCATCTGCGCAAGTGCTAACTCAACGAGCCCAATGCTAAAATAGGGGTGACAGTCATCTGACTCAGAGAAAATGAGCAGTAACAGAGCGCGGAATTACTGGATGCTTTCCAAATTTCAAGCTGGCATCCCTCCAACATTTTGGACGCGTCCTCACTGCTAGTTGTAGGATATGTGGACGTACTGTACACTTTGATTTTTGAGTATCTTAACATAGGTGATGCATGTAAACAAGTAAGGTAAATAAATAAATAAATAAACAAAACCACCTTTCCCAAATTTCGCATGATTTTTTTTTTTTTAAAAATCAGCATTACAACCCGAAATAGAGCTTATGTTTCAGGCTAAATTGTAAACGGCACTTTACCCTAAACATCCAGGTCACATTTTTATGAATAACGATTACAATAATGATTTACTTTTATAATGTATAGGTTTTTCAATCTTATTATTCATTATTACGCTCTGTTTAAAAGAATAGATGTGTAAAAGTGAAGAAAGGAATAGATTTTTCTAAAACTAACCAAATATTTTTATATTATATTTTAATCACATTAAAAACTGAGACAGATAATATACATTAAAAATATACATTTTAAAAGATTAAAAACACGATACACAAATTTAAACGTTTCGGGCCTTTTACAGGCTCTTCATCAGTAAAAAACATCAAATGTAAATACTGAGAAGAACAACAGACTTTCATTGAGTGAGTACAACGTATTCATCAGGATTAAAAACACGATACACAAATTGAAACGTTTCGAGCCTTTTACAGGCTCCTCATCAGCTCAAAACGTTTAAATTTGTGTATCGTGTTTTTAATGAGGAGGAGCCTGTAAAAGGCTCGAAACGTTTAAATTTGTGTATCGTGTTTTTAATCTTTTAAAATGTATATTTTTAATGTGTATTATCTGTCTCAGTTTTTAATGTGATTAAAATATAATTTAACTACGAGACGTAATGATTTTTAAATATTTTAAATATTTTTATATTGCTATAATGCACCAGATTATTTTAACTAAAATATCATAGAATATGCAGATAGACATTTTTCTCCTCCAAAATCTTTATTCTTGTTATTTTTTAATTTCTTTTTTCAATATATAATCTTTTAAATTTTATTATTCGTTCTTACACTACATTTAAAGAATAAGCTAGTAATAAAGAGAAAAATAATTACAAGATAAAAAAAAAAAAAAACTTTTTATATACCACATTTTTAAATTTTCTATTGAATCATATAAACTTGTATATATTAATAAATACTTAAAAAAAATTTTTTTTATTTTTTTTTTTTTTTTGATGATTTATCCCATCAACTTGAAAGAAAATGATTCAATGCGTAATAAAGAGAGCAATTATAAGAAATTTTCAAACATTTATTAATTGAATAAAGGTATTAAAAGAATGCATTGTCATCGTGTTCTGAGCTATTCTAAAAGTTTCAAATGTCTAGCTATTCGGGAAGTTAGTTAAAAATCGATTGTAAGATTTGTACTGGACAAACAAGCAAGAAAGCGAGTTAATAAAAACGTGGTAACAATTAGTTTTTTCCAACTAATAAAACGTTTATATTGCTAATGCACTAGATTTACCTTAATTGAAATAACAGAAAAGATGTTGACATATTTCACTTATACATACATAAAGTCATGCTATTTTATTATGCGACGGAAGGCTATTTATTATTCCACGTTATTGTATAACTGTTGGAAAGGTCATGTTGGATTTAAATACAAGGCAAGCAGGCTTGATGATTAAAAGATAAAATATTGTATTTTCTCAAAATGTCACACGAGTTCTAAAAATTGCATTTTTGTAGCTTCTTTTCTCAGAATTCGAGCTGGTGCACTCGTGTAAAAAGTTGTTCGCCTTTAAAAAAAAGAACATAAAAAAAAAGGCGTAAAAAATGAAACAATGATTTTTTAGAAAATGCACTTTTTACAGCGCCTGCTTTTGACCTTCCGTCAAAGATTGAATAAAAATTCATTTTTTCTTAAAGGAAATGCGCTTAAAAGGTTGCGAATAAGTGTAGCTGTATTCTTTAATCTTATTTTATAGTTTTTCTGTAACCCAGTATATTTCCAATTTCTACTGTTATTACTTCCTTTGCCTGACTATCGTAAATAATGGGAGTATTGTATTCGATCAAAAATTTGAATGTTGATTTACATTTTTTCACTTTATTTACATTTTTAAGGTTTCCTAAGTCCATAAAAAGAGATTTTTGGCAATTGGTTAGTGCATGTGTGTATATCCGGAATCTCCTGACTATCATATCATCTACACTAATAACAGAAAAACGACGAGGCCTGTCCAACCCCAAACATTTGGCGGGCCGCACTAGAAATCGACTTTATTTAGGCAGACTGCACCCTATGTATGTATATGTATATATGTTTGAATACGCGTGAATCATGTATGTATATACTTATTTCGATGGAGAGTAGGATGAAAAATATTTTCATTTCGAAAAGTCAGAACGGATTTATTAATTTTTAATCTGTTAACCAAAGTTGACTAACTTTAAATGCCGTTAGTCTCCTACCGGGCCGCAGGAAACTACAATGCGGGCCGCATGCGGCCCACGGACCGTAGGTCGGTCACCCCTGGTACAGATGATTACAGATGATTTGGAAAATCGGGTTTCGAAAAACAGCTCTACCAATTTTTTATTTATTCTTCTTTTTATTTTTATCTTTTTAACTTGCTATGTAAACTCTGTTTTATATGTCTTTATAGATATATCGGAATTTTTTTAGTTCCCCATCATACTATAGGTATGGGGAACTTAGGTAATCGTGAAAATTTTCGACCTCGGTTTTTTGACTTTTCTACACGTTTTCAGGTGTGAGGAATCCGAAAATGACAAAATTTCTATGGTGTCTGTCTGTAGGGTGTCTGTTAGTCTGTTAGTCTGTTAGTCTGATAGTGGGTCAGTCCGTTAGTTTGTTAGTCTGTGTACACGATATCTCAAGAACAAATTGTCGCAGAGAGGTCAGATCAGTTTTAAAATATTACTTTCGACACTGTCAAGAACCCTATTCTTTTGCAACATTCGAATTAAAAAACTTCGTAAGTTATTAGAAATTTACGATTTTCTTAACATGGGAGAATAGGACAAAAATTCACTTAAACGTGCATTAAATGGAAACTTTTTACTGTAAAAGTGTCAGACCAGTTTTAAAATATCAGTTTTGATGCCAGAATGAACATCAGTAACTACAAATATGCTACTTTGAAAATTTCGCAAGTTACTGGAAATTTACGAATTTCTTAACATGGCAGTATAGGGCAAAATTTCACATAAACATCAATTTTGAGAGATATTTTCATCGTAAAGATGTCAGACTACTTTTGAAATATTATTTAGGACACTGGCATGAATATTAATGACTATGAATTTTCCAATATAAAGATTTCGTAAGTTATTGGAAATTTACGAATTTCTTAACATGTCAGAATAGAGCAAAATTTCACATAAACGTCAATCTTGAGGGATATTTTCAAACCACTTTCGAAATATTATTTAGGATACTGGCATGAATATCATAGACTATGATTTTTCCAATTAAAAAAAATTCGTAAATTATTTGGAATTTACGATTTACTTAACATGTCAGAATAAGGCAAAATTGATCATAAACTTCCATTTTGAGGATCCTAAATACATTAGACAACTTCAAAATTAAGTTTATGATATTTGTTTGAACATGATTGAATACAAATATTCTACTAGGAAATTTTCGTAAATTATTCGTAATTTACGATTTTATCAACATAGCCAAATTGTAAATTTTTCATATAAATATGAATTTTGAGGTTTATTGCATTGGAAATAGTAGCATGAAAACTAAACAACAGAATTGACCCTGATAAAATAAATTAATAAATTAGAATAAGATAATTATATCGAAGTGAACGGTGGATAGCCTATTAGGCGGGGATTGCATTCTGTCACTGTATCAAGCTTTGGTCAAATTCATTTCTTTTAACATGATTATAATATGTCTCGCACTAGAAATTTATGAGAACATAAATATGATGGGGAACTGAGCAGAGTCCACCTATGCCAACTAGTTTTTTTTTTTTTTTTTTTTTACAGAAAAACTGTCGGGTGTGTGATTTGTTAGATCCATTTTATGTCATCTCACCACATTATCTCCAAGAAGTTTGTACAATACGTGTAATAGTGGGTAATGAAAGTCGTTTGTTGTTACACATCAGATTTTTTTTAATACAGTCGGTAACAAAAGTGTCCGAACACTAGCAAAAATTCCTATGTAAAAAAAGTACACTTCATACGGTTTTGTTAAATAAATCCTTATCGAAACCTGTTCTTAGACTGACTAAGAACAGGATTCGACAAGGATTTATTTAACAAAACCGTATGAAGTGTACTTTTTTTACATTTGCTAATGTTCGGACACTTTTGTTACCGACTGTACATTATTTTCCATCAAATGTAAACTATTCCTCATTCAAGTTCGGTTACAACAAAGAGAACAACTATTCAAATTCTAATCCGAAACATCAGTAATAAGAAATCTGTAAAATATAATAATAATAATAATAATAATAATACTTTTAAAATACATATATTGATTACAACTTAATACTGACTTTTGCAACGTATTTGTTGATGAAAAATAAATGTAGAGGAGCATGTTCTTATAATTAATTCAGCTGTATTTTGCTGATTCATTCATATGATTGGATCAGTATGAACAGAATTTTAGGCTTTTAAATTAATGAAGGTCAAAAATAAATAAATAAAAGTAGTGGAATATTCTTGAATTATGTACAGATTATTTCCTTCATTAATGCATAATAAAGTAGAAAAGATAAGTAAATGCATATTTGGATTTTAAATAACAGAGAAATAATGAGTAGAAAAGTAATATTCATATGATGTGTTACACATTAGTTGTTGTAAGCTCTCCGACATTGTGCAATCATAATTTAATTACCAACTGAACAAATAAATATTATTTTACGCTGTACTATGCACAATTTATAACACTATTGCTTTTAGTAAAACTCTTCATCCATTGTTACTAAAACACAACATTAAAGCATAAAATTTGATTAGGGAATATTATGAAGATAACAATAAAAGAAACAATTAAAATATTGTGCTTGAATTTAAATAGTATAAAACAGCAAATTAATGAAGCTATATGTATATACATATGTGTGTGTTGCGGTCGTTTTATTTACCTTCCCACTCGTTACCTGTCAAAGAATTGTGACATTTACCTTTAGCTACTTGAGATAAGTGACTACCGGAGAGAGAGATATTCTTGATATCTAAAGTAAACTTTTTTCATTTCACATTTTTAGATAGCAAGTTTCCTGCCTACTTTGCTACATACACTGTTTAACGAATCACAAACTTAAGAATATGAAACATACTGATTAGCGGCATAAGGCAGTATTTATTTTATCGTGCTGGTGTGAAGTGCATTCAAGTGGTTAAAATGGACTTAATGTTTGATTCTCCATTTTTAGTCCAAGATTAAGAGGATATTCATTTTGCTCCTGTTTAGGTCTTATCGAGAAGATACACTGTAAAAAATTTTCACTGAAATTTTTATCCAGATTTTCTGTAAGTTTGCAGTAGTTCCCAGTTAACAATAAATAACAGAAATTCTCAAATTTTCATTTTTTTTTTTTTTTTTTTTTTTAACACGCTTTTACTAGTTTCACCTGTATGTATGTTTGTATGTATGTTTGTAACCGCTCTGGGAGCAAACAAAAAATCTATATTGTAAAAAAAAAGACTTTTCCTACGTGAACGCTGTGGCTGTGAGGTAAAGCTCCGGGCTACGAACCTAAAGGTCTGACGTTCGAGCCCAGTCAGGGGAGATTTTTTAAAAATGGTTTTTATTTAATTCTAAATTATTTAATTAAAGATTTAAGTGTATGTAAATATTATGGTGTGTCACTCACACGATTTTCTCTTACCCTGCATTTTAATGCTAAGATAGATATTTTGTGCTTTTTTGTTCACATTTCTATAAAAGCATGTTCTTTAATTTTTTAAAAGTATCATTTTATTCCTTCTTTTATTTCGCAATAAAAATTAAGAGTGACTTTTTCTACTTAAGAAAATGCATTATAAATCACTAATATCCTACTCCCACCAATGATTAAATTAAATAATATTAGTCGTTAAAATACACATGTAAAATAGAATTTTTAGTTTACTTTTCGCTGTAATTTTACTCAAGTCTTAAGTCAAACTATGATAAATGACGGTATATGAAGTCGATAATTGACTTACAGTAGATTTTCTGTTGGAATTTCTAACAGTGTAGCAGTCTGAAGTGACGAGTTTGAATTGTTGAATGTTCGTGGTGGTTATTAATTTGCTCTAAACTTAAGGTGACTGCGTACCCGACATTTTGAATATGCAAGATTATCTTTTAGTGTTTGGGGGAATTCTGTTCGTCAATAAATCTCTCTACATATGCAATAACATGGAAAATTATTTGTCAGTGTTCTAGTGGGAAAGCATTCTATCCCTTGTTTCTGGTTTATCTGTTTATTTTATTTTTTAAAGAAACATTTTTAATAGATTTTTAAACCGTTCTTTAGAGTTAAATATATGTAGGTTTTTTTTTTTTTTTTTTTAAATAGAATAAGTTAAATTAAGTCTTGTAAAAAGCATTTTAAATAGAGCTGAAGGCAAAATTAATAGGGCAAAAGTTTCCATCTGAAAACGGAATACTTACGTGGTGTAAGTATAGTTAGTTTTTTATTAGGACAAGGAGGACTATTAGTTTCAATCTGGGTAAAAACGTCTAGACCAGTTTTCTGTAACACCAAAACAAATCAGAAACATCAGTCCTACCGTTACAAACTCGGTACCCAATGAAAGGGGCAATTTTTCTGAATCCAGAGGTGCAAACAGATTTCCAACGACAACTGGATTCTTTTTAAATTAACTAAAGTATGAAATTCATGTGGTAACACTTCATTTTAATTCATTTCAGTCATTTTAAAAAGTACGTGACCCAGTTTTACGGTCGAAATATGAGATAAAAAAAAATTAATTAAAATTAAAAATTAAAAATACAAATATTACTGATTGAAATTAGTAGTCCTCCGTACTAAACTAAATTCTGTCTTTGACAGAATTTTTCCTAATTTTTTTTTCTTCTTCTTCTAATAATTTCTATGCACTTCGGGTATACAAACGAGTATTCAAAATAATTGTTTGTTTTTATGGTTATAGAAACAAATAATTTTCTAACTTATAATTTTTTTTTTCTTCTCATTGAAAAGTTTAAAGTTTTATTATTATATGTATGCTTTTTTTTTTCTTTTTATCGCATAATTTTTCCTTACGTTACACATTTTTCAAATTCAGCATTATTTTAGTATACATTTTTCATCTTATCGTACTTTATCAGCTTGCAACACGGCAGCACGAGGAAACACATGAAAATAATAATAATAATAATAATAATAATAATAAATGCATAAAAATGCATGAAATAAAAATCACAAATTTTAGAAACAAAAACAACTCACAAGCATAAAGTTGCGCAACAAATTAACATAAGATAAATGTATCGAGGAATTCAAAGGGTAGTTAGACGGTGGAACATGTCAATCGCCGCATTAGGTTTGAGACATCTGACCTATTATATAACCTATTTATTTTAAAGCTGATGATGGCATACATTCAACTGTCTATAAACTTTTTCAAATTGTTTCGAAATATTTATTTTTCATACATTCATCATCTAAATTCGCATCTCTCCTCGCAAACTTTCTTTTAAGTTGCAGTTGCTGCGTTAATTTATATACCGGTTATTATATTTAATAATTATAGTTATTCTTAAATTGTTGCTTTTGATATTTAATCCTGATTTAACCTACTTAATAATATAAAGCGGTAACATAACAAAACCGTTTTCGAAAAATCATGTAAATCGGGGTCACTCGCATGTGGGTTTTTTTTCTGTCTATTGTCCGCCATTCACTTACGTAGAATTCTGTACTTTGCGTGCAAAAAGTTATGGCTTGTTGCTTTTACCGACATTGTTCCAACCTTCACGCGCAAGGTCAAACGGCTGACATGGACGTAATCTGTAAATTTTCAATAGCCATCAGTAGAATACATGACCCGGCTTTTAAAAATGATATCTGTTTCTGTTACATAGGATGCATATCAGTTGTACATCGAAATAGAACTTTACTTGGTCATGCGATTTAGATGATTTTACTCTCAACAAACATTTTATGACGATGTAGATTTTGATGAAAGCAGAATCATCTAAATTATATCGTTTCTTTATTTCAAACTAGCAGGCTACGCCCGCTTCGCTGGTCACTATATTTAAATGAATTTTCGAAATAATTGAATTAATATTTATTTTTTTACACCACATTATAGGCAAAAACTAAAAAAAAAAAAAGTAACTAAAATTGCTCCAAACCTCGCTTCGTGTACCCGCCGTCTACGGCAGCTCTTTTCCCGCCCGCACTGCATCTGGTCTAGGTTTCCCATGCCTGCAGAAAGATCTTTCCCAGGCACTTCAATCTGGATATTTATCGACGACAGGGGGAATCTGCTACTATTTAAGAATTACGATTTTAAAGATGACTGTATCTCAGC
This sequence comes from Salticus scenicus, assembly GCA_963930645.1. Lineage (NCBI taxonomy): Eukaryota > Metazoa > Arthropoda > Arachnida > Araneae > Salticidae > Salticus > Salticus scenicus. Next base: position 18,711,752 of record OZ005648.1, on the reverse strand, counting down.
ATCTATTAAATATTTTAGTTTTGAACCATGTATTTTATAGCCCATGCTATTTACACTGTATTACGATTTAATTCCGACCATGTAATAAAATAAAATAAAATAAAAAGTAGATTGAAAAATAAATAAATATATATATATATAAACAAATAAATTTTAATCAATTTAATCCTTTTTACTATTTATATACTACCATTTTCCCCGATAAATACTGTAAATAAAAAAATTAATAAATAAAAGTTTTTTCTTTTAAAGGAATTAATTAAAAAAATGAAAAATAAGAAGTTGTTCTACTATAAAAAATTAAACATAACTGTTATAAATACGTTTTTAAATTTAAAACTAATTATACCTAATTTTTTCTACTGCATTACGATTTTATTTTCAATAAATATAACAAATTAAAAGAAAAAAAAATCGCCCTCAAATGAATGTATTAAATAAGTTGCGTAATAGCCGTTGCTAAGATACGCAGACGATTGAAGCAAAATAATAAATCTATGAAAAATGAAACAAAGAAGCCAATATTTAAAATCGGAAAAACATTAATTTAAAAAATTCAAATTCGAAATTCGAAAAAATCTCGATGAGGTGCACACATGCAGGGTCCCAGGTACCTATATACTAAAATCTAAAAATTTAATATGTTTAATTTTTTCTACTGTATGTGTATACGCGATTGTAATGAAATGCTCGCCCTGTGGTGGGCGAAGGTGAAATTATCATACCACTGCATATCATCATATTATGCATTCGATTTTCTATGATGTAATGGCGGAGAAAGAACAATAATAAATACACGTGGCTATTATATTTGCTAACAACTGCAGTTCAGAAAGCGCCATCTATCGATCATTACAAACGCGGATAACTATTTGATTTCAATAAATATAATAAAAAAGATTTCTTCCTCAAATGAATTTAAATAAATAAATGGTTTAATAGTCGTTGCTAAGATACGCAGACTTTTGAAACGAAAGAAATTTCTGAAAAATGAAACATTGAAGCCAATATTTAAAATCGAAAAAGCATTCATTTAAAAAATTCCAATTCGAAATTCGAAAAATCTCGATGAGGTGCACACCTGCAGTGTCCCAGATACCTATATGCCAAATTTGGAAGCTCTGCGATCAGGAGTGTGAGCACCAGAGCGCAGACAGACACACAGACACACAGACACTTCTCTTTATTTATATAGATTGAGTAAATCAATGTGTCTACATATGGATCTATTGCATCATTGTGAATTTTCATAAGTGATATTTTTTTGGAATTGCGACATCTATATACAGAGCGGCTTTATCTTTAGGTCCTAGTAGATCTTGTGTAACAATTTCCCATAATTTTATTCGACACAATGTACACTTTGATGAAATGAACGAATTAATTTTTATAAGAGCAAAAAGGGATCAGGCCAGGATTCAAACCTAGGTCATTTGACTTAACATGCAAATGCATTACTGACAGAGGTGTAACTCGACATCGAACAGGCACTTTAATCCAAAACGACATGTTCTAATACTGACTAGTCACTTTTTCACCGTTGTAAAAATTGTTTTAGTATGATAGTCTTTGTCTACTGCAGTGATTCGTTGAGTACGTGACCTATTTTTAATTGTAACATTTTTTTTTTTTCTTTCATATTTTTCAGCCGTTTAGCTGTACGAGTACAAAATGTATTGACATAAATATATACTCTTTCTACTTATATAAATTAGACTATTCTTGTCTTTAAAAACTGTAAAGTAATTACACTGCTCATTTGAAAAAAAAAAAAAAAAAAAGTCCATTAAAATTGTCACAGAGCTTTAAAAACAATTTGTATACATGGTTCTAAAACATTTTAATACATATTTGTTACTAGTCATGCAATGTGTAATTAATGCATAAAAATTGTTAGATTCTATACATTAATTCCACACATTTTCAAGACTAGTTCTGTTTTAAATAAAAATTGCTGTTAATTACTTCTAAGAATGGGATCATTATGTTAGTGTAGAAATTATCATCTTTTTATTAATAATTCTGCAAATTCCCCATAATTTTAATTTATCAATACTTATATATTTAAAATTTTAATTTTATTTAGTCCTCAAAGCTTAAATTAATTTACGAATGCTTTTAATGTGTAATTAGAATTCTACGTGTTCTGCTAACACATTTAATGCTTTAAACGAATCGTTCTTGTCAACATTTTGATGAATAGCAGTTTCAAGTTAATTTAATTTTTTAATAACACCAATAATTTTTACTTTCTTCTATATTCAATAGAAGAAAGTATTGGATTCGTAAAAATTTTCGACCTAGGGTTTTTGATGGATTTACACGTTTTGAGAGCTGTAGAACACGATTTGACCATTTTTAGAAAATGTCTGTCTGTCTGTCTATGTGTGACAAAATTTTGTGGCAACTGTATCTCAGGAACTACTGCACAGAATTTCATACAAATTGGTATGTCGTTGCACCTGGACATAAATTAGTGCCTATCAACTTTTGGTAAAAATAGTCTTACAGGTTGCGTTGCCATCCCGCCTTTTCTAAATTTTTGACAGGGTGATACAGGACAAAATTTTGTACAAATGTGCATAAAGAGAATTATTTTTTAGTAATCATTATGAAATTTACAAGAATTATTTATAATAGAGATAGTCAACTGGGAAAAATTTTTTGTATGTGTAGGAGCCTCGCCCCCCCCCCCCCTGGGGGGAAGTTCCCCCTCGAGGGGAATAAATTTTCAAGATGAGTATCTTTCAAAAGGTGGTCTCGTCAATACCTTTAAAACGAATGGTTGAACTATGAATCTGTGATAATTTAAAACAAAGTTATAGATTTGTTTTACTTTTAACGAAAAAAAAAAAACATTTTTTTTTTTTTTTTTTTTTTTTTTTTTTGTAACGAAATCTAACCAAACTTAGCATTTAGTTGTCCCCTGACATAAACTGGTGCTGATTAGATTTGGGGATCAATCGCTCAACAGGTGGCGCTGGGATCGTATTTTTTTTTTTTTTAACATGGCAGTATAGGACAAAATTTCGTATAAATGTACATAATGAGAGTTATTCTTAACCTGTGATTGTAAAATTAATATGAATTATTGATAATAGTAGTAGTTAATTAGGAAAAAAAAATTGTGCATGTGGGAGCATCGCTTCCTCCCTGGGGGGAAGTACCCCCTGGGGGGGATATAAATTTTCAAGATGGGTATCAAAGGTCTCGTCAATACCTTTAAAACGAATGGTTGAACTATAAATATGTGATAATTTAAAACAAAGTTATCGATTTTTTTTACTTTTAACGAAAAAAAACTATGATTTTTTTTTTTTTTTTTTAAATATTGTTACTGAGTGAATTTGTATAGGAAAATATAGAAGAAAGTCTTGTGGTGGCCACAAATACTAGTTTAAATAACGGAATTCTAACTTGAATCGATAGAGACAATTTTGCATTTTCCACTTTTTTCCAATCCCTTTACTGAAAAATTTTACAGATGCATAATTTGCAAGCTGCATTTTCTCTCTAAAACACTGAAATTATTGTCCATGCGCAGTTTCAAACTTTTTTCCAAAGCTCACGCTTATTTATTTGTTTTCGGTGTGTGGAGATAGTTGAAAAGATAAAGTCATATACCATGTCCTGTCTCTATTTTCTCATAGGAAATATATGGCTTTTCATGAAGTCTATCTAATCCTAAGCCTTTTTGTATATTCATTCTATAGGTTTTTAACCACTCCTTCGTGTTCCTGCGAGGTTAACTGTGCTGTGGCACCAAGTTTAATAAATCGTTAATCCTTTCATAAAACTTTGCCCTCTTTATGTTTACCCTATTCATTCATCTGTCTCTTCGTGAACATCCATCGTGATTGTTTTATTTTCAGTGTATTATGCATCACGACCAGACCGTAACGAAGGGTGCCATATTGTCGATAGCTATATCACGGTTTCACCAGGATCAAGTTGAAAAAAAGCACCTTGTTTATCTACCTGTTATTGCTTCTAACATGAAGCTTAGATTTTTTTTTTTCTCTTATTTATTACTTACAAAAGCTGTGTTTGCCTGGAATTATTATTATAATAATCTGAAACTTGTAATAACAGGAGACTTGGCGTTGGAATATTAAAACCCGAATAAACTACTACGTCAGAAACGCCAAAGAAAAATATTTGAGATGCATACAGCTGTTTTGGTAGCCTTAAGCGTACCGTCTTCAGTGCAAAAAAGAATTCTGAATCTAGAGACGTGCTTGTATATATAAGAGAGGGACCGAATTTAGTTCAACCAATAGGATTACGTAAAAGGTGGGGAGTGTGGTCAATAGGAATTTAGGAATGTGTAGCTGTGTAAACAGTAGAAAAATTAAGAAAATGTGGACTGAATGTAAAATTTCCAACAATCAGACAAATAGGGAACAGCGAAATCACAATTTACAAGGTTTTTAAAATTTTTATAAATATGAGAAGCTTCAAAGAAACTAAATTCGGTCCCTCTCCTATACATACAAACATTTCTCTAGATTCAGAATTCTTTTTGCACTGAAGACGGTACGCTTAAGGCTACCGAAATAGCTGTAAGCATCTCAAATATTTTCCTTTGGCATTTCTGACGTAGTAGTTTATTCGGGTTTTAATCTGAAACTTGTTTTAAGATTTTTAATTAATTATGAGATTAATCCATGATTATGTTTTAAATTATAACAATCTTTTTGAATCGTTTTATTTATGAAATCATTTTTTTAGAAATTTTAAGTGTCTCTTCAGTCAAGAGGATATGTGTCCAAGGAGTCGACAGTCGAAAATTTTTCCTTGACTCTTTCACCAGTAATTTTCTTTCGGAATTTTTAGAAGTAAGTTTACGCGATCAGTTAAGTAAGAAATTATTGTATAAATATACTGGTAGAAGAATCAGGGGGGGAAATGTCAACTGTCGACACCTTTATGTCGTGCTAATTTTGATCTCAAAAAATAAAATACACATTCAGAATATTATCGACTGCTTTTTTTTAAGGTTTTTATTAGCACGAATTTCAAATATGTTTTGTTATTTTATTCAGAAAAAGAAAAAAAAAAAAAAAAAATTGAATGTAAATGAAATAATTTGTTTGCGAAGATTTGTTATATAAATATATTTATAGATAGAAATTTATACAATTTTTAAATTTGTACTTGATTAGTCTTTTAAATATAAACTGATATTTCACGATAATCTTTTTCTTAAATTCTTTTTTAAATTCTTTTTATATTCTTTTTTATAAAATAAATCATTAAGATTTATTTTATTATTATGCTTATCTATGCGTATATTAAAATTCACACCACGTTTTGAATAAAGATATTTAAATTTTGAACTATGCGAAAACCCAGTGTTCTGAACCTGACTGATAAGGGCAACAAGTGACCTGTATTTCCTACATTTTTCAGCATTGAATCCTCTTTATTTTAATGGAGTATTCATAAAGAGAAAGTATACATTATGTATACGTTCTTCTCAACTATTGCTTTCAAATTTGTATGGCACCTAAAAAATAATCTTTATTCATCTGTGAATAGTCCACTCTCTGCACGTTTGCTTTACTTTTCAGTTATTCTCTATTCTAAAATACGACATTTAACAGGATGTTTTTTATCGGAAAACATGAATAATAGAAGCATGTGAACTGAGACGTGCACAGAATCCAGTTCAGACTTATTTTATATTTTGTACGGGGAAAAAAAAAAAAAAAAAAAAAAAAAAAAAGTGGGTGCGGCTTCTGTTGGTGTAGATTGGACAACGAAAAAAAAAAAAAAAATAGTCTATCAAAACTTTAGCTGAATAGAAAACTTTGAACTGAAATATTGCTTTATATTTTTAAATATCTATATTTTTCAACAGGATTTACTGTTCTGAAAAAACTATATATTTAACATTTTTCGGTTTTCAAGTTGAAAAGTGTTAATGGATTTTTTTTATATGTCAGTCCACGGTCTTATTCTTGTAAATATTTTTGGAATGTTTTACCATAGCATGTTTTCTTTTGCAGATTGTATAAATAACACAACTAATTTGTATACAGACACTCACAAAAATATTCCATGAGATATTTATTTAAGACATATTTTTATATTTTTATACTGCACAAGGTATAAGGTAATTAACGTACATCAGTAATATGCACGAAGGCATCCCTAGCAACACATTTCTCCATAATACATACTGAAGATGTCCATAGGAAGTCCATAGACGTCCTTTTCATTCCTAGGACATCTTGAGGATGTCATTTGGAGAAGATACGTTGTTAGGGTCCCCAACAGCACAGTTAGGCTTAACTTATCCACAGTACATCTTAAGGACGTTTCTGGGATGTCTTTTCATCCAGAAGACATCTTGAAGATGTCCTGGGGAAGCGATTGCTGTCTGGGGTTGTTTCATATAGAATAGAGTTGATTAGCATTAATTATAATATTCGGAAACATATCTTTCTGAAATTGCACTGTAAGCATTTTCAAATTATATCCTAAAACATAAATGAAAAATGCTTGAAGTGCATTTTCATAAGTGTCGCTGTTGGACAATGCTTAGGACTTCGGTTCGTCTATCTGTCTGACTGTCAAGAATTTTATTTTATTTTATTTTATTTATTTTATTATTTTTTTTCTTGTGTTTATGTTTATCTTTATTTTACCATGTTTTTATTAACTTCTATTCTTGTTTGTATGTATGTTTGTTTGTCCGGTACAAATCTTGCAATCGAATTTTAACTAACTTCCCTACTAGCTAGACATTTGAAACTTTCACAGTAGCTCACAACCCGGTGACAACACAATACTTCGAAGTCCGATTTTCGAATTTTTGATTAGTTTTCTTATAATTAATTAAAATATGAAAATAATAACCTCCTAATACCTTATAGGGCAGTTCCTTGTTTGTAAACAAACATCTCAACTTTTATGAGTGGTTGGCAAAAAGGCTTGGGATCTCTTGATTACTTGATTACTACCAACGGAAAATCAATGGTGGGCGGGGCGCGGGAAAGTCGAGCGCGCTTTTTTGCCAACCACCAGACGTCACGAGGAAATGCTCTATAAATAGCCATTAAAATATTAGCTATAATTTAATTGTTGCCAAAAAAAAAATTACGAGTTCATTTTCTTTCGACCTAAAAATAAATACATTTAATTCAAAGTGAACGTTAAAAAATTGTAAAAAGTTAAATTATGTATCTAAAAGAAAAATGGACGTCACTATCAGTTTAAAGATTTCATACGCATTGATAAAGTGCTAATGTAGTTAGTTCTATAGCTATGATTCAACAGAAAATTTAAAAACATGGTTTATAAAAAGTTTTTTTATCTTATAATTATTTAGCTATTAATTTTTAAATACTTTTCTTTCTTATTTTCTTTTATTATTTTTAAGCATGAGTCTTGAAACATAAATTGCTGCTTAGACAACATAAGTGATTCCCCCCTCAAAGTATAAAACTGGCAATTATATTAATCTGAAAAGTACATTTTTTTTTTCAATTTTTTGATATATCAGACGTTTATTATTACAATTTTAATATATGGATTACCCAAAGATACCATTCGCACAAACAGATAATAACGTCCAACCGGTTTCCTTTCTTCATTATTCCATTTCAGACTGCGACTGCCATGTGATTTAATTTCTGTAACATAATATCCCCTAAACTTCATTTCTTCAGTTTCTTTTAACGGCCAAACAGGTTTAGAAATCTAAACTTTGCTGACGACTTTCGAGCTGTGGGAAATTGCATATAATTAACTCCAAAAGATGAAAATTAAATGGAAATGTTCGAAAAAAAAAAAAAAAAAAATGATTAATTTAAATAACTAAACACAGTATTCTCTTAAGAAAATTGTATTCTTTCGTGAGAATTTTTTTCCGAAATTTATTAATGTAATTTAAAACAGCTAAGAAACTGTCATTAATCCAGAGGGGTGGCGCCAGCTAGGGGGCCGGGGGGGCACATGCCACCCCCCCGTCGGGGAGTCTGTGACCCCCCATCGTGGCATACTCTTAAAATCTCTCGGGGGAACTAATACAAAGTTTTCAATTTTTCTATTTTTAGCAGCATTTTTCTTTCCTTTTACAAAGTTATAGCATTCCAGTTTTTCCATTCTATATTCAGTAGAAGAAAGTATTGGATTCGTAAAAATTTTCAGCTTCCAGTTTTCCATGAATATACACGTTTTAAGAGGTCCAGAACACGTTTTGAGTTTTGACCACGATATTTTTAGAAAATGTCTGTCTGTGACACGATAATCTCAAACACCAAGAGGAGTACTAACAAATGGAATGGTACAAATATTAACTGTAATATTATTAACAGTATTGCAGTTTTTGATAAATACTCATATAATAAACTCTCTTTATGTAGTGCCCCCTTGTCGGGGAGATGGTGTCCCCCCCGTCCGGGAATTTCTGGTGCCACTACTGTCAATCCAATTATTTGAAGTTAAAATAAATTAATTGAAAAATAAGTATACACATAAATAATAATGCAAGTATTGGTTAAAAGTTTGTTAGTATCTTAGTTTTATATCACTAGTAGTTTAATTTGTTAATCTTCAGTTTTATCGTAGTAGTTTATAGGGTGCAGTTCGCAGATACTTTTTCATAGGAAGAGTTTAAAAAATTCGAATTTCTGTGTAACTTTCAGTTACCATGGCAACATGAATCGATTTAATGTAAGTTGAGTGTTGTCTGAAAACTGATAAACAATTATTTACGCAAATTTTATTTAAAAAAAAAAAAAAAAGTAATATATATATTTTTTTTTTAACGTTACTTTGTAAGTTTCTTTATTTTGCTCAAAAGTGGATAAAAATTCTCAACCAACGTTGTATTTTTAAATTGTTTACAATATTTTTTTAGTACGGAGAGCTATTTGTCTCAATGTACAGATAAAGCGTTGTCGCCAGTTTTCCAATGGTTGGACATTTATCAAAAATATTAAAATAATTTAAAAGCGATGTTATAATAATAATAAAAAAAAAAAAAAAAAAAAAAAAAACTAATAGTCCTCCGTATTAAATTAAATTCTGCTTTTTTTTAAAGAAAAGAAAAGAAAATTAATAAAAATCAGTATCGAAACGGACCGTATCGAAAAAGTTGAAGAAACCCTTTTTTAGACAAAAAATACATAAATTATCTTTTCTTTGTTTTCTATTTTTCATTTTTCTTCTTTTAATGTTAGATTAGGATTAAGCATTTTCTAAACGTTCCCTATATGATTTGGTCGATATGTAATGTAAACTTCACTCATTTGATGTAATTATCCTCTCCTGCAGAAAAACAAATATAAAAATAAAATTTATGTAGCTCATTGTAAAAAGTGTCTCTTCATAAGGAGTGCAGCTTTTAAAATGCCCGCTATATAAGTTGACAGCACTAAACTTTACACAATTTTCATCTGTTGAGTAATATTGTATTGTATGCGTCGCCCCAGGTAGCATCTATTGCAAAAATATAATTTTGTATGTCAGTATGCACTCGAAAGTTACATTCTTCATAGGGCACCTTACATAGAATTTTCTTTTTGAAATATCATCATATGTATATATCAGTGGTTACTTTTTAACTATCACATCCTTCTTATAACCAATTCAATAAAATGAAGAGCTATACTCCCCCCCCCCCCTTAATTTCTGGTGTTATTTTTATGTTAAGATTTTTAGTTCTGTGTAGTAAAGGTACACGTCGCTGCTTATTCCTATGTTTAAAATCAGTCAAAATATTTAAATAATACAATTGCGTAAAATTTATTTATGTTATTTCCCCACTTATATCGTTTTAAATACCCAGATTAGGAAAAAAAAAAAAAAAAAAAAATGAATGATGAGAAAACAAACTTTTGTGCTTTGTATTACCAACCAAAAGTTTTAATTTTGACTTATTCTTCAGCTTAAAAAAGTTTTTTGTATTAAAAATATGTAGGGATTTACCTAATGTTTCGCATAACTAACTTCAAATAACTTAAGAGTTTGCTTTTTATGCATGTTACTTGATGTTTCAAAGTTACAACGCAAACTTTTTTTTTTCTGCAAACTATACAAATGAAAAGTCCCTTTCTTACAACAGTTCATTTTTGTAAACGTTGCAAAATATTTCTTAAGCAATATATATATATTATATTTTTATGTAATATATATATATATATATATATATATATATAAATGATAGATAACATAATAAAATTTAGCAATTAATAGATCTAAAACAATACCAACACACAAAAATATAGAACTAAATTTAACTAAGAGGAAAGACTGTCACAAAATTTTTGCGATTTAAATTAAGAACCAATAAGAGACAATAATAACTTAAAATACTTACGCCGACATGAATGATAATAAAAAAGGACCATTAAACTTGATGACAGAGAAAACAAATAATTAACCACAGAAATAATTGGATAAAAATGCTTAAAATTAGAAGTAAGATACTCATCAGGGGGCGAGTACTTCATAAAGCTGTGAAAGCTGCATCGATTATATATATATATATATATATATATATATATATATTAATTTATATATATTGTTTAATTTAATCAAGACATTGTGATTACACAATAAAATTGAAAAAAAAAAAATAGTTTTTGATTATTTTATAAAATATCATTTAAGATCTTAAAGTTTTTTTTTTTTTTTTTTCTTCTTCTTCTTTTTCTTTTGTAAGCTTTCACAAATAGTTCTCACATTTTTCTCAAATTCGCTTGTTATGAGGAGAAGAAAATTTATGAACTTTGTTTCTTAAGGTTTTTTTCTTTTATTCATCATACCTATTTAAATGAGTGTGATAATTACATTCAAAATCCTTTAGACCCAACTGAGCATAGCCTCATCTAATTCTGAATTACTGATTACTAAACATATAAAAGAGGAAATCGTGCGCACCTTCCGATGCAAATCAGCCAGCTGCCACATTTAATATTGCCTGAAATTATATGCTTCAAAATTATTTACCATTACGCTCTGACTATTTTATACCTACAATTCTACAGATGCAAGGTTTGTCACCACATCTGGCTTTTGATGCAGTGAGCTTTTGGAATGGCTCTGCCAATATGCAATTCAATTTTATATTGACCAAAATGCTGCAAAAGAGGAATTCATGATGACGGCTAAATTTCATGCGATAATTTTGGAAGTGTGTTTAACGAAGAAAATCACAATGAACTATTGGTTCAACTAGACGCTGAACTTCGACAGTTTGTTTATGTATGTACATATGTAATGAAATTAAAATTTGTATTACAAAAAATTTACTGAACTACACGAAGCAGACTTTATGTTATTTAATTAGGTTTTAGGTAATAAATTGCAAGCAAGGTCGTAGCCAAGGGAAGGGAAAGTGGGAATGCGGTTTTCATACTGAATTTTATATTTCTAAAAAATGCTTGAGTTATACTTTTTTTTAACACCTCAATTAAATAATAATAATAATAATAATAATAGTAATAGTAATAGTAATAATAATAATATGTTTAAGGGGAAATATATTTAACCATAGAAACATTATTTGTCTAAAATACGGTAAAAATAGTGCTCATAGCATACTGTTACAAGGCATTAAATATTTTTCCTGCATCAATTGTACTGTTGCAATGAAAGTAGTTTTACAGGCAAAGTGAAATAAAAGGGCAGTTCATTCATTTCCAGTGGGGTCAGCCTTGGCGACAAACTTGCTGAGTGGGCGACCAAATTTGGTGAAAAATGGTAGTTTAGGGTTCCCGAAGTTTCGAAGCTCTCCGACACACGAAAACATAGATCTCGAGCTTTCCATAAGATTCTCGATGAAATCATCCCCAAGCCCCATCGCCAGAAGTTATAAATAGGAGTGAGTTGATTTTTGCTAAAGAGTATGTAGTCACTGAGATTCAGAGTTATTCAGAGATCTATTCTGAGTGATTGCACTTTAGGGATTGAGCTCTAAGCGACTGGATATTTTTCGTGAGCTAGCGAAAATTTCTGCTCTAGAGTATTTGATGTTATTTGCTTTGCTCCTGTGGAACAAGTGACTATTTTTTGGACTGTTCCAGAACATTCATCGAACAGTGACTTTTACTGTATGAGTAACAGCTTCAGCTGTTTGCAGAATATTCGAAGAATTAACACTACTATTGGACTGTTTTCGAGAGTATTCTTTTTAATAATAATTTTGTTGTATAGATTCGAGAAGTTCAAAAAATGCTTGATATTCCCAAGGAGGTCCCATACTAAAGTTGTGACGAAAATAGTCGCCAATCGAAATATATTTATTTAAACGTTTCAATTATTCATTTAAAAAGAAATCCTTCAAATATAGTGCCCAGCGAAGCAGGCAAAGCCTGCTAGTATATATTATTTATAAAAAAAAATAATAAAAGTTTTTTCTAAAGTTTGAAAAATATGTTTTTTATTTGATGTACCGGTATATATATTATTTTCTATCGCAATAAAATCAATTTTTAGTATTAGATAAACGAAAGAAATAATTTCTAAGGCTGTGTTTTGCGTGGATTTCGATTGTTATTTGTTGAATCTTCCATTAAAGGTCATCGGAGCAATTAAGACACAGATGGCATTTGCTCTAGTGAACAGCTGATTATGATGTTCTCTTCTGTCATTAAGAGTAAATATCGGGCAAGAGTGCCTGTCCCAGTAGAATAAAGTTGAATGCACGTTTCTTTTTCCGCTATTCATGATTGAGGGATAGAGAAGAGTGTGACTAACAAGAACTAAACAGATGATGTAACGACAGTTTTGTTGACGATGACATTTGGTAAGAATGCTGAACTTGTTACCCGTTACTTCTCAAATTCACCTCAAAAGCGGTTGGGAAAGAGAGCGGCATTCTACGTTATAAATTGAAAGGCAAAAAAAAAAAAAAGATAAAATCTCTTTTAATAAAACTCGATTTTCATATAGTTTAATGAAATATAATAAAATCATAAAAATGATAATAAAACTTTGTAACCAAACCCATAAATAGGGGGGGGGGACTCGCAACAGCTCAGTTGTTTTAGGGTGAAATTGTTAGCAATTACTAGCAATTATTCTTAAAAAAATAGTTTCCATTAAAATAAAATACGTTAAAATTCGTACTACATCTTATAAAATTTTCATCCGTTCACACTAAAAATTTGTATGTGATCAAAAGCACTTGACCTACACTTGCCAGAAAGAGTCTGCGTACAAACGCACAGTAAACATTCAAGAGAGAACAAAAACACATTATAGTGACGATATTAATTTCACTTTTATTTAAGGTATTTCTTGGACAATTCATTAAATATCAATATCAATTTCAGACATATAACGCACATAGTTTTAAAACAATAATCAGAATAATAAAAAATAACACAAAAAATTTCAAGAAAAAGTACAGGTACAAATAAAAGGTTATATCCAAACTAATCTTCAATTTTTAGCCTCCTGACTTAGACACACATTTGGAAACAAGTATTTCGGCTTGTTAAGTAAACTTAAAATTGCATTTTCAAAACTTTTGAAACATAAGTTTTGTTTGAGTTAAAACGAATTCTAAATGTACAGAGACTCTACTCCTAATGAAAGGAAAATCCTCTTAAAACTATGGAACAAAGGTAAAACTCTTCGGAAAATTGGTAAAATAGTTGAAAGAACTCATTCTTCTATCCAGAGTGTGATAAATAATTACAAGTCTTCAAAATTTGTTATCTCAAAATAAGCAACGGAATAGTTGCCTATCTAACCTTACTTTCCGTGAAAAGAGATATATCCTGAAAACCGTACGTTTAAATCCAAAACATTGCTGCATTTTAAATTGTAAATAAATGATATTAGAGAAAGATTTAAAATATTCTTCATAAAGATAGCACACGGAAAATTTTGAAAAAGGCTGACTATCATGGCCGTTTAACACACTACACATATCAACTGCCAATAAACAAAAGCGTTTTAATTTCACAGATGAACAAGTAAATAAACCTCCTCAGTTTTGTAAAAAAGTAATATTCTCCAATGATAGCAAGTTTGTATTATTGGGATCAAAGGATGTAAACTGGTGTGGAGGAAATAGAGTACGACATTTGAGAAGCAAAAACTTGTGTCTACCGTTAAACAAGGTGGACGTAACACGTAACGTAGTGAAGGAAGAGTGTATGGAAGCAAGTGGAATAGGTCGATTAATTTTTATAGGCTCCACATCAGATCATATGGGATATCTGGATATATTTAATAAAAAATACGAGCTAGAGCGCACAAGATTTGAAGCTTGGAAATGGTTTCAACAGGACAATGATCCAAAAACTAGCTTTTGTACAGTATCAAAAATCAGTTGTATATTCACTCCACAATCGCCGAGCATGGGGCTTATTGGAACATAAAATTCGGCAACATAACATAACCTCCTACGAAATGTTGAAAAGAGTGACTATAACGGAATAGGATAATATTTCATCTTGGGAAACTACAGATTTGTTCAATCTATTCCAGAGCGACTGACAGAGGTTCTTAGACATACGGGTTATGAAACCAAATATCAACGTTTAATTGACAGTCCATGGAGGTTACTTTTGAAGAATTTTTTTATATGTACGCAAACATTTTATGGTAACCTTTTGTGTTATTTTTGTTTATAATTATTTTAACTTTAAAACAATGTGCGTTATATCTCTCAAATTGTTATTGATATTTAATAAACTGTTCAAAAAAGACCTTAAATAAAAATTAAATTAATATCGTCACTATAATATGATTTTTGTTCCTATTGTATGCTTACAGTGTGTTTGTGCGCAGACTTTTTCTGGCAAGTATATATATATATATATATATATTTTTTTTTTTTTTTTTTTCCCTATATTTACACATTTTTTTTTTTTTTTTTTTTTTTTAATAACAGCTAGTGAACTTATCTTTAAAAAACAATTCAGTTCTATAAATACATTCTCAATCATATGTTTAACTTTTCATCTTGCAAGTATCACTTTAAAAAAAATATTTTTTCTTTGTGTTTATTAGTTTGGTACTATTAGACTTGTTGAGATAAAATTCACCGAAGATAAAACAATTCAGATTCACATGATTTCATCCTTCAAAAGTCCAAGAACTGCTCTTTAAACTTTACCGCATGAAATCTTAGTATAAAAATCTTTTAGCGCAATTTTGTGTGAAGAAAAAAAAAAGGAAGTATGTTCTTTCACATTCTCTCTCTCATAAGAAAAAAGTATATTCTGCTTTCTTGACCTTCTGACCGGATATATTGATGGAATTGAATCATGAACGTTTTCTTGGAAACTTATCAGCTTTTTATAATATCCCAGAAGCTTACCAATAGCTTTTTGATGGAGGATGATGGATAGTTTTTCTCTTATGAATGCTTTCTCTTGTGTGTTGTTGATTATTGTTGCTATCTATCGCCTAAAATACTTCTGGTTAAAATCGCTTATTAATTCTTTTATACTTTTCATATCACTGTGAAAATGGATATAAAAATGGTATAAAACTGTACAAATATTAAATTACTTTAAACTTAGCATACTTATGCTCTTTGGAAAGGTCTCAGAGCTGGTAAATGGAGTTCACGGGTTCGAACGTACGTCATGCTCGTGGACATAGCCGTAGTTTTGTTCCAAAAGTAACGTGTAAATGAACTACATCCGCAGAGGGCATTTCACGCAGACTTAAGACTCTCTCATTAACACCAATCACTTTTAATGTTTTTTAAATAAGTAGATCTTTTATGACTGTATATATGCTTTTTTTTCCCCTTTAAACACCGAATAACTTCAAAATTGAAATTAGAATTAATGCCTTAATGCACAATGTTGTATATACGATTTACTCACTGTTAAAATTGGTTTCTCAAAAATGAGCAAAATTGTCTCAAAATAGCTCTGAAACAAATATACTTATATTTTTCAGTATTATATAAGTTGAAAATCCCATGTGTGATGTTGATTATCACATATTCTAGAAAAATATATTTTCATTTATTAATAATAATAATGATAATAATAATAAATAAATTAAAATTAAATATATAACGAACACATTTTTATAACCTCTAAATTGCAACTTAAATTCACATACAGTATGTTCTTTAAATTTTTACATTCTCCCTCTTCCCACATATGTATCTTTTGCTAATTGCAACTCTTTTGAAACCTTTGTTCATGTATTATTCGTTCTTTAACGTTAATGCTTGTTATGATTTTTCCTAATTCGGTATCTTTCAATCTTACAAATAAATGCAGTTTTGTCGCCATGGGTGCATTCTTTGTCTTATAACATGGTACGTTAATTTTTGATTAAAAGTTCCGGGTTCTCATGGCGAATTTTTGGCGATTAGTGAGGACCGTTTGAATAAAAATTATGTGGTAACCTTTTCAAAATTGTATGTGTTTATACGGAACACAATTACA
The DNA here is from genome assembly GCA_963930645.1 of Salticus scenicus. Lineage (NCBI taxonomy): Eukaryota > Metazoa > Arthropoda > Arachnida > Araneae > Salticidae > Salticus > Salticus scenicus. Next base: position 18,695,370 of record OZ005648.1, on the reverse strand, counting down.
ACCATTTTTTTTTCCACTAATTTGAATTTGGCTTCGACTAGAGCTCTGGCGAAATTAATGAAGAAACAGGAGCGACACTTCATCATCATGACTTGAACTGATAAGTCGACGCTTTTGGGCTCCCACTCCAAATTATTCAATTATCCCAATTCTACCTACCATTTTTTATAATAAAATGCTTATAGGGTCACCTATAGCTGTGTTAAATAAGTCAACAATTCGTATATAATAAATTCATCATAGTTTCTACAAGAAAATGCCTGGTATTTGGATTAACGAGCACTCTGTTATTGTCTGGACACATTGCAAGAACTAAAGCTGTTCTTCAAATTCAAGTTCAATAATCCATGGCCATCCAAATAATCACTACATCATGTACTCATTTTTGAGTATATTGACATGCTCAAAAATGGGGGTATTGGGATTTTTGGTGGTCAACCCCATTTTTGAGCATGCCAATATACTAAAAAATGAGTATATGGGATTTTCAAATTTAAGTATATTTGTTTCGGAGCTATTTTGAGACAATTTTGCTCATATTTGAAAAACCATTTTAACAGTACTAGAAAGTAAAAAAATAAATCCGTACATGACAATGAAACTTGTTAAGCTTTTTGAATCTGAAAATAAAATTAATTATTCTCCAAAGAGATGATTGTTCACGTTTAGTGTTACTATAGTTATCTTTTACTTCCTTTCCATTGCGCATATTTTCTGCCTCACACGTATCACGATTTTTTTTTAAGTGAAATAACAATGTATAAACTTTCTTCTTCTTTCAGTAATTAAAAAGAATTATTCATCCGCTATGCTTCACAAAGCACGACTATAATGGGTCTTTTAGCTGTTCAATGTTATCAGATCTTATATATCATGGCACGCGATTCTGACAAAGGGTAATATTTGATAGGTTGTAGATCAAGTAATTCAATCAATGAAAACAACATTTCGAATCTCCAAGAAGGCATTTTGAATGGAAACTGGTTAGATTATATCAGGAGCTTGAATCGCACATATTAGGCAATATTAAAATGACAATTGTTAGCTATGCACATTAACAGAGCTTCCATGTGCTTACATAAGATCTAAAGCAGCGGCGGCTCGTGAACCGAAAGTTAGTGAAGAGGCATTTCACCTAATATTTTACACTGTATTCATTTATAGAGTATAAATTTACATTTAAATAAAATGAGCATTTTTTAGTTAATTTTTAGTTAAAATTATGTTTAATAAAAAAAATATGCATGAAAACTTCTTAAATCAGCTCTTCACCTATTTTCGGTTCACGAGCCGCCGCTGATTTGAAATTAATATCACTGCTCAGCTTGAAAATTGCTTCTGACACCATTTCAGAATATTCTTATGTAAAATGAACCCCTGAATCCGAATAAGACGCCCATTTCGCCCTATCACCCACCGTTTTTTTTAGGAACGGCCCCCTATTTTTATCATTTTTCGGTGATTTTATGGTTATAAATTTGATTTTTTTAGGAGGGGGGAGGATTATTTTAACCGCTAAATATCTTCTGAGAGGCTACAGAGTTGGAAAATTGTAAAACATGGACATTTGCAACAAGGGAGGAATTTTGGGAGGGAGGGGGGGGGATTGCCACTGAAATTATGTATAACATATCTTATATATATATATTTTTCTGTTATTAATGTTATTTTTAAAACTTTAGTTTTTTTTTTTTTTTTTTTTTTTTAGGTGTTAAATTAATTTCTTTTCATTCTTCAAATCAAATTCACGGTCATAAAATTATCGAACAGGGGAAATTTTTGAGGGGGGGGGGCGTTTCTAGAAAACGGTGGGTGACTGGGCAAAATGGGAGTCCTATTCAAATTCAGGAGGTTATTTTACATAAGAATCAGCAAGAATGGTATCAGAACTCGGATTATTTTTTTTTCTGAGCATAATTTACTTATTTGGAAATAGGGAAAGGATATAAGGAAAATATTTAAGACTTCTGGAAAATGTGATATAAGAATATTTCACTTATGTATCTGTATTTCACTTTGGCAAATCTGGGAGTTTATTTACAAAATTCAAAAAAGTCACTTAGCGAGTCTTAAATTTTTGATAAAATTTATGTCCAATCTTTTCATTTTTGTATTAGAAAACTAATACCATCCATGAAATTAGATCCATTAATTTTCAAAAGAATTCTTTCAAATTAGATTTCCAAAATAATAATAATAATAATAATAATAATTCTATCAAAAACAAAAGTTTATAACTTTCTTTAGCAAATTATAATTAAATTTTACATGCTTTCGTAATACATTATTCTTTAGCATGATTATTATTAAAACTTCTTTTTTCTTATTGTTTAGTAGTACAATTACGAAATGGTAGTTTTTATTAAAACCCGTCCCATTCAAGGAAAAGTACTGTTTTTCAGACAATGTTTAATTAACCTGGAAGTTTTTCTATTTTCCTTCTGCGTGGTGTACATCAGAATGCTGGATGATACATTTGGAGAAAAAAAATGCAAATTTTTTTAATGAAAGCTTGCGTGAAGAGTCATGCGATTTCCCAGTTTTGTCGTAAAACTTTCTTTTTATTTTTGTCGTTAAAAGTGAACATTTGATTTAATTTTGTTTGTTAGTTGGTTGGTTGAGTTTAACGTTGTGCTAGCACTGAGCTACGGGTAATTTTGTTTGTTAGTCAAGAATGACTGTAGATGCCATGGGTTATTCTAGCTTTTTGAAAATCCCCAGTTTTTTTTTTTTTCACACGAATTTTTATGTATTATATTTGTATTTCATCATTACATTTATTCTTTATACATAATATGAATCTGAGGGGGATTACAAAAGTGCTATAAAGTTTCAGTGATTGCAAATAAACAATTTGTTTTCTTTTGTTTTGTTTCTTTCTTTCTTTCATTTTTTTTTTTTTTTTTTTTCTCTTTGACATTTTTACTTCTGCATACTTGCCAACATTATAATTAATATTCCGTAATATCGTTAACCCCGCCTTCTCTTTCACACCAGTATGTTTTTAGAATATTTTCCTTCTTATTCAAACGGAATTGTTTTAGGAGAATATTACTCTACAAATTTACTGGTGTGAGAAAAAGGGCGGGACTAACAACGCTACGGAATATTAATTAGGATGTTGGCAAGTATGCGTCTGCCAATTTTTCTAATTTAAACAATAAGCTCCGCCTGTTTGGTTGATTTTATACACTAGTACTTAAATAATTCAAAATTTATCATTAATAATCAGTGCGGTAAACAAAACTCGCGTATACATTTGCCAACGTAAATTAAAAACTAAAAACAAATATGCAAAGTCACTTTTCTTTTCTTTTTCTGTATTGTGCTTTTTAAGGTGAAGAACGCGGAAAGGCGTGGCTTAAATGTTTTAAAATAGACTTTTTTCCCTTTTTTTTTTTTTTTTTCCGCGTTTAACGTTGTTATTGTATGTAGTTTTATCCGTAGTTAAAAATGTTACTTTTTTCTCTGTTACTTTTTACGATTTTTTCGTTATCTTGTATAAAATTTTATAACAGACTGACCCCTAAACCGAAACCAGAGAGAAAATTAAAACTGTATCTTGAAAAATAATAAAAATAATGAGTTACAAATATGCATATCCATATTTTTAAGCACTAGGAATAATTTTATGTAAAAATTAGTACAGGTCATAATCCTTTTTTTTTTTCTTTCTGAATTAATAAAAAAAAAGTTGTCGTGTAACCATGTTTCTTACGCCTAGGAGTGAGGGTGTGTCCAAAATCTTCGAGGGTTGCCAAATTAACTGACAGCTTGGGATTTAGTAAACATCCAGTCATTCGGTGTTGCCTTTTCTCTTACTTTCTCACAACGAAAAGGTTATCTCCCCCATTTTAAGGCTGTTCATCAGTCAGATAGCTCCTTTTCTTCCTTAGCATGTTATCCAAAAGAATTTTCGTTACTTCGTTTTATAAAAATATCACATTCAAAAATGAACTTTTTCGAATTCTGTTTTTTGAGTATTACTCTTTGAACAAGTCGTCTTTTAGCTGAGTGAGTATTTTTTCGAAAAAATAAATTTAAATATTTTACTTAGAGATCCAAACTCAGAGTCCATAATTTACTTTTTGAAATAAAATATTTAAATTATTTTTTATGAAAAATTGCTCACTAAGCTAAAAGGCGACCTGTTCAAAGAGTAATATTCAAAAAACAGAATTTGAAAAATTTCATTTTTGAATGAGATATTTTTATAAAACAAAACTACGAAAATCCCATTGGATAACATGGGAAGGGAGAAAGGGAGCTTTCTGACTCATGTACAGCCTTAACAGTGGTCTCGTTGAGTCCGCACTTGCGCAGAAGCTTCCGTGGTCACAAGAAATGTGGTGGAAGATTATATATATATATATATATATATATATATATGTGTGTGTGTCTGTGTGTGTGTGTGTGTGTGTGTGTGTGCGCGTATCAATGAAGTAATTTTTTTTTTTTTAAGATATAAATAAAAGTTGGCAATATGGATTTAACTTTAGTCTCTTCAAAATTTAACGCATATAACTCTCTAAAATTATAAGTAAAATATACAACCAATATTCTTTTTCGCATTGACGCGATCCTGGAATTCAAATATAAAATCAAAACAGGGTTTTACCATTGAAAAAAAATCGAAGTTAGGGCGCAAACCCGCACTAACTTCGATTTTTTTAATATATAGGCAACTCCCAATCAAAAATTGCACTTCTATTTCTAAATGTACACAAAATTTTCCGTCGAATTATATACCTATTATATTTTTTTGCATTAATTAGTAACAAAATAACGTTGAGTATTGCATTTTTATTTTTTATTTTATTTATTTATTTATTTATTTTATTTTATTTTTTTGACTGTACAAATTTATAGTACATTATTTTTAAAAATATTGAAATAATTTTTCATTTTTTAACGATTTAAAAAAAAAAAAATACTTGTATATCCGTATATCCTTGTATACTTGTATATAATTGTACTCCGCAATTGCTTGAATTTAATTTCTTTTTACATAAAAATAGCACATTATTGTGTAATGAATTTCCATAATAAATACACAATAGTCGAAAACTTTGAAAAATAAACATCCTTTTTATTCTCTAGCTACAAAGCAATATATTAAGATTTAAAATGCATATAAACAAACATTTCTCCATAAGAGAACCATGGTCAATACGTACATATATGTCTGTAAAGTGATCAAAATAAAACAACTAATTAAAAATTCAAATACTATTTTAATGATTTTCAAACATTAAAAAGGCTGCTTATCTCCTATAGCTGTCATTGGTTTAATGATAAGTACAGCATACGAGATAAATGTTATGTTTTATGGAGACTGTAAATTAAAATTCTAGTCTATCTTATTTTTTTTATTTTTTTATTTATTTATTTTTTTAATTATGGTGTTAATAAAAATAAGTAAATAATTAAAAAGTAAAATGTGAGATATAATGGTAAAATGTTCTTTTCTTTTCATAAAAGGAAGTTTCAGAAATACCTGTGACAAAACTATAATTATCTCAATAGTTGAGAAGCATAACTGCTTATTATACGATTTGAAAAGAGGAGATTTTGGCACTTAACATTAATCGGTATAGATGTAATTTTATTTACATTCCATTTTTATTCTTTTATTAAAAATAAATTGTTTACAAAGTTTTAAGAAATATACTTTATTCTGTTAAATTAATCTCGTTTTCAAAAACATGCATAATTCGATCTGAATCCTTTGCAAATCATATTTATTGCATTCATTAATATGTTTTTTAAATTAGTAAGATCTTTGAACATAGAAAAAACGTTTGTCTGTGATAAACTATAAGAGTATAAGACTGACAACAATGAATGAAGAATACAATTAATTATACTTTATTTTTCCAATTGAACGATTCAGAAAAAAATTACAAAGGCAGGCAAACCCACCCGAACTTGAATGCTGAATTTAATATCTAGTCGAAATCTAACAAAAATGGCAAAATTCATCGGCCCATACTTGCAGAATTTTTTTTCTAAAATCCTAACTAAATTTGTTCATACCAGAAACCAGAAAATAATAATTATAATAACAATAACAATAATAATAATAATTCATCTAAAACGCAGGAAATACGTTTTTATATATTTATAAAATAAGCCTAGGACGCGTAGTCGATCGGTCTTAAATCACACAACCCACAAACCTATATTTAAAAAATAAAATGAATTATCAATGTTGTGCAATCGGTTATAAAACTGTTCTATTATATTAATTTCATCTGCGTTATTTCTAACACAATACAACTTCAATGGCAGACATCTTCTGGAGGATGGAGATTTGTTTATCGTTTGGCATTGTCCAATTTCACTCACTATTCGTAATAGCTGAAGGATCAAAAAGTCTCACTCTGGAGATTGAAAAAGTGTCCATTAAGCATTAAAGTGATTGGAAGTGTCGCTATTTAGAGGTGTCCAATATCAAAGTAGACTGCACCATTTTTGATATACTTATATTCAATTATGGGTTATATTTAGATTGTGTACATCAATTATACAGCTATATTTATTTAAAACAAAGTTCTGCTTATGTTTTAAATAAATATAACCAAGATCTCGACTCGATTCATTAAAAACTAAACATGACCCTAACCCGACCTACAAGGAAAAAATAATTACAGTAGTCAACCCGACCCGAGGGTGGGTCAGATTGATTTATCGGACGCGAGTCATTTGGAAAACTTTAACTGAGGTTTGTTAAATTCCGATCCTTGCCAACATTAATTTGGGCCTATTGTTTATCATTCCAAACAAACTTTAGATGATACGTTATCGGAAATTCATAACATTTCCCAGACGGTAAACACTTTATTCAAACTTGCAGAGAACCGCCTATTACGTGACCAAAAGGCATCGTATGTACAAAAAAATTATCCTGTCTCCCATTTTATTCAGCAAGAGGAGGGAAAAAAATCCCAAACGGTTCATTAATGAACAGGCGGAACTAAACAACTTCTACCCATAGACCTTGAACGTAACTTCCAATTTTTCTTTTATATTTGAATATAGTGAACGTGATTTACTAATGCATCGTTGTAGGTCAAGCGAAATTTTTTGTGGGTTGAGAATTAGCTTTGTTGGCAGGAAATTCAATTTTTTTAATCCCTTTTTATGTCCTTCATGGAATTACCATGAATACTTCATTACTTGTGAGACAATACAATATGCCTTGCAAGAAATTCCTTGTTGTAGAGTACGCCCATAGTTTATTTCAAATTGTCTTGTTCCGCAATAAATAGTTATTACTCTTTTCTGTGAATAGTAACAATCCGTTATGCTAACATAATTGTGGTTGTCTGTAATTATCAAGTGACATTTTCATTGAAGTGCGATGCTAGCCGATAGAAAATGTGTTTTTTTTTTCAAGGCCCTTGTATCCATCAAGTGAACATTAAAAAGAAATTTCTTAATTGTATAAAAACATACGTTACGCATACTTTGTAGCTTTATGTAAATGCGTAAAAATGTTCCATGTGATACTACTGTCGCTTGAGTTACATTAAAATTAATTAATTCAAAATGTAGCATTAGTAGATTTAAAACTAGTTGGCATAGGTGGACTCTGCGCAGTTCCCGATCACGCATTTGTTTCTACACATTTTAAGTATGCAAGTGAAATTTTGTCCTAGTTTCCCATGTTAAGAAAACCCGTAAATTTCGAATAACTTTCGAAGTTTTTAAATCAAAATGTTGCAAATCAATAGAGTTCATGCCAGTATCTTAGATGATATTTTAAAAGTAGTCTGGCATCCTTACGATAAAAATATCCCTCAATGGGGACATTTATGCAAAATCTTGCTCTATTCTGCCGTGTTAAGAAATTCGTAAATTTCCAATAACTTGCGAAATTTTCAAAGTAGCATGTTTATATAGTTGATGATGTTCATCCTGGCATCAAAAATAATATTTAAAAACTGTTCTTACATCTTTACTATAAAAATATTTCTGTTCATGCACGTTTAAGTGAAATTTTGTCCTATTCTCCCATGTTAAGGAAATCGTAAATTTCGAATAACTTCTGAAGTTTTTAAATTATTTTTTAATTAGAATGTTAAAAATCAACAGGGTTCTTTCCAGTGTCATACGTAATATTTTAAAACTGGTCCGACCTCTCTGCGATCATTTGTTCGTGAGATATCGTGTACACAGACTAACAAATTAACATACTAACACACTAACGGAAACGGACTAACAAACTAACAGACACCCTATAGACGGACGCCATACCCATTTTGATAATTTCGGATTTCTCACACCTCAAAACGTGTAAAAAAGTTTAAAAAAAAGGAGGTCAAAAATTTTTACGATTACCTCAGCATATCTACAGTATAATGGAAAACTAAAAATTGATTAAATTAATTTGGAAAAGAATGACTGAACATTATTTTACCATTATAAATCTTTTTTCTTTAAATAAAGGTCTAATTAACTTCATTAATTCTTTTTTGCTTCGAATTACATTTAGGGGAAAGTTGGATAAAACCGGGTAAGTGGATAAAACCGGGACACAGCAGTTTTAGCTTGATTAGTATTGCCATATGTCGGAAAACGCTTGAAACTAGTCTCAAACAACCGCCATGTTATTTAGAGTTAAATGAAAGGCAGTGTTGTTTCTTTTAGATTATTTTTGAATAAAATATTCACCTAGAAATGTGCGTGAGTAAGATTTTACCTCTTATTCAACTTTACTTTGAGATATTTATTTCAATATTATATCACTTGTCAAGTAGACATTAGGTAAGTAAAATTTCGCTTACCTGTAAATCTTCTTACTGGAAAATTTGTTTTTATATTATCTTACTTGATTGGTGATTGTCTGCATTCTCCAGTTTTTTTTATTCTGGAATTCAGCACTCATTCTGTAAAGAAATCTGTAACATTTTTATATTATTTTCTGGTGAATTATATTCAAGTAAAATTAATCATTAGTTTGATTTCTTGAATATTTATTATAATATCGTTTTTATGGAGCGAGCTCGAAGCTCGCTCTTACTCGAAGAAGCACTTACATTCGTAAACTAAACAGTTTCACAGAAGCGAAAAAAGATACAGAAGATACATCTACATTTAACCCGCAGGGTGTGACGAGAACGCGGAAACAATTGAGTTTAATACATCTACATATCACGTACTGAAAATGAGAGTTCTTTAAATGAAAAAGTTTCTAGGTTAATATTAAATATGAATTTCGGAGTCTATAATGTTCTAACATCCCCACTTAGACTCTGAAAGTCCTTTTTTTTTAGTTCAATAGTTTGTTTCTATGTTTAACAAAGATAGTTCTGGGTAAAGCCTTAGTGAGGATGTCTGCAATCATAGTTTCTGTAGATTTATAAACCATTTGAATTTTTTTCTTTAATGTTTTCACGAAGCAAATGATATCGTATATCTATATGCTTCGTTTTATGATGGTACTTGTCACTTTCTGCTAATTTAATGCAGGACATATTATCCTCATACAAAGTTATTGGTTCCTCTTGATTTAAATCTAGTTCGTGCAATAAATTCTTAATGTATATTATTTCTTGTGCAGCGTTCGCTGCGGACACATATTCAGCTTCAGCGGAGGACATAGCGATGCAATTTTGTTTCTTTGAGCTCCATTGAATGGGATTTCTTCCGACCATGAACAGGTTTCCTGCGATTGATCTTCTATCGGATGCATCATTTGCCCAATCTGAATCTGCATATGCCCTCAGGATAGGTTCTTCTTTATTGCTAAATGTTAATTTTAAGTTTATTGTTGTTTTTAGATAGCGTATGACTCTCTTAACCGCCTCCCAATCCTTTGATCTGGGACACTCATTCCTTCTGCTTAGAATTCCCACTGCAGCGCTAATGTCCGGTCGCGATACCGTGGCTATGTAGAGTAGCGCTCCGATAGCTTGTCGGTATTGGGTGTTGTGCGGTAGAAGGTTTTCGTTATCGACTAACTTTATGTAGCCTGACTCCATGGGAGTATCTGTCGGTTTCGCATTTTCAAGCCCAAATTTGGTTATTAGTTCCACTATTTTGTTCGTTTGGTCGAGCGTTATCGTATCTTTACTGGGTCTTTCTAAATTTATACCTAAATAATACTTAGCTTCGCCTAAGTCTGTCAACGGATATTCTTCTTTCAATTTGTCTATTAACATGTTTATAATTTTATTTTCACCCGCAATTAATAAATCGTCAACATAGACTAGAACATACGTTGTTGAATTATTTTGTTTTCTTTTATAAAGACATTTATCGTACTGGCTTTGATTGAAACCTAATTTGCATAATGTATCATTTAATTTCTGATTCCAAGCCCTCGCAGCCTGCTTTAACCCATAGATGGCCTTTTTCAACTTACAAACCTTATGCTCTTCGCCTGGTGCAGCATAACCCTCTGGTTGCTGCATATATACATCCTCCTGTAATTCCCCATGTAAGAAAGCCGTCTTAATGTCAACATGTCTTAAACTTAAATTTTTGTACAGGGACATTGCTAGAAAACTTCTTATGGTTGTGTGTGATGCAACAGGTGCAAAGGTTTCATCATAATCAATGCCATATTTTTGGGAAAATCCCTTGGCTACCAACCTCGCTTTATATTTTTCCACTAGTCCCTGATTATTGAATTTTGCCTTAAATGCCCATTTACTACCAATTACTTTAGTTCCTGGTGAGGCTTCTACTAATTCCCATGTTTCGTTTTCCTTAAGTGAGTTTATTTCCTCTAACGTGGCTTTAATCCAATTTTCTTTCTCTATGGGATTTTTCATTTTCATTATATCGTCCCAACATTTCGGTTCTTCAATTCTTTTATTGTTTACTGTGAACGTAAATCTATCAGGTGGTACCCCCCTATTAGATCTTTGCGATCTTCGCGGTAAGTCTTGTGAATTATCTGACAAACTGCTATCATCTGTGTTTTCTGCTTCCGAGTCTATTATCTGCAGTTTTGGTGATAATTTTATGTTATCAGGCCTTTCATCATTATTTTTTAATGTTTCATTATTTATTATTTCTTTATTTTCATGTTCTACAAATTTTACAGTACGACTTATAATTATGTTTTTACCATTCGTACAAATTCTATACCCTTTACTCCTATTATCATACCCTACAAATATACCTTGCTGGGCGGTATCATCTAATTTTCCCCTGTGTACCTTTTGTACATAAGCATAGGCACGAAAACCGAAGGGTTTTAATTTTGACAGGTCAGGTTTTCGACCCGTCTATAATTCGTAGGGTGTTGATTCACACGCGGAAGTCGGGAGTCTATTCTGTAAGTAAACAGCCGTATTAATTGCCTCACCCCAGAAAGAATTCGGTAAATTTCCATCTTTTAATAAGCAACGTGCCATCTCAACCAAAGTTCGATTTTTACGCTCAGAAACGCCATTCTGAGGAGCCGAATAGGGGACTGTGAATTGATGGTCTATTCCTAATTTTCCTAAATATTCATCAAATTCTTTTCCGGTGTATTCCCCTCCATTGTCTGAGCGGATTGCCTGCAAAGTTCTCCCGAATTTATTTGTAGTCATTGCTATGTATTGTTTTAATTTTGATAAAACTTCGTCCTTACTTCTTAATAAGTATATAACGGTAAATCGACTAAAGTCATCTATAAACGTCAAAAAATAATACTTTCCACCGACCGTGGGGGTTTTCATCGGCCCGCATAAATCGCTGTGAACGAACTCTAAAACTTTTGTTGCCCTAAATTGAGCCTTTTTGGGATAAGGATTGTCAGTCAACTTAGATAATATGCAAGTTTCGCATACACTATCATGTTTGCAATCATCTAGTTTAATCCCTGTTGCCATGTTTTTGTTTACTAACTGTTTTATATGATTAACATTTCTATGACCCAATTTAACATGCCATTTGTCTATGCAGTTTTTGTTTTCGCACGTTTTTACAATGTTTATGGTGTGTGTTGTATCTGAATTTATTTTACATTCATATAAATTATTATTGATATACCCTTCAATACATGTTTCGCCTTCATGCATTATTTTGCATGATCTATCTTTAAATACTGCTATACACCCATTTTCTGTTGCCCCTTTCACAGATATGAGATTTGTCTCAATATCCGGTACATACAAGACATTTTTTAACAGTATGGTGTTTTGTGTATTATTTGAATTTATGGTATGTAATTTTACAGATCCATGTCCAAACGATTTTATTTCCTGCCCATTCGCGATCGTTACGCAGGAGGAGCTAGGATAGAATTCATAAAATTTACTTTTATCGTTACTTACATGTGTCGAACACCCTGAATCAATATACCACTTATCTGATTTCATACCCATATATAATGTAAATACCTTATTTGATTTATTTTTATCAGTTGCCGAAGTCTGTGTTTTGTCTGCGTTACCTCTATCATGAGAGCACATTGCAGTTCTAAAGGGCTGTCTGTTTTTGTTATATCTATTATTTTGTTTGGATCTCGAATTATTTTTTCTCTTTAGAATACAGCATTCGTCTATATCGTGGTTATTTCTTTTACAGAACTTACAGAATTTCACGTTTTCATTTTTTGTTTTAGTTATTTTCAAAGCTGAAATATTGTTTTCGTGTTTATTTTCTTCTCTCTTTAAATATTCGTCGATCAGTTTTGATCGGATAAACTCGGGAGAAAGGTCTGCTTCATCTCTACTTTCCAAAGAAGTGATTAATACATCATAAGATTGCGGCAGAGAACAAAGCATTAATGCTGAGAGATGCTGATCGCTTATTTGTTCACCAATGGCTATCAGCTTGTCGCGCGTTTGGTATATTTTAGTGATATGCTCTGTCATATTACCTCCTTCACTTAATTTAATGGAATAAAGTTTCCGAAGGAGAAATAGTTTACTTGAGAGCGATGACCTTTCATGTATTTTTTTAAGAGCTTCCCAGCATTCACGAGCTGTGGAGAGGTTCTTAACGTTTACTATTTGAGTGTCATCAACTAATAAATTTATAATTGCACGCGCTCTACGATCCTTAGACCTCCATGTATCGGTTATTGGCGTTGGAGGCTCATCACTTATAACTATGAATAAATCATCTTTTTGTAACAAATTTTCAACTCTAAATTTCCATATGTCATAATTATTTGCATTTAGTGCTTCAATATTGGTATCTTTAAATAAGTTCATTTTGTTTATTTAATTTATTTCTCCAAAATAGTCTGTTTGAAAAATACAACAGTTTGTTTTAATTCGTTAATATATAGGTATATAAGTAGACAGTTATTTTTTTTTTTTTTTTTTTTTTTTTTAACGATAGTTATCAGTGTTCGTAATTTATTTTTCCCCAAGAATAGTTTATTTGAAATATAAACAAATATAAACAGTTTTTTTTTTTTTTTTTTTGTGATATTTCTCAATGTAAAGTATATAAATGTCAACTGTTTTTTTTTTTTTTGTTTCACCAAGAATAGTTTCTTTGAAAAAACAGTTTATCAAATCAAGCTCATAATCTTTTAGATTATTTTTGAATAAAATATTCACCTAGAAATGTGCGTGAGTAAGATTTTACCTCTTATTCAACTTTACTTTGAGATATTTATTTCAATATTATATCACTTGTCAAGTAGACATTAGGTAAGTAAAATTTCGCTTACCTGTAAATCTTCTTACTGGAAAATTTGTTTTTATATTATCTTACTTGATTGGTGATTGTCTGCATTCTCCAGTTTTTTTTATTCTGGAATTCAGCACTCATTCTGTAAAGAAATCTGTAACATTTTTATATTATTTTCTGGTGAATTATATTCAAGTAAAATTAATCATTAATTTGATTTCTTGAATATTTATTATAATATCGTTTTTATGGAGCGAGCTCGAAGCTCGCTCTTACTCGAAGAAGCACTTACATTCGTAAACTAAACAGTTTCACAGAAGCGAAAAAAGATACAGAAGATACATCTACATTTAACCCGCAGGGTGTGACGAGAACGCGGAAACAATTGAGTTTAATACATCTACATATCACGTACTGAAAATGAGAGTTCTTTAAATGAAAAAGTTTCTAGGTTAATATTAAATATGAATTTCGGAGTCTATAATGTTCTAACAGTTTCTTTGTTTGTCAACGCCGATGTTTCGAAAAATTCGAGTAGAAAAGTTTTGATTTTTACACCACCGATTTCACCCTGTAGTTTCTAATTGCTTAGAGATTTGTTTTAGGTAAGTACAACATTTGATAACACCTTTTTCGGCAGTTATTTTAAATTATTAAACCAGGTTTTGCATCATGTTTGAAATGTGCTAAGCCTTCTTTTCTGATTAATGGCGTTGTCGGATAAAACCGGGACCTTGGCAGTTGGACAAGACCGGGTAGTACCCGGTTTTGGACGTCCTTTTTTTTTTTTTTTTTTTTCTTTTTTGAAGAAGGTTTGAGAAGACAGGGATCTACCCATTCAACAATGATGTATTTCCAGATCACCTCTTTGCACCCTCTGATACAACTGAAAGACCAATGGAGATTGAGGATAATCTTTTATCTGAACAACCTCAAGTTGAATCAACAATCATCGACAACCCTTTGCCTGAACAACCTCAAGTTGAATCACTAATCACTGACAATCCCTTGCCTAAACAATCTGAAGTTCAAGTGTGTTCGGAAACTGCGATTTCTTCGCAAACAAATGATCGCAAAAAGGCTGAGATACTAAAAGTGGATGATCAGCAACCTTCAACTTCTACACATGATCCAGGTAAGGCTATCGTGTCTTCTTTCTCAGTATCCCCAAGAGAAATAAGGCCTCCTCCAGAGCAAAAAGAGCCAAGAATTGTGAAGAAGCCCTACAAGCGGCGAGGGAAGACAGTAATTCTTACTTCTTCACCTTATAAGTTAGAGCTGGAGCTTGGAGAACAAGGAAAAACTAAGAAAAAAGAAAAGAAAACCTTAAAACAGAAACTGTTTAAGGTCCCTAAGCAAAAAACTGTCCAAACACGGAAGAAAAAGAAGTTCAGCATTAAAACAGATTCCTTGTCATCAGATGAAGACGAGGAGGAACGTGACGAAGCCTGTATCTTTTGTAATGAATTGTATTCCAAGTCAAAATCTCTGGAAAGTTGGATACAGTGTCTCCACTGTAAAGGTTGGACACACGAAGCCTGTAGCAATGCAGAGGAGCATGATCAACATTTTATTTGTGATTTCTGTTCTTAAAATTTCTTACAAATCTGATCAATTAACTGAATTCACGATAAATTACAAATATATTAAATTCAAACTTACTTATGTTCCGTTATTTTTTAACCCACCTATGTTCCTCAGTATAGGAGGGTCATTGTACCAATTTATTGTTATAAATAAATATTTCAGTAGAAAGAAAACAACATTTTTTAAGTGTTTCTAAACATACCCGGTTTTATCCAACCTGGTTGGATAAAACGGGGTACTTTTATACTTCCAAAAGAAATTATTTACCCTCCAAAATATTGTTCTTCCACATTGCAAAATATTTATTTCTGTAACTAAAGAACTAATTTATCATTCAAATAGAAATTTAAGCAGTTTTATTCACTTAACTGCTTAGGAAAAAAAAAAAAAAAAAAACTTTGGGACCCGGTTTTGTCCAACTTTCCCCTATTTTATTTCTTTATTTTCTTTTCTTTCATTCTTCTTCTTCTTCTTCTAATTTTTTTTTTTTTTTTTTTTTTTTTTTTTTTAGTTTATATAGACAAAATAAGTAGATCTTGTCTGAATTTAATTATTTCAAACGCGTACGATTTTACTGATGGCTCAAAGTGAAATTTCATCACCCCATTTTGTCAAGTAATGGACGAGATTTTCATGAAACTTCATTATTTAATAAACAAGAAATAAAGAAAAAATAATCTTAGCAACAGCTTATAGAAAATATTTTATCCAGTGCTACTAAAGCTGTTGAATATTTTTAAATGTTCTTTTAAGAATAACTTTATATTTCTGAGCTCTTACTTTCACATATATATTTACATTACATACGTTACAAAACGCATTTTCAGATAAAAACTTTCAATGCATATAAAAGCTGTAGTAACTGTTTAAAGTTATAACCGTGTTTGTAAAACATAACAAATACAGATACACATTATTATGACTTCCTGAGAAATCTTAACTTTCATTCATAAAAAACTTTACAATAATAATTTCTATTCTCTGATCAGGGTTATGTTATCCTAATGTGATATTATATGTATTGTTATTATTACTATTAAAAGTTATTATTTTTATTATTATTGTTATTATTTCTATTTGTTATTTTTACTATTATTATTATTATTATTAAAAGAAATAGGAATTTGCTGCTTTAAAATTAAATTTATTAAAATTAAATTAAAAACTATTTTAGATTTTTTACATAAATAATTACAAAAGGTCAATATTTTCATCTTGAAAAATAAAATTATTGATTTCTTTCAAAATTAGGAATAGAGAAATTATATTATATATTGATATTTTTAACTTTTTCTTGCCCATGTATGGCAGAGAAAATATTCTTTCTTGATCGAACTTTTGAAACCAAGTTCTTCATATAGTTACACATTTTCTAGTTCTCTTAATCCGAAAATCTTGATTATAGCGACCGGTCTGTATGTGTGTATGCTTGTATACCTCTCTCTGTCTCTGTATGTGTGTTATCAGCGTATCTCAAGAACGATTATCCGCAGGTCGTCCAAACTGTATATCCTAAATCTATATTATATCTGTATGGGGATGTTACTGGAAAATTTTCATTGAGATCGGACAAATGGTTCGTGTACAAGGACGTACTGAATTTTTGAATACATTATTGTGTTAATACATTAATGTATTTGAATTTGTGTTAATACATTAATGTATTTGAATACATTATATCTATCAGCGAAATTGCAGACAGATATAAGTTAACATCTTTAGGCTGCTCTACATAAGATGAAACTGACAAATATTTTTTATATGCACATAAGCATGTTTTACATAAAATATGGTATGAAAGGTATGTATCTTTTTTTACAGGTCCATACTAGAGATGAGACGGGCTCAGCCCGAGCCCGTAAGCCCGAGTCCGAGCCCGGGCCCGAGCCCGATCGGGCTCAAATCTTACGCAAGTCTTCGGGCTCCGGGCGGGCTCGGATTCAAGCTAAAAGTTCCGTTTATTTTATTCTTCGCTAACTGGAAAATGTAAAAAAAAAAAAAAGAGAGAAATTTTATTCATTTTGAGAGCACCTTTAGTAATGCCATAATAGTCATGATAGATTATAAATCACAAAATAATCTTGCAAACCTTAGTAGCTTTGACTTTCTTTTTTCTAAATAGAACTTCTTTTTTTTCAACGGGAATCATATTATGTCATAGTTTTTTTTTTTCAGTAATCCTTCCTCCTTCGTTAGATTGGGCCTCATTATATCACTCATTCGGATAAATTTTTTGTCCCCCGATAGGCGCGTTATAAACAATGGGCAGAACTATAAATATATATTATACAGAGAAATATATACATGTATACAGAGACGCAGACATTATAAATTGTTATAATAACATTTATAGTTATTTAAATTGAGGATTGGTAATAAGAAAATTAATTTGAAAATGAAAACGGTATTTAATTTTACTATTGTGTATGCGTTGCGTAGCGTACCACTATCAATATCGGGCTCGGGCGGGCTCGGACTCTGATCACGCAATTTTTTTCGGGCTCGGGCGAGCTCAGTTCAAAAATGTTTCGGGCCCGGGCGGGCTCGGATTGCCAAAATAGAGCCCGAACTCACCTCTAGTCCATACAAAAGATTTCTGATATAAAAGTAAGAAAAAGAATTGTTGATGTTTAGAAATGTTTTGAAATGCATTTTACAATATTTATATGTTTTTATTTATTTGCTTGTATGTATGCTGTGCTAATTTGATGTACACTTTCTTGTACGGCTATAATTTACAGATGATATACAGGGCTCCTCAAAATTAGTCGAATGAATTTGAAAGAGTGCCCCAGCCCAGACAGTGACTTTAAATATTTTATGAATGTAGCTGCAATATTTAAACGGGGATTTGAGGGGGTGCTAGCCCCTCTCACGCAAACATATATTTTAAGGTTTCATACCTTTAAAATGCAATTTTCGGTCAAGACTCCGATTTTCTATTTTTGAGTTAGTATTGAAACTTGACATTTTAGCTTTCTAAATCAGTTTGAATTTTGTTTCTATCTTGCTTAGAACTTGAGTTACAGGCATTTTAATATTAGTCACTCGCCAGTTTTTGAAACCGGAAGTGACCGGAAATGAGCCGTAAATGTTTGTTTACATAAATGTTTTACTCAGTATAAGTATCAAAGTTTGTTACTGAATATAAAATGACTTTAAAAAATAAAATAAAAAGTTTTGAAATAAATCAGGAACTTATTAAATTTATTTTTTATTTAATAGGTAAAATCTTGTTTTATACGTTTTTCTGTTTTTTCTCAAAATGAGATTTTAAACATTTTGCTTTATCCCAAAACATCATAACTCCAAAAGTTATAATTGAAACGTTATGAAACATTGACAAAATACTCTAGAGGCGTTGTTTTAGGGATTGAACTACGACAATGAATCTAGCTAAATTATTTTTTTTTTTTTTTTTTTTTTTTTGTCGATAGAAGTTATGAACTGTCATGTATATTCATGATTTTTTCAGCATGTAAAAATGTTATCTTCTCTAAAATATTAAATAACTTGTTTATAGTTTTGAGAGTAGTTCACTCCTTTAAGGACCCTTCAATAATCTAAAAAAATTTACAGAATAAAAGTATCTTTATTTAAATTTAACTTATGATGTTTCGTAAAAGTACTTTTATTTTTCGCAAACTTTATGAATATTTTGAGCTTAAATATCAAAATATTTTAAAATTTGCATATTTTTTTCAGGTTATTCACTGTTTTTTACTGTTTTTTCTATCATATAATGCACATAAATAGGGAATTTTTCAATTAAAAAAAAAATTGCCTCCGACAGTAGGCAGGCATTTTAAATAAAATTGTTTATAAAATGTTTTTAATCTGTTGTTTAAAGGGTATATATTCCACCTTAAGCTTTAATGATATGCTGATAGTAATGTAAAGGGAGAGAAAGTAGCAGGTGTACCACACCAAATTGTTTTCAGTACATCACAGCTAGTTTTTTGTGCTAGTTCTTTTTTGTTCATATACTCACCGCATTTTTACGTTCTGTTGTTGGATACCTGTATTGCATTGCATGCCACGGTAAAAAAAAAAAAAAAAAAAAAAAAGCTGAAGAAGAAGAAAAGAAAAGAAAAACCGCCTAAGAAATGTTTAATTTAAAATAATAATACGTTTTGAATGTGTGTAAAATGCATGTATATGGGTTATTTTCTTGATGTTGAAAAGACCTCCCGTTGTTGCAGAGACATGTTTTTTGAAAGGTTTAGGCTTCTTATGCCTGACTTTTTGCGGTTTCAAAACATCGTTGTTTTGCGTAGGTAGTTAAAAGTGTGGGATGTGTCAAGTGATATCTGTCATACACCTTTAGGTAACACTACGCTTTATGTTCATTCATGCTTTTTTAAAAGAATTACGTTTCGGTAGATTGTGTAATGGATCCGTTAATAACATAAAAATTTTATTCATAAGAACACTTACTGTTGCTGAGGCTCATTGTGAGTCATAAAGTTTTTATTTAGAGTTTTAATTTGTGTAAAGAAAAGAAAAAGAAAACAAATAATATTATAGTTTTAAAAAATTAAAGAACACGCTTTTATAGAAATGTGAACTAAAAATTACAAAATATCTATCTTAGTATTAAAATGCAGGGTAAGAGAAAATCGTGTGAGTGACACACCATAATATTTACGTACATTTAAATCTTTAATTAAAATAACTTAGAATTAAACAAAAACCATTTTTAAAAAATCTCCCCTGACTGGGATCGAACGCCAGACCTTTAGGTTCGTACCGCGGAGCTATACCTCAACGCCACGGTGTTCACGTAGGGAAAGTCTTTTTTTTTTACAATATAGATTTTTTGTTTGCTCCCAGAGCGGTTACAAACATGCAAACATACATACATACATACATAGGTGAATCTAATAAAAGCGTGTTAAAAAAAAAAAAAAAAAATACATAAGGAAGGTTTTTTTTTTTTTTTTTTTTTTTTTTGCTTAATTATTATTTGCGTTTTTCATTTTTGCGTATTTTAGTTTTTTTAAAATTGATATTTTGTGCGAGTAATAAAAAATTGTTAGGATATATCAAGAGAATATTTAATAGTTTTCTTTATAAAACTTTGATGTAGTTTTTTAATTTCTAAAGATTGTGCAATGAATTCTATAGTGATATAATATTTATTAGCCTTTCACAACACGTTTGAAATAAATAAAATAGCTTATAAAATTACTAGGGATTTAACAGTTTGAGGTATTATTTCTTTGTACCGTAAACTTGAAAATATCCATTTATCATTTACAATATTTTGATTTTCAAGTCTTATTTAATAATATTAAACTCTCAGACTTTTAATAAATTACTTATTCAATAAATTTAAGGATGAGGTACAAATTTCTAAGTAAATTGATTCAATTACTTCAAAACTCTGACTTTATAATTATTAATAATTATTATTATTATGCATAAAAACCAAATTTATTATCAAAAAGTTGCCATCTTTCAAGGATATAGTTCAAGCAGGCTGGCTGATCTTTATGAATTTTTTTATAAACATAATTTTAAATTTAAAAATCTTCAATTTTTTAGATATATTAGTGATATTATAATTATTTCACATAATAATGTTGATCTTGATGACTTTAATTTTAATTATCCAACTATTTATTTATTTTATTTTATTTTATTTTATTTTTAATGTGTAATATCTGAAATTTAGTGTTAAGCATTGTTAATTAGATTTCATACTTTTAAACTTATGGGGAAAAAACACTTGGAAAACACATTTTGCTGCATTTTTAGAAATCTAGAAATGTTTTAACGTTTCGTCAGGAAAATGGTACTCGCATACTTAAAATTTAATGTTAAAAATGTGAATAAAATTTTGTATTTTTAAATTTATGAAATATAAAATTTGAAAACGCATTTTGAAGCATGTTAGGATGTCTAAAAATATGTTCGTTGGACAGTTTATTTATTTTATTTATTTATGTATTGTGTGTGTGTAAAGGGTGGGGGTGTCTTATTAGCTGAGAACATATTTAATACAGTGATGATTGTATTACATAACCCTATCAATTTTTTGTATTATTCCATTTTGAATTTTTCAATGTAATACGTCTATGATTCATTTAAATGAATGACGACATTCATTTAAATATATATATATATATATACATGTATAAAGTATAATTTATTTGATAAAAAAGAAAAGAATGAGAATGAAGAATAGTCAATCACCACAAATCACCACAGAAACATACATAGGCCAAACAAAGTAACTACTTATCTTAAACTGATTTAATTTTTAAGATTAATAATATTACTTACTTTAATTTATTAGACTACAATAAATGTTGAAATATTTAATATTGGACTGTGCATTTTGGTGCTGTAGAAAACAAGGAATATTTTAGGATAGTATTATAAGGGGAAAATAATATAACTTTCATTAATGAAAAGAACCTTTTAATTTGAGATGAGCAATATATATATATATGTGTGTGTGTGTGTGTGTGTGTGTGTGTGTGTATGTGTGCGTATCTATTGTATATAAGTTTGTGTGTATTGTTAAAAGTTTGTTTTATGATTGCGTTATCTCGTGAACCCTTTTAGTTCAGATGTCAAGTGTATCTTTCTTTCTTGTAAGTTACACTGCTTTAAAAGCTTTCTTCGCCCGTTATCCTTTCCACTCATCTGTTAGAATTTATCCTGCATGGAAGATAAGCAAAATACAAACACTTTTCCCTTTGTATGTGTATCTTAATTTATGATTTTAAAAAAATATTGTTTTAAAAACTTTTTGTTTATAATATTTTGTATTTAAACTCATACATTGGCGAGAAAAATTAACGGAATAACCTGTTTTCTCGTTTTCTTCTTTTGCACTTTAATATCTGCTCATAAATTTTGGATTGCACGTTCATTGTGAAATCGTTGAGTTTTACATAACTTTAAGAAAAAAATAATAATATTTTTTAAACCGATATAAATTCAATTTTTCTCAAAAATAAATTTTAGAAGAAATGAAAAAAATTCAGAAATGAAAACTAAAAGAGAAAGGGTGTTAAAGATATATTACATATTAAAAGACACATGCGTCCAAATGTTAAATTAAAGTCTTATATATATATATATATATATATATATATATACACTTATTTTTTTTTCTTCTTTTCTTTGTATATGAATAACTTTTTTTTTTTTTTTTTTTAACTGTACATGCAAATACGAAAATTAGATAAGATGTTCATTAGAAAATTATTTATTGATATTTTTATTATTCTGGCGATTTTCATAGCTTACATATTAATAATTATATATATATATATATATTTTTAAAAAAAGTCGCTTATGAAAAAAAAAAAAAAAGAAAGAAAGAAAGAAAAGAAAGGTCAATACAAGAAGAGAAATCTGGTTTTAAATTAACATATGAAACATGTGTATCTTTACCTATCTCTACTGCATCCTTAACGCCATGTCTCATTCAGTTTTCTTTGCTAAAATTGTTTAAATTTTTCGCTTTTTCAAAAGCTTGCTTTTGAGAAAAAAATGAATTAATATCAGGTTAAAAATTATTGCTTGCGTTAAAATTACATAAAACTCGATTATTGATTCAATAACAAACGAGACAAACAAATTTGATCTTCGCGTATTCGCATAGGAAAAAAAAACAGAACAGTCTGTTCCTTTGATTTTTCTCTTCAGTGTATATGCATAAGTTGTAATACTTATTAAAACCACGGTAATTTTCTCCCTTGGATTTCATTTTTTGAGCAGACCAAGGAAATAATATATATATATTTAATTAAGCTCAATCTAATCTAGAAATTAATATATTTGCTTTATTTATTCATGCATTTAATGAAATTAAACTAGCTACATTTTAATGTTATTTAAAATCTAAACATTATTAGTTTCTGTCCAATAAAATGTGCAGTTTCACATAAAAATGGGTATGATTCATATTTCCAAAACTAAATTCAAAACTGGTGTACAATCAATATAAAGATTTTAAAACTTCTTAACACACCATAAATTTTAAGCTAGCACAACCGGTTTCGAAAGGACGTAGCCTTCCTTCATCAGGTGCAAAAAAATACACGTGCTGCTGCCTTGGAGGCAAAAGCAAGACTCCAAAGACAAAAGCAGACTCTGCAAAGTAAGACTTCAGTCTTGCTTTTGCCTCAAGGCAGTAGCACGTGTTTTTTTTTTTTTTTTTTTTTTGTTTTTTTGCACCTGATGAAGGAAGGCTACGTACTTTCGAAACTGGTTGTACTAGCTTAAAATTTATGGTGTGTTAAGAAGTTTAAAAATCTTTATATTGATTCATATTTGATTTACCATTTGAAAAACAGATAAATTTATAAACATATCGCACCCTGTCACGAAAAGGGACACAGATGAAAAAAAAAAAAAAAAAAAAAAAAAAAAAAAGGGCAATTGTGAGTGTATGCCAATGAAAAATGTGTAGGAAATGTCTTAGCATACACAAACAGCGTCACATCTGCATCTCTAAATTTATTCACTGAGAGGCAGTTGCGTCAATTTTATGCCAATGCCAGTCGATACTATATCGTTAACTTTGAGCTGAGTTTTCTCAAATGTTACTTTTTTTTTTTTTTTTTTTTTTTTCAGTTGTGTCACTTTTCTTGCCGGGATGCGATATGAATAACAATAAAGGAAAACCCTACAGTTTGCATAAATTTACAAGACGACTTTTGAGTGCTCCAATCAGTCAGACAAACTGATCAAAACCGTCACAAATAATTTTTAAATCGTGTTAAGAAAGCATGAGACTTTTGAAAGTGTACTTCGAGCTATTTTTTTTAATGGCTCTTCATTGTCTGACCCTGTAAACCATGTCAATCACACTTCATAAAAAAAAAAAAAACTTGCTTTTTCTTATTTGAATAATGTTTGTTAATTTCCTTATATGCTGTTCTAAATCTATGTATTTAAAAATAGCTGTATGTAAATTATCAAACTCACTAAATATATAACATAATTTACAGTTAGGATATTTGGGATATACTTGTATACTCTAGTTATTTCTGATTTTCAGTTACTGCACACAAGTACTAATTAGATTTATTTTTCATTTTATTTATTGTTAATTAATATTGCGCAACTAAACATCTTTTTTATTGTTGTACAAGTTAGGTAGTACTGAAGAGTTAAACACTTGTGTAAAATTAAGCAAAGATTCGTTTTTTAACAATTTTACTCTAGTCTAAAAGAAAAATACTATTAAGAAAACTAATTTCAGATCTTTATTTCACTGTACCATTGGAAATGTATATTATTTTATGAAATATATTTATTAAAAACACTTTAAACACACGTAAGTTTAAATTTTTATTTAAAAGATGTTAAAAATATTTTTATCCAAAGCTTTTCGCTTTAATAGTAAAGCATCATCAGGGATTTTTAATTATTCGTTTCCAATGAGCAGTTTTAAATAGGTTTTCTTTTCACAGTCAACAGTTAAGTCTTTTCATAACGTGAATATCAGCAAAGGCAATTTGAAGTCCGGTAGAGGTTGGATCAAGGAGCTAAGAAAA
This sequence comes from Salticus scenicus, assembly GCA_963930645.1. Classification (NCBI taxonomy): domain Eukaryota; kingdom Metazoa; phylum Arthropoda; class Arachnida; order Araneae; family Salticidae; genus Salticus; species Salticus scenicus. The sequence goes on along the minus strand of OZ005648.1, from coordinate 18,670,675 downwards.
ATAAGAGAAACTGGAACTATTGAAAAAATCACACGAGGCTATTGTAGGAGAAAAACCATCATGAATTAGCAGAAATAAACTATTAACTATTTTATAATATTGTGCCAAATTATTGGCAAATTTGCAGCATCTTTGGAATTTATTGCATTTTTGCATTAAATTATATTAATAGCTTCGGAAATGTAAAGTTCTTGGATAGTAGATGGTGCTGTAATAATTTTGGCTTTATCCCATATAGGGTTAGCGTTTGCGTTTAACTCTCTTTTTTTTTTTTTTTTCTTAGAGATTATTTATTTTATGAAATGTTTTTCCATTTCGTTGCTAGAAAATGCACTGTTTCATTTCTATTTTCTGTTGTTATCTGTTTTTATAATCAGCATTGATAATGACAGAATGTGTATTATTCTTTATAATGCGAAAACAATTACTATATATACGAACCTCACTGCCCCCGCATCACATGGTGGTGAAAATTCGTTTAATTCAGCCTGGCAATCGTCGTATAAAAAAAACCATTCATCTTCAGCTAATACTCTGTGTTTATCAGCTATGGGGAGACACCGTGGAGTCTTTTGTTTTTATTAATGGTGCAGGTTGGTAGCGTGTGATCCAAGTATCCCCGTGATCTGGTCCGGTCATCTCCAGTCATGAATTCTCGATTTGAACCCTTTTACTCGGCGACCTTTTCCTACGTGACTTCGACAAGCGGATCATCTCGGCGTAGAAACGATAGAAAACTCTTCCGTCACGTGACACAGATGATAGGCTTCAAGATCGCAAACTTCTCCCGAACGCCATTTCAGGTCATAGTTAAGGAAATAATAGACTTTCGGTGTATTATGGTATTATTTGCAGGAAAATGCATTATACCGCAAAACTGGTGGTGAAAGTGGATGAATCACAAACTACATCACAAACTACATGGAAATACAATTGTTTCGAATTTAAAATAATAAAATTCGACAGCTGTACCGACTGAAATAGGCCTCTAGCACTAAAAAAACACGACCTTTCATCGGGGGAGGTCGATTTAGGCTCAAGGGCAGCATGAAAGCAGTAACCCCTGATGAAGTGTTGTGCTTAAAAAATGTTATAGAAACAATTATTTCGTATATTTACAATTTAAAATGTTTACTTAGAAAATTTCTATTTATTATGGCATTATTTGTCTACAAATTTTTCTAGGGACTTTCTAACATTTCTGTGTGTCGACATTATATATAGTCTTTTGGTGAATTTACATTAAACTGCTTTTGGTAGGCCTGTTAATTAAATCTTCATTTACTGATCTACTTAAAGCACGTATTTAGCAACTGAAATGTAATCTAATATTTATTTTTTGAATAAAATCAAATAAACACAGAAACAAATCTTACATTTTGCTTGTCCTGCTTTTCTTCTAACAAATGGAATGAATTAATTTTCTTCTCTGAGTATTACGAACAAGTAAATTTTTTCTCGCCAGAATTATTTTGGAATATTCTAATATTTAAAAAAATCGTTTCCAAGACCAAACAATCTTTTTATATATATTATAGATTAAATTACTTTTATGTAAATAGGTTTTATTTATTTTAGTTTAATGATTTTTGGCATATTAAAGGATTATTTTATTTTATTTTTTTAATTAGATGTATAAGAAATTAGTCGGTGAAAACTACACCTTTGTTACAATATGAAACCTATCATATGTGTGGGCGACTTCAGATTGATTTAATGGGGGAAAAAAATTAAGTTATTTCTTATTTTTATTAGTTCTGAGTAACATATATCCAAATGCATGTTTTGTTTTTTTGTTTTTTGCTTTTTTTATAAATAAAATTTTAAACTTAATTTAAATATTTAGCATGTTTAAGAAAAAAAAAAAAAAAAAAATATGCTGAAAAAATATTTTTTCTAAAAAATGCATTTTGGGAAATTTATTCATTTTTATAAAAGAAAATAATGTAACAAATGCTGAGCATTTTTATATTTTCTAAACTTTTTTTATTAGAAATGAGGACTATTAGTCTCAATCTACGGATTTTTACGATACCAGTTTTAGGATAGTTGGACATTTATCGAAATCGAAAATGTATCGAAAATATAACTGAATAATTTGAAAGCGATGTTATAATTTGAAAAAAAAAAAAAAAAAAAAAAAACAGTAGTCCTCTGTACTAAACTAAATTCTGCTTTTGCCAAAATTTCACCAAAATCTTTTTTTTTTTTTTTTTTTTTTTTTTTTTTTTTAAGAAAAAGAATATTAAAGTAGTAATAATCAGTTTCGAAACGGACCGTATCGAAAAAGGTTTTCTTTTTAATAATTTTGATTTAAGAAATAAAAAGCGCGCGTGCAAAATGAAATAAAAAGTAAAATAAGATTTATAAATGGACAATATTTAATGGATTCAGTTCAATGATGTAATAAGAAAAAATGACGACATTAGTTTAATGAGATTAACCTTTTTTTTTTTTTTTTTTTTTTTTTTTTTAATATAAAACAAAAAAATATATATATAATTTTTACAAATTTTAAGTATTAAGTATCTTAAGAAAAATAAAATAATAAAAATTCCTTTAACAAATTTTGATAGTATCCGATAAAATTTATTTTTGCATTTTTAAAGAAGTGAAAATGAACCGTTTATTTTATTTATTTTTATTTTATTTATTTATTTATTTTATTTATTATTTTTTTTTCTGGAAAATTATACGCAGTATTGCCTTTTAGTAATTTATCAAAGATACATCAAATGGAAATTTTGGAATAATAATAATAATAATAATAATAAATGTTGATTAAATAATTTGCGCAAAACGTATTTGTATATGAAAAATTACTTTATTATTAAATATATGTATAAATATTTCCATACAGCTGAAACAGAGGAGAGCAAATAATAATAAATAAATAAAAATAAACTGCAAAATTCCGTGGAAATTCACGTAATTCCATATTAATTACGTTTTTAATTTAAATCTCTCAATTTGTACCATAAAACATAACTAAACTATTTCCTAGTTGTAAAACTATTTTTTTTTTTTTTTTTTTTTTTAATCTGTCAAATGTGTGCCAGGAACCTAAAATAAGAAATGGAATTCGATAAAACATTTTATTTTTTCTCCAAGGGCACCTCCATTCCCCTCCAAATTGATTCGATAGTTGTTGTGCAGAGGTCTTACTCACAGACGCCGGAATTTCCCCGAAAACTGAAAACATTTAACTCCTCCGCATCACCTAACGGTTTCTCAAATCCGCGAAAGCCACCATTTTTGTTCCGTTTTGTAATGTAATTTTGGTTTTATCAGGGTAATACTTTTGTTATTGAAAGATAAATAATAAATGAAAAATGTTAAATGAATATAACAATAATAATAATATTGCTATGAATATTATTTGTAAAACACACTTTTTAATTGGTCAATGTTGTGTTTTTAATATATATTTTAATATGTAAATCTATTGAATTTTGTATTTAACTTTGATGCAATGATGTACAATGTAAACGTTAGAACTTGTACACTAGTTTTAAGACGACTTGTCAAAATTACATTACCGTAAATTCATTTGCGTTTCTAAAAACATCATCTTTCACATGTTTCGCTAAATTTAAATAATAATAATGATAGTGATGATCTTTCGTATCCAGTTTTTCAAAATTGAAAATTTATTTTATTATTAATTATATATATATATATATATATATATATATATATATTATTATTATTGTTGTTGTTGTTGTTGTTGTTGTTGTTGTTTTTGCTATATGTAATTTTAATCGCATTAAATTTCTCCATTCCAATTTTCGGCTTAATATTACAAAGTACTATAATAATGTCGACTATCTATCTAAATAAATGTATATTAGTTAAATTATTTTTTACTCTTAAATACTTTAAATGTATCCTATACATGTACACTTTTTTTTCACATTTATTTGTATTTAATATTTAATATTAAATATTAATATTAATTAATATTTAATTAATATTAATATAATTAATATTAACATTAATTTGTTTCATTTATTATTATTACTTGAAAATATTTGTTATTACTAAATTGCTGAAGAAAACTAAGTTTAAAGCACTCAATGCTTTTATTTATATTTACTGTATTATAAAAATATTTCCAATTAAATTTTTTTATTGTAATATATATATATATATTTTATTGTCTTAATTCTTTCTTTACTTAAGTTAAAAAAAAAAAAAAAACTTAACAATAAAATGTAGAAAATGTGATCAATTAAAAAAAGAAAAAAAAAAAAAAATACACTGTCAGTTTAGTTAATTAATATCTTTGAAATTCCCAATTATCAATTTAAAGAAGAAAATGTATAATATTACGAAAGATGAATATTATTCTTAGGGAGATTTATTTCCTTTTCAGCATCAACATTTAAATAATACATTAGCATTTCCTGCAAAAGAGCTAAAAAGGAGCAAATATGGCTGTTAGATTTTTGCTCGGAATTTTAGCACGGAGTTGTCTGATTGGCCATGACGCAACAGTAGTCAGACGATGACGTAATGTAAAGCTACTACCGCGCTCTGCAACTGACAGCTGAGCAGTTCATTTAAAAGTGTAGGAAAATATTGTTGCGGCTATCTGTCGGGCAGGTGGTTTGGCAGTATTAAATAAAAGGGGTGTTCAAAGGGGTAATTTCTTGCAGCGTATTTTTAATTTTAGTGTGAACCGATACTTTTCTTTTTTTTTCATTAAAAGTGTGGTGCATTTTGGTGTGTGAGATTTCCATTTGGATAAATCATAAACATGCTGGAAAAAAAGTTGATGAAGCCCCGGGCTGGTAAGAAATTTTTTATAATTTACGTTATTCTGTTTTTATTATTTCTAAACAAATTAGTCTTTATTATTATTATTATTATTATTATTTATTTTAAATATTTTATCTTTATTTTAAATAAGGAAATATTTTTCACAAAAATTATAATTAAAAGAAATAAAATGTCTAGGAAAAATTAACTCATGCCTGATTTCGCTAATGTAATTTTTAAGTTAAATTATTCATTTGCCTAGTATTACTTTGTTATATTTGAATAATTTAATAGAGCTATTATTTTCCACCGTTTACTTTTTATTTTTATTTTTCAGGGTTCATACTCCTCAGGGAAAACCTGGAAAACAGGGAATACTCAGGGAATTTGGAATTTGTTAAAAAAAGTCAGGGAAAACTCAGGGAAAATAAAAATTTTCATTAAAACTCAGGGAAAATCAGCTATAAAACCTGGAAAAACAATTTTTTTTTTTTTTCTCTCTCAAGTTATGTTTTTCTTGTTTAGCTTCGTATCAAAATTTAAGTAATGAATTATTTGTGAAAATACACTTGTAAATATGATTTCTACCTGAATTTCTATTATAATCGGCAGTAATATGACATCATACAGTGGAAGTAGCTGCATTTTGTCTTGTCTAGAAGAGCGTTTCTTGTAATATGTCGCTAATATTTTCTTGAAAATTGTCAGGGAACTCAGGGAATTTTTTCCCATATTTGAGTATGAACCCTGTTTTATTTTTTCTTTATTTATTTTTCATACTTGAAATAGAATGAAATGAAACATGAAGGCTGTATCAGATCAATTAAATAATCTTTTACTATCATTTAAGTTTGAATATGTTAAATTCTTTATTGTATAGACTGACCCTTTATTGTATAAATTTAAAGATTGTACTTTTAAATTAATATTCTATTTTAACATTATATTAAAATTTATAAAAATAAATTTATAAAAAATTATCTTTTGTTTAAAAATTAATTTGAAACATTCAAGGTATAGCCGATCTGGGTTTAAACTTTTTCGGGCCTATTTTTGTATAAAAATAAAATGATATTGTGAAATTTTAATTTATTTTTGTAAAAAAAAAAAAAAAAAAAAAAAATATATATATATATATATATATATATATATATATATATATATATATATATATATATATTCACGCTTCTTATAATTAAAGTTTTCGAGTTCAGAAGGCTCTAGAGCCAGATTTGTGGCTTCAAACGAAACAAAAATTCAACAGTATGTAGTATAAGTACTCTGCGAAAAAAAAAAAAAAAAGTTATTATTTATTTATTTATTTTATTTTATAAGTGGCACTACGCCAATACGTAAGGCGATTTTTTCAGACTTTTTGTAAAATACAAAATAAAGAAAAATTTATTGCCCAGTTGATAATATTTTTGCAGATTCATTTCATCAGTTTTGGCGAATTTAGGCGAAACACACAAAATTTATTTTGTGTTTTTACAGAAAATTTGCAAAAATCGCGTCACATAAAGGCAGAGCGCCATCTCCTAGAATTATAACTAATTTTATTTATTTATTTATTAGGACGGTGGATCATTAGTCTCAATCTACGGGTTTTTACAATACCAGTTTTACGATAGTTGGACATTTATCGAAATCGAAATTTTATAGAAAATATAATTGGATAATTTGAAAGCGACTTTATAATTTGAGAAAAATAAATAAATAAATAATAGTCCTGTGTACTAAACAAAATTCTGCTTTTGTCATGCCAGAATTTCATCAAAATCGTTTTTTCCGTTTCTTTCATTTCTTAGAAAGAAAAAGAAAAGAAAGTTAATAATAAAATCAGTATTGAAACAAACAGTATCGAAAAAGTTTTTTTTTTTTTTTTTTTTTTTTTTCCAAAAAACTTTAATATGGCATAAAAGACAAAATTTTGTATAAATGCACGTAATGAATTATTACTTTTTATTATTATTATTATTATTGTTCGCAAAGAGCATCACTTGTGTCATACTAATGGAATTTTGTTTCATTTGAAGTTATAGAGCCTAGAGCCTTCTGAATAGGGGAACTTTAATTATAACAAAACCTTGTACCTATATATCGTGTAAAATCTTTCGTTTTAGCAGTCACTCCATATAATATTTATTATCAAGTTAATAGTGTTTCATTGAACCAAGTATAAGCCGCCATTGAAAATAATACTGGAAAATGAAATTTTTTTTTATAAAACAAAATCTCGTAAAAGGTCCATTTTTTATAAATTTTAATTTTTATAAATTTTAATATTTGAATTTTGCGAAAGATCCCATTTTATGGATTTGTATTTTGTGAAGGGGAAAGGTTTTTTTTTTTTTTTTTTTTTTTTTTTTTTTTCCAACTCTGTATTAATGTTTAATGGAATATTTCATTATTGTAAGATTTAAACTTATCATTTGCAAAATTATGCAAATTGCACATGAAAATAGTCTGCGGTGATTGTTATAATTAACATGTCACTAAGATCGTAATAAATTTTAAGAAGCTTCTTTGCATTAACAAAAAGTGCAAGGATGATGTACACAATTTGTTTTTGGACCTAGTGTGACTGTGGGTGGTAAACGGCACATACAGCCAGGTATAAAAAGATCGTTGTCCTAGATGCTGCGTTGTGATTCATTTTAAAAGATAATAAACACAAAAAGAAGGTGGAACTTACTTTTCCCGGGCATCACAATTCTTTCCAAAACCTTTATATTTTATTAATGGTAACAGAAAGAAGCATAACACGCTGATTCTGTAAAAATGTTTCTACATATGTATTTCTATTTTCTCATATTTCTCCCTATGTTTTTTCACGATTATTTTAATAAGCGATTATTATAATAATTTTCACGATTATTTAAATAAGCGTTTATTTATTTCGAATAGCGAGTAATAATTAAATAAGATTTAAATGAAAAAATTTGGCCATTAATAGTTATTAATTTATGGATGTAATTTGCTATTATTTATTTAATCAATCGTAAATCTGGTTTTTGCGAAATCTGGTTTAAACACAATTTAAATCAGCAATTATTTAATACTGAATTAGTAAAATGCGAAAATAGTGGTTTATAATGAACCATTTATTCTTACATTATCAGTTTCAGTTAAATTTACTTCGCTTTAATTATTTATTACTTTGAAATCACTTTGTTCTATAGTGAAGGTCTTTTTTACTTCCTTTATCTTTACGGATTATATCAAAATTTTGTTTTTTCAAATGTTTGTGTATACTTTCTCCATATCATTGCTCTAAAATAATAGACGTTCATTTTGAAAGAGAAACCGGAATTTCATCGTGTATATATTTCAAATCATTTGATACCCGCCAGGTTCGAAAATATCAAATATACGCCGTGAAAAGAATTGAGAAAAAAAGAAATAAGATGACTCTATGAATGAGCTGAGTTTCTAAAGGAAAAGTTTTTCTTCCAAAATATGGCAACAAAGAAAAATGTTGCAAATGATCGTTATTGCTTTTTACTTTCCGAACACTATAGTGAGGAAAGTATTGTAATCATGTCAAAAATCCGAATTTGAGATTTTGATGTTTCTATACGTTTCGAAGTCAACTGAGTCCGTTTTCACTATTTTTACGATGATGTATGTGCGTGTGTATGTATGTGTGTGTATGTGTGTGAGTGAACACGCTAGCGTCTAAACGCTTTGCTCGAATAAGCTGAAAGTTGGTACGTATATTGTAAGTCACCATAGTATGAACCCTATTGATTTTGGTGAATCTAGCACTTATAGTTTTTTTACAGGGACATCAGAAAAAATTCTTTATCATTATGGTCTATGGGGCCAAATTTTTAAAACTGTGATAGCGTCTAAACGCCTTATTAATCTGAGCAAAAATTTTTTACACATGTTATAGGCCACAGTTGCACCAACTGTATAGATTTTGGTGAATTTAACACTTACAGTTTTTTTACAGGGACACAAAGAAAAATTCTTTATCATTATGGCCTATGGGAACAAATTTTTAAAAGTGCGATAGCATCTAAACGCCTTATTCAATTGAGCTGAAAATTTATATGAATATTATAAATCACTGTTGCTCTAACTATAAGCATTTTGGTAAATCTAGCATTTATAGGTTTTTACAGGGACACAACGAAAAATTCTTTATCATTATGATCTATGGGGTCAAATTTCAGTAATGTTAAATAAAACATCGTGTAATATATGGAGAAAAATACTCAAACTCTCTATTATGGTTTTCTCTCTTTTGTTTGTTTAACAACTCCTCTTTCTTTACTTTATCTACAAAACTGTTAATTACTCAATGTTCGGAAAGTTGAGTGGAGTAACTCCAGATTTTTTTATTGATTTATTTATATACTGTATGAACAATTCTTTTCCACTAAATATAATTTCGTTAAAATTTTAAATTTAGAAACAATTATTTTTAATTTTCATGATGAAATATTGGTTAGCGTATTTTATAAATAAAGTGTTATAATTGAGGCTGGAAGTGTACCTTAATAAATATGAACAATATATTCCATCTTGGGATTTACTTAAAAAATTTCTCTTCATTACAATATTACTAAATATTATCTGAATGTTTCAAATTTTTTTAACGATAGGAAATTAGCTGACTTTTTTGCCTCCTAGTATTGTATAATATTATTTTAATTGTCTGCGAAGTATAATTATTACTATGGGGGGGGGGGGGAGAATCTTCGTAGTTTTTTAAGCTGCAACGTATTTAGAGAAACACTACATTTTTCTTTAACTAATTTTGGCCGACCACTTTAATTCTTAAAATTCTGATATATATATATATATATATATGTGTATAATTTTTAAAACGTAGTAAAAGCCGTGCAACAGAAGATTTAAGACTTCTGAAACCACATAAGAATAAAATTTCCTCAAATTAAATTTACCTGTGAAGACTTTTTGTTAATTATTGAAACAATTAATTTTACTTTTTGATTTTGAAAAAAAAAAATAAAATAACTTATTAATTTTTTTATTTAATTCAAACTTACCTTAATATTATTCCTCGATAGTGAGTTGCTATTTAAATAATGTTGCCTTTACGTTAAAACGACGTGAAACCAAAACAAAAGAATCAAACAAGCAATGAGAGAATAAATAATTAAAACACTTTTTTTGACAAATTATTTTTCAAGCTCAGAACGGTGAAAAAAAAAAAAAAAAAAAAAAAAAAACTTTTCAAGGGAGACCATTTTCACCGTTGAGCACCAATGTACGATTTCGTTCGCTAGTAGCTAGAATTGCAAATCATTATAAAATTTAGCATATATCAGAGATACAACATTAATCACATTTAAATTCAAAAAATCATTTTAAAATTGTAAATCAGGGTAAATATTAGTATACAGGAGATCATTATTAAGGCCAATTAGATTAAAAAAATTAAATAAATAAAGCCTTGATAATATATTGATGATCATGAATAAATACTCATGCTATATATAACAATTATCGTAAAATGAAATTTATCAGTAAATTATTTGCGGTATTTAAGGAAAAATAATAAGTTTCTATTTTATCTTCTTTTTTATTTTGAAAATTCTCTTCGAAAATAAATAAATAAATAATGTCATATTTAGTTTTTGATTTGTTATATAATAACGACAGGTTGTATTGGTAAAATCATTTTTTACAGACAAATTATTAGAACAATTGATGCATATTACGAGAATATATTTATTAAATTGTAAAACTCAGCAATATTGTTTAAAATATTTAATAACTATTAAGTAAGATAACAGAGAATAATATACATAACAACCAGATAGTTATTTTTTTATTAATAAATATTTTCTAGTATTATAAAATTCACCAATACTATTTACATTTTCAAAAACTGTTAAATAAGGTAACAGAATCTTATACATAAGAACGAGATAATTATTTTTTATTAATACATATTTTCTAACAATATAAAATTCACCAATATTATTTACATTTTTAACAATTGTTAAATAATATAACAAAATAATATACATAACAAAATAATAGCAGTATACTAAATTAACCATTCGTTTGCTCATGTAATTTAATATGCAGCCGATAGTTATTCATGTTGCTCTTTTGTTATTATTATGTTCCATTTTACGATTAATTAAACAGATGTTGCTTGAATTATTACTTGAATATTCACTTAATGATATTATCAAGTAAATATAATATTACCATTGTAAGCAAATAATATAATAACTTTGTAAAAAAAAAAAAAAATAGACTTTTCAATTACTATATTCCAGAAGAAAGTTTAAAATCTATGAATATTTTATCTCTGCATATCAATAAAATGTATTATTTTATCTTGGATATTGCTAAATCGGTATTCATTAAATTAAGGCTATTTTGTTTCGACTGCCCTATGATATACAGTTTCTTTGCTTTGTCGTTTGCTTTGATAACGCTTTCTGGGTGAGTGAGTTTTAAAATTGCCATTCATCGAATAGTTCCGGGCGAAAGTGAATCTTTTCTCATAACAGAGTATAATCTTTGCCAATGCGATTGAGATACCTATAACACCAACCAAGTGGCATGTGAAAGGAATACGGGAAAGTTAATGGACACATTATGCATTACTTCTTTAATTCAATGTGTTTATCATATAATGATTTGATTTCCATAATAACTTCCATATGCGACTGACTGATTGACAATCACCTTAATGTAGGGTAGGTGCTCCAGTGATTGGCAGGCTCCAGTAGTTGACATATATCCCGAAATTATTAATAAATAAGAAAAATAAGAAAATCATATATTTTACATATAAAAAATTTAACATTTTATGTCAAACACTGGAGCATAGGGTGCTAATAACTGATAAATTGAATAACTAGCAGTGTCAAACACTGGAACATAGGGGGCCAATGACTGATAAAATGAAAAACTGGCAGTGTCAATGACTGGAACATTGAGTGTGTGTCAAATAAAAATTCATTAAAAAAAATAATTGTTATCAAATGTATATATTTTAACATATGTGTGGTTCTGAATGTCTTTCGTGCCATATGTACTAACTTAAAATTTCTAAAAATAGTTTCTCATGACTAGAACATTAAAAACATCAGAGATTGCTCTAAAAGTGTCAATCACTTGTGCACTTACCCTATAGTAACCTTGAATTAAAACGGTACATTTTGATTAAGAATTATGAATTTTATGAATACATCATTTAAAAAACGTTTTAAATGTGATAGAAATTTTACGGTTTTGTTAAGGGACCATCCTAGATTTTTACAAATGGTGTAGATATTAATACACAAGATAATTATAATTTTTTTAAGTAGTGTAAACAACCTTTTACCAGATAAATTGTGGCATTAGAAGTTAATACTTCTTGTAGGAAATATATGTAGTGTATATATGTACATATATGTATATTCCTTTGCATACATAAATAAAACATACGTATGTATGCAAATATATGTATGTGTAAAAATATATTATACATTATATATATTCCGCTGCTCAAAATCCTATTGAAAAAAGGCAAGAATAAAATTAAAATTCTGTCCTAGAAAGAATTTAAAATTAGACGAAAGGCTTTTTCTTTCTTTTTAATCTGGAAGTTGCCGGACATCTAGCTTCATTCCAGGTAGTCTTTAGATAGAAAAAAAGTAACGACTAAAGGTAAATAGTTCTCTCGCTTTTAAAGAAAGAAAGAGAAAATTGTGAAATTATAAAATGTGTATAAGTTTATAATTTTTAGATTATTTCTTATGTTTGTTTTCGGTAATCAGTTTAATAATTCTGAACTGTGTACTCAAATTAATACAATCCTAGCAGTCCTGGAAAAGTAATAAAAGAATAGAGGGAAAAAAATCTAATAAAATTTTCTTTTAAACAAATATGCATTCCTCCCCTTGCATGACAGTATTGATTATATTTCCAGGAAAATATAAAATTGGAATTTTGAATCTAAACTAATCTGTCTCTGAAAACCGCACTATTTTTTTTTTTTTTTTTTTTTTAATTAATGATATTTTAAATCGCTAACTTTTTTGCTAATGTCGTGAAATTTTCACCGAAAATAAACAGTGAGAGTCAGGGGAAAATGGAGGAAAATCTCGAAAAATAGTCAGGGAATTTGAAAAGGTTTAAATGTTACCTGTTAAAGTATTTTCAGTGATAAATTTAATATTTTTAAACTATTATAAATCTAAATAAATACAGCTTTAATGTAAAAGTTGAAGAAAAATACGATATCTACTAGCATTTTCTTACGTACAATTACACATTCCTTGCATGACATTAATTATGCCTCCTAGAAAATATAAAAGTAGATACGAAATCTAAAGTATTTCTTCTGTGAAAAACCGTTGCAATTCAAAGTTTTCATCAACCCACTTGTAAACAGGGCAATAAATAAAGAGCTGATAACACGGCAAACGAGATTATCTCTAAGTACAAATAGTTTTCATTTTTTCTTGATATAAAACCGACCAAGTATCCACGGAGTACTCTTGAACTCTGTTCTAATCCGTTTGATCTCTATGCTCTACACGTTCTGAAATAAATTAGGAACGAAAATCTCCCTCTTCCTGGTGTCAAGCTGTGCATTTTGTAGCAAATTATTTCTGTGAAGTTTTTCTTGAGAGTTTCTTATTTTCTGTTTTCTTTATTTTCCGTGGGAATGTGTCATTCAAGTAAAAAAAAAAAAAAAAAAAAAATATATATATATGTTTTTTTTTTTTCGATTATTTATAATGGTGAAAGTTAAAATGCTTGAACTGAATATATTACGCGATAGTATCGAAATTAAAACACTGTATTTTATATAAGGTGCAATGTTGTTATCGTTATCCGACATTTATTTCAATAACCGTTCATAAAAGGGACACATTTTCAATTGCAAAAGTCTTTTAAACGAAGCAAGTAACGATTTTTGAATTTTGTAAAAAATTCATAATCTGTGTTTTTATATTATTCTCAGGTTAGATCTAGTGAAAAAAGTCTTTTTTTTATCATTAAAACTGACCGACTTATTTCATCTTAAAGTTTAGACAGATTTCTGGGATCAATATAGAAAATAAAGAATAAAATTAAAAAAAAAAAAAAAAAAAGAAAAGAAATGTTTGATTATAGAAGACTTTCTATATTAATCGACTATTTTTTATTTATATTTATTTATTTTATTTATTTATTTATTTTTTTTTTAATTTTATTTATTTATTTATTTTTTTTTTTGTCCCTCCTTTTTATTGTGTTAGTCTGGAGTTAACATTTTTATTCTGTTTCTTTTTATAGTTGAGAAGTTCCTACCCAAAACATTTTTACAACACACACGCACACACACACACATATATATATATCATTCTTCTCTCTTTTATACTTAATTGTGCACAATTCTCTGGTTTTTTATTTGGAACTTTAACTATATTTCTAATTCACACCATAAAATACGAAATAACCAACATATCACTTTGTCGGGGACAATTTCGTGTGTATTGCTTGATTTTATTTATAGTTCGATTTTCAAACTTCTGTGTTTTCTCAACTAGTGGGGAGTTAGAAGTGGGGGAGAGTAATCATTTCAATTGCGTCGGACATGTCTTACTTTGATACACATGCAACCATCTTTTACGAATGGGGGACTTTACTTTTGGTATAACTGTAGTGGATATCGACTTCACGTTACATCCTGATTTAAATTTAAATTTATATATATACAGTCAAACCTCGTTAACGTTAATTTCAAGGGGGATAAAAAATATGTTCATGTTATCAGTAACTCAGAAACTAATCTTCCTTTTAACGGGGACTATGGACACAATTCGTGTTAAAAGTAATTCACGTTAACGAGGTTCGACTGTATATATAGTACATACCTGCTAATTATCTCATTAATAAGCGTAAAATTGTTAACACCCTTTTTTCTAAACTACTTTATTTTTAGAGTAATTGTCTCTAAATGTTGTTACGATTAAATAAGAATAAAATTACTCTAAAAAATGACTGGTGTGAAAAAAAAAGGCGGGTATTAAAAATGTCACTCTTCATAATGGGAAGTTTGACAGGTATGATAGTAAGAGCGTGCAATACCTAATCTTGACAAAAAGCCCATGTTATTCTGTGGGGAAATTTGTTTCTATAATTATTGATTGTTTGACGTTTTTGTTTAAATTCCGTCTTCACAATCAGAATTTTTACAAACATTAAATTAGTACCTGTTTTTATTTAATTTTTAATAATTTAATTTTGGGTTAGAAAGATAACTAAGAGCAAGTTTCGCATTTTTTAGACAGAAAATAAAATGTTAAATAAATGAAAAATCAACTTTCGGAAAACGAATACTCATTTTACGGTTGTAAATTTTCTGAATGTGAAGACGGAATTTAAAGAAGCAGATTAAACAATCAGCAAACAAATTTCCCCAACATGGGCTTTGGCTGTCGGCAAGGTTAGGTATCATACCCTCCCTAACAACACACATATCCCTAGCACATCCTGAGGATGTCATTTTATCCACAGGATATCCTAAGGATGTCATTTGGAGAAGATGTGTTGTTAGGGCTCTTAGCCGACACCTTATTGAAATCCCAAAACATCTGTAAAAATCGCAAATCTTGAAATTAAATAACTTGCTCTAATTTAATTGCAATCTCAAAAACTTCTTTTTTTTTTTTTTTTTTTTTTTTTTTTCCTTTTCCCTTCCAGCACTTTTTTTAAAATTGAATTTGTCGACTTTTCTGTGTCATGACATCGTTAAATCTTTCATTAAAAACACTTTTGCAACTTAAAATTTGTTTGTTCTTTTCGCAAATGGTTTGGAAAATATAGGTCTGTTAAGAGTAACTCTTTGCATTCTGTATTAAGTTGAAAAGATTAATACATACATTATTTAGCAGGTTAATCTCAATTTAAAGAAAATTGAATTTTTAGAAAGGAAAAAATTATTCACTGGTATTTTTGATGAATTAGGAGATCACATTCTATCTGCTCTTTGTGTTTTTTAGATTTTTTTTTTTTTAATTCCGAGGTCATGAAGAATCGTACTGATCAGTAAATACACGATATTGCTATTGAAACTTTAAAGTTTTTTTTCTATAGCAATGAAATTTATACATTTCTAAACTTTATATAACAAGAATAATGTATACATAATATAATCAAGCAATACATTTGCCTATAATTTCAAAATAGTTTTAAAATATTTAAAATCATTTTTTCTCCCATTTAATTTGGCAGCAATCTGTAACTAATTTCTTTATTTCGCTGATTTATAATAAGTACAATCGAATCTCGTTAACGTGAGTTATTTTTAACAGGAATTGTTTCCACAATCCCCGTGAAAATAAATATTAGTTTCTGAGTTTCTGATAACATGAACTACTGATAATATGAAGTTTTTTTATTCCGCTTAAGATTCACGTTAACGAGGTTCGACTGTATATATTCACGAATATATACATTTATAAAACCATACAATTGAAAAGAATAATAATAACATGTAGGTATGTAAATGCCAGTAAAATTAATTCAATTATTTCTTATTTTATCATCGTTACATTGGGAAGTTATTTAGCTGGTGAATATCGTGACGAAATTTCAAATCTTCTTTTTTCTCATTTGTCTGGATTACTAAAAGACTCAAGGCGATCGTGTTAATCTTAATTGCTCATAACTTTATTAGGTTATAGAATTCAAAAATAGATTCTTTAATCCTTTGCCGATGGTATATTGTTCCAAATGAATAAACGAAACCAAACGTGCTGATTTCAATTTCATTGTTCCATTTATACTGCCATAATGATATATTCTTTATGATAGAAAAATTTCTTTCTATTAATCTACTTGAGGTATTTATTTTCATGCTTCTGTATAGTTTTAATTGTAAGAAGACAATGCACTCTTTAATTTGTCTTCTGGACGTCATTTATTAAAATCCAAAATTAGAATGACAGCTTTCGTCCTTTTGTAGTCGCCGTCTGTTTATATTTAGATATAATCCTGAAAGGGAGAATTAGCGCATTCAGCTGTGAAATGTTGACAGTAATATGTTTTGCTCATCAATTTTACTTGGTTTTTAAGTTTAATTTCATGTCGCAAGATTTTTGTTGTTGAGGTTCTCAGTAAAAGCGGCTTGTTATTATATAATGTCTCACTTTTAATTTCAAAAGAGGAATTTGTTCATTTTGAAATATATACACATGATGACGTCACAGTTAAGTTCAAATAAGTTCACTTAAAAAGCAGTTAAAGTTGTTTTATTTGTGATTTTTATGGGAGTAAATGCTGTTGTTAAATTCTTTAACCTACAATGGTTTTTTTTTTTTCTTTTTTTACACAATTTTTCCACCTTTCTTTCTTCTTTCTTTCTTTTTCTATACTAAGTTCGAGGTGAAAAGAGTAATTGAATGTATAAAGTATAGAAACGAATGTGTAAGAAGTATATTGAAAAAAGTATAAAATGTTGAAATTTTATTAATTTTAAGAAACGGGGTTAAATATTTTCAATTTCATTTTTTTATTATGCTTAAAGGTTTAATTTTATGTCAAATTTAAGAAACTTTATTCAGACAATTTATTTATTTTCTATTTCGTATTTTAAATAACTAAATATTAAGAGCGAAATCTTGTGTGTGAAATAATAAAATCAAGAAATGAGAAAGAATAAAAAAAAAAAAAAAAAAAAAAAAGGCGAAAGGAATTGAATAAATAAATAAAAGAGATAAAAGTTTCCATTTTTCCCCCCCCCTCTCATAATGCAAGTAAAATATCTCTTAATCCCACCTGTTGAATGCATATCTTGAATAATAATTTGGTGAAGAAATGAAACCGTAAAGTCAAGAAATTGTATTGAATAAAATATTTACATTTTCAAGAAACTTATTAGTTCTAAAATTGTGCTTTCAACAATTATCTCTAACGATTTTGAAAATATCTGGGGAGGTTAGCGAATAATTAAAAGCATTTTTATATTTATTATAATAATACAAATATTTAGGATGATATAAATCTCTATAAAAGCAAAGTATTCTCTCTATTGCAATTATTTTTTAATCGAAAAAAAAAATATATATATATATCATTCTTATGAAAGCTTAGAAAATATACGAGACTATAAATAAGGTGGCATTCTGGTCGTCCCGAGTTCAATTCTTCAAGCCAAGTGCTTGAAGTGTTAGGAGCCTCTCGTCTGGCCGGGCCCCTTTTAATAAATACAGCCTATTCTGTGTATTATGCTTATGATACAGCTTATGCTTGGATGTTTGTGTTGTCAGCTAATATATGATCTGTGTTTCCTTAATTAACAGACTGTTAATCTTCTAGAATATTCTGAAATAAAATTTTAGCCTCTGCAAGACCTGTCATTTATTCACGGACAACACACGAACCCCAAATGCCCGAATGCATAACAATATATATATCTATTATTAAGGCGCCTAACAACAGCCATAAAGTGTTGTAGAAAAAAATAATAATAAAAGTTTGGGAGGAACACAGTTTGATTGAACTTTGCTTCTTTTTCTTAACCCTCGTTTTCCAGAGGTTACGTCCATATTTTTTTTTTTTTCTTGCAACCTTGAATGTCATATTTCATTGTTTGATTTCTCTCTAGCTGGCGACCGTTGTGTGTTCCAAAGGCGTTGTCTTGTACATCCCAGTCCATTTTCCTTTTCCTTTTTCTTTCTTTTTTTTTTTTTTTTCCTTTTCTTTCTTTCTTTTATATTTATGTTTTTTCATTTAACACAGTTTTTTTCATTCTTTTTTTTGTAATTGTCAGTTGCAAAAAGTACCAATTTACCGAAAGTATTAAGAGATTTTTTTTTTTCTTTTTTTTAAGAAAAGGCTTTCTTCTTGTAATTTCTTTGTAGAAGTGGAAATCCAAAGTACAATTTTCCTGATAAATTCTAGCTTCCTTATGTAGAAGGTGTCGTTCTCTTTTAATTAATTTTCCATCAATATCAAAGGACACTTCATTCTATAATAAGGAGTCTTCGGATAATTTTGTCTAAACGTAGTTCTTTTCTTTTTTTCCTCTTTCAATGATTTTTTCCTTCACCGGAGATCTATTAATATAATAATAATAATAATCGGTGTTTATTTAAAATGTCCAGCTTTTTTTTTTTTTTTTTTTTTTTTTTTTTTCTTTCAGTCCTGACACCAGTACAAACATATTTATACCCCAACCTGGGCACGAGCTAGGCACCTGTTAACTGAAGATCAAAGCATTCAGAGGAATGCTTAAGTTTAAATCGATGAAATTTTGCAGAATGAGAAAACTTTGAATCCGATTTCTTGTTTAATCGGATACTATAATCGAATACTATATTTTTTACCATGTTTTTATTAACTTCGATTCTTGTTTGTTTGTCCGGTACAAATCTTAGATTTTTAACTAACTTCTCTAGTAGCTAGACATTTGAAACTTTCAGAATAGCTCAGAATCCGGTGACAACACAATACTTCGAAACCCGATTTTCGAATTTTTGATTAGTTTTCTTTTAATTAATTAAAATATGAAAATAATAACCTCCTAATAGCAATAAAAATAGCCATTAAAATATTAGCCATAATTTAATTGTTGCCAAAAAAATTTACGAGTTCATTTTCTTTCGACATAAAAATAAATATGTTTAATTAAACGTGAATGTTAAAAAATTGTAAAAAGTTAAATTATGCATCTCACAAAAATGGACGTCGTTATCACTTTAAAAATTTTATACGCATTGATAAAGTGCTAATAGCTATGATTCAACCGAAAATTTCAAAACATGGTATATAAACAGTTTTTTAATCTTATAATTATTTGTGCTTTAAAACGGTATTCAGATACATTTTAATTTTTAGGGAGTCGCTTTATAAACTCTATTGTTTTATCACTTTATTATATATGTTTAAAACATTCTGAATATTTATACCTATAAATCTCTTTAAACCACATAATTACGTTCAATTACGTTTCTGATGTAAATTTATACATGTTTATTTGTAATATTTTAAATTATTTTGTTTTATTTAACGTAAAATAGCAAGTTTCCTTTTTTTTTTTTTTTTTTCCTAAATAGTTCCTACTTTAAACTAACTTGTTCTATTTTTTTTTTTTTTTTTTTAAATTTGCCTGAAATTTTTTAAATCACACCAGAGGCCTAAAGGTTCTGCTCTTAAAGCTGATAGATGTTAAGTGCCTGGTTCGAACCCAGGTTGTGGTCTTCCGCCAATCTGTTTAATGGTTTTCGTGGTTTTCTCCAAACCTTCTGTAAAGACGTTCAGGAACCCTATAAAAAAAACCCATGGAGATCATTTTATCCAGACCTAGAACCCCCGTGTAGTCAATTGGCCTAACTCCCACGCCAACACACCTGAAATTTTTTTAAATAAATTTTTGCTTACAATCTTATTTAAAATATGAGCTTCTTACTGAAAAGTCATTTATTAAATTGTAAAAAAAACCTTTATTAACAGAAATTTCTTGTAAAGGTTTTCCTATTACAATGCATTATTTGTTAGGAAATCTCTCCCAATTTATTTTCTTGGACATCACAAAAACTGGGATTTTTCTTTGTCGCACGTTTGAACCCATCTCATACCTGTTTAGTTGAAGCTTGGAACCTGAAAACGGCTGAGGCTGAGGCAGGTATATTTATTTTTTGTCGTGCTCCATATTCGTATTTGATATAATAAGTCATCTGTCATAATCTTGTTTGCCTTGACAAAGTTTAAACTGGAATCCTTGAGGGAAAATAAATTTTGTTGGATTCATCTTTAATCCTAATATTCAACATTACTTGATTTTTCTTCTTTTATTCATTTAAAAAGTAGCTAACGAGCCAGAATTAGTTTTAGATCTAAAAGTATATTCATCATAATATATATATATTTTTTTCTCTTCCATTAAAAAAAAAAAAAAAAAACTAATTAAATTATATGTGTTTTATTTATTTTACAATGAAATTTCCTTAAAATTGTTTTCATTCCGATGACTATCAAATTAATTTGATGATAGAGATTTAAGTAGAAATTATTTCATATTTAGAAAAAATCGAAAATGATGACATGAAAGTTAGTTTTTATTCATCTTTAATAAATAATTTTAAATTTAATATTACTTTACTTTCTAAACTTTAAAGTCGCGTCTTTTGTTCGCTGTATTTTAATAATATATTTTACAATGCATCACTTTATAAAAAGATATTTTTATTTCTTGCATTGTCTAAATTGAATTGGGTTTTAATTTTAAATCACTTTAATTTTGATAATTGTCATTATATTTTAAATATTCTAAAATGCCAAGTGGGTCATATGCCATCTGCCATCCATAAATATTGTTTGCCTCTATGCAACGTTTAAACTGAAAACGAAAGGTATGAAATCTTGATTTAAAAAAAGGATAAATTCTCTCTGGATGAAGGATAAATTTTCTCAGATTCGTGTTTTAATCCTAAAATTCGATGTTATTTATATTTTCTTCTCTGATTAGGGGTCGTATGCTGTGTTTTGAGTACTACTTAGCTGACGTTTCATTTTTAATTTTAAATTGAAAACCCTAATTTAGTAATATGTTTTTTTTTTTTAATTTATTCTATAATTAAATTTCGTTTAAATTATTTTCATTCCGATGTCGTTAAAAACAATTTTTCTATTAGAATTTTAAGATTGTAGTATGAAAAATATTTCATAATAAGAAAGTGGTGACATAAAGAATTATGTAATTCATCTTTAAATGTATATATATATATATATATATATATATTGAAAACCTTTTCAAACATTGAATAGATGAAAACAAGAAACATTGAAAAAGGTGAAACAGAAAAAATTCCAAAAAAGATTGCGACTATCAAACATCCATAAATTGAAACATGCAATTTCATTACGTTTTCAAGGGTATAGAATGAATGTTGCATGTAAAATAGGTGTTATTTCTGTCTTGTTGTATACAAATTGCTAAACATTTACAACAAGCTATACCCTATAACACCCCAAAAAAAGAGAAAATTTAAACTGAAAAGATACGTGAAAAACCAAATGAAAATCAAACATATTTAAATTCATGCAGCATATTCAATATTATTAAATTAAATACTAATAATAATAGTTAAATGAAGTACTAGTAATAATTAATAAAACTAAAGTATAACATACATTACACTTTTTAAATTTAGTGTTATTTTAGATTTACTCTTCCGCCTTTATTTATAACCGCGACGTATGTGTGGTAATATCGTTAATATTAGATTTAACATTCATTGTTTCTCTTCATAATCGTTTGTACGTTTTAAATTAAATTTGATTTAAATTTTAAATAACTTTCATTCCGACGGCACTAAGTATATGCGATTGTTAGACTGTATTTCAAATGTGATACTATAAGTCATATGTTGTTTATAAAATTTAAACCCAAATCTTGAAGGAAAATTTCCCCCATATTCATTTTTAATTACTGAAATTTATTGATATTCATTACTGTCTTCCTTTGCTTTGAAAACGGAGCTGACGAGCCATTGGTTTTTTAGATCCGAAATTATTTCCATCTTCATCTTTTTTATCTTTTAGGCAGAATTTGTATTAATAGGTTCTTACAGAACATAAATCTTGTAATTAGATCTAAATAAAAAAAGAACTGAATTAATTATAAGTATTGCATTTAGCCTACAATGAAATTTTAAATTATTTTTATTCCAATGTCGTCTAAAAAAATTTAATACCATGGTTTAAAGACTGTAATGTGGAAAAGGCTTTATAAGAGAATGATGGCATGCAAGTTTGTGATTCATTTTTGATTATAACTTTAAATTCTATATTTTTTACACTTTCTTTTCTGCCTTTAAAACCGCTTCTAACTTGATTCGACATTAGTACTTCGCTTTGTTCTTAAGGATTTTTACCTCTGAAACAATGGCTTGCACGCTTTTAAATTTAGTTTAAATGTCTTTGATTCCGACATAATGAAAGATACATTGTTGTTGTATTGAATTTTAAGTGTTGTTATTTAACTTCAGTTTAAATGTATAAAATGATGTCACAAAACAATCTAATATCTTTTTTTTTTTTTTTTTTTTTTTTCAGTAAGTTTTCGATATAAAATTCATCAATTGCAGCATAATGATATTGTTTATATTCTCACTGGCTGTGAGACCACCCAGGTATAGATTTCATTTAACAAACAGGCGTTTTTTAATGGCAAGGCATTTACGCATTATAATTGGAATGTGGTTTTAAGTTTATATATTTCCGCTTTCTACCTTCAGTTTTCATCCAGTTTCGTATGACTATAAGTTTCACGATCAAATAATTTGTTGTATATTAAAAATTGCGAAAAAATTTTGTGCAAATTTGGTTCATGTAAAAATAAGCTAAAAATTTACATTTCATTTCAACAAAACTTTAACGCTAATAGAGTTTTCTTTTTTTTTTTTTTTTTTTTTTTTTTTATTAAATGTAAGAACATTTTAACGAGTATAAACGGTAATGGATTTTTTTTTTTTTTTTTTTCAATCTTTTGCTTTAAGACAATGGAGACAGTATACAAAAATTTTGCACAGTTTAATATTATAATAGAATGTTTAAATGCTTAAAAATATTATTTTTATACATCTCTGGATTCAATTTGTGATATATCTTTGTATATTTTTTTTATATATTTATTTTTTCGGTACTGAAAACAAATTACAAAGCTTGAACAAACATTTTTAAATCTTGCGATAAACCTCAATTATATGTAATGTAAGTAATTAAAAGTTAAATTTTGTCTGTACAAAGAGTACTAAAATTTCTTTATTTCTGTTGTACTAAAATTGAAATTTAGATAAACCTACAAACAATCACACCAATTGTTCAAAGTAATTTGGCTTTTGAACTGGCTTGAAGGAAAATGTTATCCTTGTATAAATATGTTTACTTGAAAAATAACTATATCACACTTGAGTTCTTTTCTTTTCTTTTATTTAATGTAACACAACAATAATGCTTGACACAGTTATTTGACGCACTTCACATAGAAAGCTCGTATTTCTATTAAGTTATATTATAAAACTTAAATTCATTAAAACACAATTTCAGTTAGCTGTAACAGGCCAACTATAATGGGCGAATTAAACTCTTAAAATATAACTATAAATTATTTAAAATGTTTCCATAAATGGTGCCGACAAAAGGGCGAAAATAAACTTTTTTTTGCTTTTTAAAAAGGCAATCGAATTCTAAAAACTAAAACATTTAACTCAAAAAACCCAGTGTTGCCACTTTTGCAATTCTAAAAATCATACTTAAGTAGAAACTAAAATATTGGTAGGAACTAAACCTATTTTTTAATGAAACACAAAATCAGAAGCTAAATTACACTGAACAGAAAACTTCAAAGTGTTCGAAAGATCATAGCAGAATTCAAACACATCTCATTAGTTAATCTTTTACAGGATGAAATGCATTCCATATCTTTTGGGACAATCCTGTAAAAGAACTATTAATATATTATAACCATTTTTACTAGGATTCCTAGAATTTTTTTTCCAGCAAAATGCACGTCTATTTGAGTATTTTTACGAAAGGTGAGGCTATTCAGCAGATTTTCATTAATATTAGTATGTAGGTATAGAAGTAAAATCCTTCGAAGCGCGTGAAAGGCAAATATAATTAATATATATATATATATATATATATTATTACCAAAAAAAAAAAAAACTTGTCGACTATGGGAAAGTGGTTCGTAAAGAAATAGATAGGTTCTAGTCGATGAATGCACTTTATTCTGCGTAACTTCTCGAATCAGTACAACAAAAATATTCTGGCAAACGAATATTCTCGAAAAAGTCCGATAGTACTGTTAATTCTTCGAATATTCTGGAAACAGTCCAAGAAAACAGCCAATTGCTCCACAGACGTACAGTCGGTAACAAAAGTGTCCGAACACTAGCAAAAATTCCTATGTAAAAAAAGTACACTTCATACGGTTTTGTTAAATAAATCCTTATCGAATCATGTTCTTGCACTGACTAAGAACAGGATTCGACAAGGATTCATTTAACAAAACCGTATGAAGTGTAAATTTTTTACATAAGAAGTTTTGCTAGTATTCGGACACTTTTGTTACCGACTGTAAAGCAAGTACCGTCAAATACTCTGTCTCCAAAGTGCCATCGCTCATCAGAATGTGTCTTTGAACAACTCTTTCTCTCTCTCCAGAAGTCAACTCACTCCTGTACCTTTTGGCGACAGGGCCTGGCAGCAACTTCATCCACAATCCCATAGAAAGTTTTAGATCTCGGATCTCATGCGTAGTAGACCTTCGAAACTTCGAGAACCCTAAACTACTATTTTTTGCCAAATTTGGTCGCAGAATTCGTCGCCAACTCGCCAAGTTTGTTGCCAAGGCCGACTTGTTTGTTGCCAAGAACGAACTGCCTCTGTATTTTCACTTTGCCTGTAAAACTACTTTCACTACAGTAGGACAATTGAGGCTAGGAAAAGGACTTAAACCGTTGTAAAAAATATATTGTATTTATATATATACTAGCAGACCCGGCCACGCGTTGCTGTGACTAAGTTATACGTTGAATTATACGGCTGTAAACTATTTAGTACAGTCAAATTATTATTTACGAACAAAAACGAAAACGTTGTAGCCGATGTAAAAACCCACAGGGTTGAGATTTGAAACTTAGGTCAAAATTTGGAAGCGATTGATAAAAATTTTCGTAGTGTTGATATTAAGCACAAATTAATTTTATTGTAGGGTCCTATAAATTTTAATGGAGAAGTGATATATATTATTTCTAATGCTACTTTGGATAAAATTGCTAAAATGACTAATATATAAATTAAATTCTATTAAAATTCTATTAAAATAAAAATATAAATGAAACAGACGATTTTAAAATCAATTTTTATGGAGGAGTGAAATATAATATATGCTATAATGGATAATTTTACTATAAAATGACCTCATCATTTTAAACATTTTAAAGAGGGTAACAGCTGTAGTTATAAAAAGGAAAACAATAAGGCTAAACCAGAAAAATAAGTAAATTTGATAAATATTTTAAAACTTTAAAATTGGAAATCTTATGAAATATTGGACATTTAAAGTAAATACATGTATCATTTTAAATAGAAAAAGATTTTGGAAAAGTTTAGTGTATTTTAACGAAGTGATGAGAAGTTTTTGAGTATGTTAAAATTTTAATAGTAAATTCAAGTTAATAAAGATGGGAAACATTGAGGATTAAGATAAGAATAATTATAAGATAAAAAAAAAAAAAAAAAAAACTTTTTATATACCATGCTTTTAAATTTTAATATACTAATAATATACTAATTAAAAGGAAAATGATAAATATTCTATCATAATTTGAAGTCAAATTTGTTTTCAAATGTCTAAATAAAATATCTGATGTAAGATACTAATATTTTGCAGCGGAATAGATTTCATTTCTGTCATCCTTGGCGAAAAAAAAAAAGAATATCGCCAAATTATCTGGCGAAAATATTTAATTCCTTTCAAAAATCATGGTTATTTTAACAACTTATATTAAAAGAATAATGAATAATATGAAACAATTTTTCGTACAATACATATTACATGTCATACATACGTACAATGAATAATACATATTACATTTCGTACAATGCACACATCTGGCATGTGTATTTTCGCGTTACGCTTTTGATCGCCAAATAATAATAATAATAATAAAGAAAGCCAAGGGCGACAGAGTTTTGAAATTTAAAATTAAAATTTTGTCAACTTGACAGCAAAATAATTCAATCTAACACCCGCGATAACTAATACATATCTATACCCAAATATAAGGATTAAAATCGGGAAATAAATTTCCTCGATTTTTAATAATTTCTTACAAAAAATCCAGTGGGCAATTAACATAGGAAATCTTTTTCTTGGCTGCACAGACGGAGTGAGTCACACTTCGCTTGCGTATAGAACTCACAGATATAGTATAGCATATATAGAATAGAGTGATCATTGGGGAGAAAAAAGTTATTCCTTTTCATTTGGGAAAAGACGACGTTTTTACCAAAATATGACCGTCTTTCCCCGAGTGAATACACACGGGAATACATACTAATATTTTAGAAAATAAAATTTATGAATAATTTATTTGCTAAAGGGGAATGGAAGACTCCAGATACAGTTTCAAATTCATATTTCTTTCTTTCTTTTCTTTTTTTTTTCAATACCACTTAATGGCTGTTTCCAAAGCTTTTATTTATTTATTTATTTTTTTTTTTTTTTGGCATCAAAAATCTTTGTACGATAACATGGGGATGAGAGATCTATATATATTACTATATCTATGATAGAACTACATTAGCACTTTATCAATGTGTATAAAATCTTTAAATTGATTATGACGTCAATTTTCGTGAGATGCATAATTTAACTTTTTATAATTTTTGAACGTTCACGTTTGATTAAATGTATTTATTTTTATGTTAAAAGAAAATGAACTCGTATTTTTTAGAAGGTTTTTAATTGAAATTGACTTTGTCATCGTGTCTTCGTGTCACGCTAGTAAACAATGCGCCTTCATTTTAAAGTAAATATAAGCCGTTTCGTTTGTCGCTCTGTGGCTCGGTTGGTAAGAGCGTCCTGTTAATAACGCGGTGGTTGTGAGTTCGGTCCCTGGATGGTCCAGCGTGTTAGTTTTTGCAGATAATTAGTAGAAAAGGCGTTAATTGAAACAAGAAAACTTTTCGTTGCTTGCACTAAGAATTTTTTGAGGAGTTTTTTTAAGAAGCATTTTTTTTATTTAGATAGTGGAAAACACAAAACATTTTAGATATTAAAAAAGCACAAAATAAAATGTTTTAAGTAAAAAATACATTAAAAAATATTTTTAGAAGCTTTATATATATGTATATATAAACATTATATATTACTATTATATGAAATTGGATTTGTCATCGGCTTTTTGTCACGTTAAAAAACCAAGACGCTTCCATTATATATATTAAAAAAAAAAAAAAAAAATGTAAGCAACTCATTGTATTTCTTAATGAATCAGCTGGTTACAGCGTCATGTTGATAATGCGAGAGTCGTGTGTTCGATCCTCGCCAGGCCGAGGTGATTTTTGCAAATAATTAATAGAAAAAGTGTCAATTAATAAAAGAAAATATTTCGTTGTGTACACAGTATCCTAATAATTTTTCAAAAGTTTTTAAACGGCTTTTTATCTAGTTACAAAAAGCACAAAATTAAAATGTAAGTAAAAATAAATAAATAAATAAAATTTTTTAGAAGCTTTTTATTAGTTAGAAGCTTTTTATATGAAATTGACTTGGTCATCGTGTCTTCCTATCACGCTAGTAAACAATTAAAGTAAATATAAGCCGTTCCGTTTGTGGCTACGTGGCTCAGTTGGTCAGAGCGTCAGTTTAATAACGCAGTGGTCGCGAGTTTGGTCCCCGGGAGGTACGGAGTGTTAATTTTTGAAGATAATTACTAGAAAAGGTGTCAATTGATAAAAGAAAATTTTTCGTTGACTACACAATATCTTAAGAATTTTGCGAAAACAATTTTTAAGAAGTTTTTTATTTTTATTTTTATTAGGAAACACAAAACATTTTTAGATGTTAAAAAAGCTCAAAATTAAAAGTTTCAAGTACAAAATACATAAATAAATATTTTTAGAAGCTTTATATATATATATATATATATATATTATATTATTATATAAAGTTGAATTTGTCATCGCGTTTTCTGTCACGATAAAAAACAAGACGAAAAAAAAAAATGTAAGCAATTCATTGTATTTCTTAATGGCTCATTTGGTTAGAGCGTCATGTTAATTTTTGCAAATAATTAATAGACACGGTGTTAGTTGATAAAAGGAAATATATCGTTGTGTACACAGTATCCTAATAATTTTTGAAGATTTTTTTTAAATAGCTTTTTATCTAGTTACTAAAAAGCACAAAATAAAAATTTAAATAAAAATAAATAAATAAATAAAGTTTTTATAAGCTTTTTATTGAAACTGGATTTCGTTATCGCGTCTTCTTGTCACGCTAATAAATATAGCACCGCAACTTTAAAGTAAATGTTAGCAGTTCTTACAGTCGCTCGTTGGCTTAGTTGGTCAGAGCGTCGTTAATGCGATGGTGGTGAGTTCCATCCCCGAAGGATCGATGTGTTAAATTTTGTAGATAATTAATAGAAAATGTGTCAAATGATAAAAGGAAATTTTTCATTGCCTACGCAGTATTCTAAGAATTTTTGAAGTTTTTTTAAGAAGCTTTTTTTTAGATATTAAAAAGCACAAAATAAAAAGTTATATATATATGTACATATTCTTTTAGAAGCATTTTATTGAAACTGGATTTTTATCATCTTGCCTTTGTGTCATTCTGAAGAAGAAGGCGCCTCCAGTTTAATATAAATTTAAACAACCTTTTTCGTCTTCGTTAGCGCATTTGGTTAGAGCGTCATGGTGATAACGCGATGCTCGTGGGTTCGACCCTTGCAAGCCGATGTGTTGCTTTTTTGCAGATCATTAATAGAAACTATGTCAACTGATAAAAGAAAATATTTCATTGTCTACACATTATCATAAGGAATATTTAAAGAAGCTGTTTTTTGAGTTACTAAAACGCACAAAATAAAAATTTTAGTAAAAATATAAATAAAAATAACACTGAAAGTTTTTTTTTTATTATTATTGTGTAGCCCTAAAAAGCCTAAAATAAAAATTTATTCTTGCAGAGACATGCTATAAAATCATAAAAGTGTCAACAACAAGAAAATTTTAAAGAAAAATATAGATATTTCACTTTTGCAAAAGGTGAAACATTTTAAATATTCTAAATATTTTAAAAAGCATTCGAGAACAATATTCCTTTTGTATAAGTATTTGTGAGATTTTTCTAGAATGTTCTATGGTTTTTCTTGACAGTTAGACTTTTGGTTAGAACGTCATGCTGATAATGCAATGATCGTTGGATTCGGTCCTCGAAAGACGATATAGTACTTTTTTTCCAGATAAATAATCGAAAAAAAAAATGTCAATTGATAAAAGACAATCTTCCGTTGTCTACAAAATATCCTAAGAAATTTTAATTAGTTTTTTTTTAAGAAGCTTTTTTCTTTTTGTAACTAAAAAGCACAAAATAAAATTTAAGTAAAAAATCATTTTTTAAAATTAGAAGCTTTTTATTGTGAAGCCCTAAAAAGCATAAAATAAAATTTATTCTGGCAAAGACATGCTACAAAGAAATGAAAGTTTCAACACTAAGAAAATTTTAGAGAAAAGTATAAGTACTTTCCTTTTCAAGAGATGAAAATTTTTTAATGTTCAAAATATTTTAAAAAGCTTTCGAGACATTTGAAATTTCTGGCCAAACGAACGATTATATATAAACGAATAAATATTGGTCTCGAAAGATTTTTAAAATATTTTTAACATTAAAAAATTTTCATCTCTTGAAAAGGAAAGTACTTATACTTTTCTCTAAAATTTTCTTAGTGTTGAAACTTTCATTTCTTTGTAGCATGTCTTTGCCAGAATAAATTTTATTTTATGCTTTTTAGGGCTTCACAATAAAAAGCTTCTAATTTTAAAAAATGATTTTTTACTTAAATTTTATTTATTTTTTTTTTTTGCAACAATTAAATTAATGGAACTCACAGATATTTTGGAGCAACTTTAATAAAGGTCTATAATTAACAAATAATTGCAATAAAACAATATAGTGACAATAAATTGAGATAAAAACTATCCTATCTCTCAAGTTGGACCAAACTGCACACAGTGTGCAAAATTTCATTAAAATCGGTTCCTTAGTTTAGTAGTATACCCCGGACAAACATCGTGACACGTAATTTATATATATATACAGATATTTTTTTTAACTCAAAATGTTTGAAAATGAAAACGAACAAGTAAACAAAAAATTCCGTAATATTCCGTTAGACAGCAAGCAATTCTAAGGAAACATATTTTTGTAACTGCTTTTAATCATAATCTGTTCGTTGAATTTTATCCAAATTGTGGTTTCTTAGTGATTTTTGCGTGCGTCATTCTACAGAAAATTAATTTTGTTTCAGTGTATTGCTTGTTTAAACAGAAATCGTGACATAAATAACATGAAACCAAACTCTACTTGTTCAATCTTCAAAATACAAACTGAACAACCTGCTGTTTCATTTGTGAAGTGTAAGCATGGATTTGATAGATATACATATTTCACTAGTATTTTATCGTTTTAGTTTTGATTCTGGTCTGGGTAAACACAGTAATTTTTTTTTTTTTTTTTTTTTTTTTTTTTTTTTGTGTGTGTGTGTGTGTGTGTGTGTGATTTTATAATTAAAATAAGTTTGGTTTTTGTCTTCCTTTTTTTCGGATAAAATTTTTTATTCATTCGTAAACAGCTGAAATTAATAATAGAATGGTAATGGTATGTAACAACAGCAACAAAATAATAGCTAGTATGTTGTGGCCACCTCAAGACTTTCTTCTATATTTTCCTATACAAATCCACTTAGTGCAAATAATTCATTAAAACTATTATTTATTAAAGTTATCTAACATGATGAATTAAAATGATTTTCATCTTAGAGAAAAATAACACTAAATATCTAAAGAAAGACGGTTTTATTGTCTATAAATAACATCTTAAAAAAAGCGTTTTCATAATGGTTATCTTATCTCACATATCAAGTTTCGTACAGTTATATGCCATACAAGTTGAGATATAGCCTTCCCATTATCGAGGAAATTTCCAGTATAACAGCGCGATCTATTGGCCTATAAGCATCCAACTTGAGTCACCATAATTCCTTATAATGGTCTTCTCACATATATATAGTTTGATTATACGCAATAGAACTTTAGATATAGCCTCCCCTTAAATTGCGGAAATCACTGTATAGTAGCGCCACCTGTTGAGCAGTTAACACCAAAAGTTGGTAGGCACTAATTTAGGTCAAGGTGCATTTACATATAAATGTATATACATTCTGAGCAGTAGTTCCGGAGATACAGTTGCCACAAAATTTTTATCACACACACAGACAGACATTTTCTAAAAATTATAAAATCTTGTTTTAGACCTCTCAAAACGTGTAAATCCGTTGAAAACCGGATGTCAAAAAATTTTATGAATCCAATACTTTCTTCTATTGAATATAGAAGAAATTAATAATAATAATAATAGCAAATAAAATAAAATAAAAATAAAATAATTAATTAAATAAAATTAATAAAAAAAATTATCCAAAAATTAAATAAAATGCGACATTATCCGTCCAATATTTTCATGCCTTCAAGATTGGAGATTCTGTGTAGTGGTTGTAGCCTATTGACTACACGAGGAACTCAAGTCTGGATGAAATGCCCTTCGTGGAGGGTCTTTCTAAAGGATCCTAATACGTCTTTACGTGAGTTTCGGAGAAAAACATGAAAACTTCTCATGGGCTAGGTCCACGAATTCGACCTGGGTTCGAATCCGTCACTTCCTGTCTACCTTTTCGAGAGCAGAACTATTTGGCCACTGGTGGAGTGTAAGAAATAATAAAATCTCAGTATTTCAGTTTTACCATTCAGTTATAATAAATTACTGCATAACATATTTATTCATTAACTAAAGCAGTTTTTGAAAAATATTCAAATATTTGAGGCTTTACGTTAAGAGAAAAATCTAATTAAGTTGAATGAAGTGCATTATCAACATTAAATATATATATATATATATATAATAATAATGATAATAATAATAATGATAATAATAATAATGATAATAATAATAAAAACCATTAAAAATTCTGTCAAAGACAAAATTTAGTTTAGTAAGCAGGACTATTAATTTCAATCTGTGAAATTTTTATTTTTTAATTTTAATTTATTTTTATCTCATTTTTGACCGTAAAACTGGGCCACTTACTTTTTAAAATGACTGACAGGAATTAAAATGAAGCGTTGCCACCTAAATTTCATACTTTAATTAATTTTTAAAAATCTAATGGTCGTGTCGAAAAACTATTTGCACCCCTGGATTCAGAAAAATCGCACCTTTCATTTGTTACCGAATTTGTAACGATAGGACTGATATTCCTAATTAATTTTGGCTTTACACAAAACTGGTCTACAAAAACTCAAGATTGAAACCAACAGTCCTCCGCCCTAATAATAAATTCTAGAAAGGTCTAATAGAATCAGATTATTTTGTCCATAATAATTTATTATTATATTCGTCGGTTAAAACACTTTGCTATTAATTATCTGAAAAGTGAGAAGAATCTATCGACTATAAATTTATATTCACAGTCACAAAAATTTTCATTGCATTTCTATAAATACATTAATACGAAAAATATAAAAACATAAAAAAAATGAGTGGCAACAGTGAATTTCTGGAAAGAGTCTTTTGCCTACAAAAGTGAAATCAAAAGGAATTTTCTTTGTTATAAATATAACTTTTTTAGAGCTCTTTTTATCATACGAGTGAGAATTTAAAATTAAATGTATAATTGAGTATGTTTTATGTTTTTCTTTAAAAAAAATTCATCCAATCGATTGATACTTTTCTATTTATTTTATTGTATTTTATTTAGCCCGCGTTTGAGAGGCAGACGATAGCTAATGGTTTGAATATTTTATTATTATTATTAATATTATTTTACTGTTAATATCGAATGTATTAAATTACT
This sequence comes from Salticus scenicus, assembly GCA_963930645.1. Taxonomy (NCBI): domain Eukaryota; kingdom Metazoa; phylum Arthropoda; class Arachnida; order Araneae; family Salticidae; genus Salticus; species Salticus scenicus. The sequence continues at coordinate 18,637,286 of OZ005648.1, read as the reverse complement.
TTTTCTGCACTATTAAAACGTAATTGTACCCATTATTATTATTATTATTTATTTATTTATTTTCGCAAAACATACGTCTTTTTGTTTTTATTATTTATTTATTTTATTTATTTATTTTACTTTTTGGAGGTTTTGAACCACTTAGAAAAGGTAAAAAAATATCAATTAATCCGTATAAATTTTTTTACACATTATTTTTAACGCATGAAACAACTCTTTCTCGCAAATAAATAGAATGTGATACTAAAGCCAACCTTTTCTTCGGCCCACTCTAGCTGCATGATCTGTTATCTTTTCTGGCATTTGCATTAGATATGCGGTGAAATCGTAACAAAAGACAGAAATAATTGTTGAAGATTTTTGTTTTCTTGATAAATATTTTGAATCTTTTACATTTATTTTCTTTTTATTGTGTCCTTGTAGTGGATAGGTACACATTGTATCTTTTTCCTTCCTTGAGGCCCTCAGCGGGCTTCATGTGTAGCTACGACATTTTTTCTCTCCTCCCAATTTGGGAATATCCGCCCATTTAAAAAACACTACTATTTCCACTTCCGACGAAAATATGACACCAAAAAATGACAAACAAGTAATACAGATTCGCTTCCGTCGACATAATTAGTCAAACAGAAATATTTTGGAACCTACGATTATCGTGTTACACCCAACGCGGGCGTTTCAAATATTTTGAAATGGGCGCGGATAAAATATTTTAAAGCTAAGACAGTAGTTTGCATAGGTAACGCTTATTTTTGTTGTTGTAATATGAGAAATGTTTCTACATACGCGTGTTATTTCAGTAAAATGTATATGTTACGTTTGAGAAATTGATTAAAAGTAGTCTTACATCACGTAAACTTCTTTTCCTTATTTAGCATTACGACTCTAAACATGTAATTTAATATTGCATGAGCAAAATAATTCTTATCTCCATTAAAAGATTCATTTCTTATTTATTTTAGTATTTCTGCAGCGTCTGTTACAATATCAGGGATGCCAACATTTTAATTTATTCCAGAGCATTTTTAGCTCCGCCTTTATTTCGCAC